>VXCM01001086.1:0-174766 GCA_014773175.1 Lucifuga dentata
TATAACCTCAAAAGACAATCCTGCAGACGATGCATCCAGGGGCTTGGATGCCAACACCTTTCTAAACACTGAAAGAAAGAAAAGTACCGGCCTAGACCACTAAATGGCCCCTATTCTATTTGTCCAGATGACCCTGAGGTCAAAAAGTCCACTCTAGTTAATGCTATCTCCCTGAAAGAAGAAAAGAATCTTACTACTCAGCTCACTGAATACTATTCAAGATGGGATAGTTTGAAGAGAGCAGTTGCCTGGATATTAAGATTGAAAAATATCCTGAAGATTTCTTCAAAGAAAGGAGATACAGCAGCCTTTACTGTCACTCACGACACTGGACCTCACTATTCTGAAAACTCAAAATGCAATCTTTCAGTGAAAGATTTGAAAGAAGCAGAAGATTCAATCATTCAGCATGTCCAAAGACAACATTTCAAGGAGGAACTGGGTGATCTTGGAAATGGAAATCAGATAAAGGCCAGGAGTCCAATTGTGACACTAAATCCTGTATTAGAAAATGGACTACTCAGAGTAGGAGGTCGTCTGAGAAAACCAGCCATGCCAGCAGAACAAAAAAACCCAATGATCCTTCCCAAGAACTCTCATGTCTCTAAACTCATACTTAAACACATTCATGAGCAAATAGGTAATTCTGGCAGAAGTTATATGCTATCCAAGTTACGAGAACACTACTGGTTACCTTGTGCAAACTCTGCAGCAAGAAGTATCCTTCGTCAATGTATCTTCTGCAGATGTTTTCAAGCTAAAGTGGGAGAGCAAAAGATGGCTGATCTACCACAAGACCGCATCACATCAGACTTACCACCATTCACACATGTGGGTATCGACTACTTTGGGCCACTAGAAGTCAAGAGGGGTCATATTCATATAAAAAAAGTATGGAGTTATCTTTACCTGTCTGGTGTCGTGCTGTCCATCTTGAAGTTGCAAGTTCTCTTGATACAGAATCCTGCATAAATGTACTAAGGAGATTTATATGCAGGCGGGGCCCAGTAAAAACTATCAGATCTGACCAAGGCACCAATTTCATTGCTGCCTAGAAAGAATTAAGAAAGAATAATCTGACCAATCTGAGTCACAATATAATTCAGAATGCTTTAACAGCAAAAGAAGTGGAATGGATATTCAAACCCCCATCCGGACCACGCTTTGGAGGTGTATGGGAGAGATTAATAAGATCTGTCAAAAAAATTTTGTATTCAGTGTTCAAAGAGCAGACACTAGACGACGATGGTTTGCTTACAGCTATGTGTGAAATGGAAGCGATCCTGAATGACAGACCTATAACCTCAGTATCAAATGATCCCAATGACTTGGAACCATTAACCCCCAACCACTTATTGCAGTTAAAATGCCAGCCAGTCCTTCCTCCAGTAATATTTGAGAAAACGGATTCGTATTCACGTCGAAGATGGAAACAAATACAATATTTGACTGACCTATTCTGGAAATGCTGGATTAGAGAATATCTTCCGATAATGCAGCAAAGAAATAAATGGGAACGAAACAAGAGGAATTTTGCTGAGTCATCAAAACACTACCAGACGAACAAGGTCTAGTGAGAACTGTTATGGTGAAAAAGACTTATGTTCTACAGAGACCTATCAGCAAGCTCTGCTTGCTTTTAGAAGCTCCACATTGAAAGGGCTAGTGGTAAAGGCTGAGCTCCAACGGTGGGTCGTGCTTGAACCTCTGACCCCAATTAAAGTACTGCAAGACAGTGAAGTTATTAATTATGGACTCATTATTAAAAATAAATGTATGATGTAACTTTGATGATGATGTAGACTATAAAAAAATAATGGACAAAATTATGGACAAAATTACAGGCTCCCTGTTGTTTATGTAATTTGTGTAAGCCCACAATTAGGGGCCAGATGTTGGAGCCTAAAGATTAGATTGATCATTTTGATATGACAATGATGATTATTGTTATTTGTATTTAACTTTATCTAATTGATTATTTACACTGTATGCTTGTTTACTGTCAGTAATCACCTAAATTAAATAACTATCCCCTGGTGCGCATACCAGTCACTGCACACAGATCANCTGTCAGTAATCACCTAAATTAAATAACTATCCCCTGGTGCGCATACCAGTCACTGCACACAGATCAGAGGTTATAAGAATAGGAGGCGGTGCCTCATCAGGTGTTCTGGCAGGTACGCAAACAGTTTTTCAACCTCAAGCAGCATTTAACTCAGTATTTAATTCAGTATTGAGAGATCAAGTGATACAGTCTTTTTTCTTTTGAAATGAGATATCAGTACGTGGGACTTTGTGTTTGATCGTCACAAGATTTATGAAAATAAAGGACATTATTTGCAACACAAAGATAAGCACGTTGGAAACTTCTTTTTCCTGTGAGGAACCTAGTGGCGCAAAAGCAGCCACTACACCCTTACCATAGCCTTGCTATACACTTACCATAGTCTTACTATAGTCTTAACTGTAAACTCACTATAGTCTCACTATAAACTTACTATAGCCTTACCACCCACTTACTATAGCTTTACTATAGTCTTACTATACACTTACTGTAGTCTTACTATAAACTTACTATACACTTACTATAGCCTTACTATAGTCTTACTATACACTTACTATAGCCTTGCTGTACACTTACTAGAGCCTTACTATACACTTACTATAGCCTTAGTATACACTTACTGTAGTCTTACTATAAACTTAATATAGTCATACAATAGCCTTACTATACACTTACTATATCCTTACTATACACTTACTATAGCCTTACTATACATTTACGAGAGTCTTTCTATACACTTACTATAGCCTTACTATACACTTACTATAGTCTTACTGTACATATACTATAACCTCACTACACACTTACTATAGACTTATTATACACTTACAATAGTTTTACTATAGTCTTACTATACAATTACTATAGTCTTACTGTACACTTATTATAGTATTACTATAGCTTTACTATACACTTACTATAGTCTTACTATAGCATTACTGTACAATTACGATAACCTTACTATACACTTACAATAGACTTACTATACACTTACTATACACTTATTATAGTCTTACTATACACTTACTATAGTTTTATTATAGCCTTACTATACGTTTACTATAGTCTTACTGTACACTTACTATAGCCTTAGTATAACCTTACTACACACTTATTATAGTCTTACTATAGCCTTGCTGTACACTTACTGCAGCCTTACTATACATTTACTATAGCTTTACTATACTCTTAATATAGCCTTACTATACATTTACTATAGTCTTACTGTACACTTACTATAGCCTTACTATAGCCTTACTACACACTTACTATAGACTTATTATACACTTACTGTAGTCTTACTATAGTCTTACTATACACTTACTATAGTCTTACTATACAATTACTGTACAATTACGATAACCTTACTATACACTTACAATAGACTTACTATACACTTACTATACACTTATTATAGTCTTACTATACACTTACTATAGTTTTATTATAGCCTTACTATACGTTTACTATAGTCTTACTGTACACTTACTATAGCCTTAGTATAACCTTACTACACACTTATTATAGTCTTACTATAGCCTTGCTGTACACTTACTGCAGCCTTACTATACATTTACTATAGCTTTACTATACTCTTAATATAGCCTTACTATACATTTACTATAGTCTTACTGTACACTTACTATAGCCTTACTATAGCCTTACTACACACTTACTATAGACTTATTATACACTTACTGTAGTCTTACTATAGTCTTACTATACACTTACTATAGTCTTACTATACAATTACTATAGTTTTACTATACACTTATTATAGTATTACTATAGCTTTACTATACACTTACTATAGTACTATAGTAAGTACTATACTATAGTATAGTACTATAACATTATTGTACACTTATAATAACCTTACTATAGTCTTACTGTAGCCTTACTATACACTTACTATAGTCTTACTATAAACTTACAATTACCTTGCTGTACACTTACTATAGCCTTACTATACATTTATTATAGTATTACTATAGCTTTATTATACACTTACTATAGTCTTACTATAACGTTACTGTACACTTACTATAACCTTACTATACACTTTCTATAGTCTTGCTATACACTTACTATAGTCTTACTATAAACTTACAATTAGCTTGATGTACACTTACTATACCCTTACTATACACTTACTATAGCCTTACTATACAATTACTATAGTCTTACTATACGCTTACTATAGCCTTACTATACACTTATTATACACTAATTATATCCTTACTATACACTTATTATAGTCTTACTTTGACCTTGCTGTACACTTACTATAGTCTTACTATAGCCTTGCTATATACTTACTAAAGCCTTATTATACACCTACTATAGCCTTACCTTACTATACACTTAATATAGTCTTACTATACACTTAATATAGCCTTACTGTAGCCTTACTATACACTTACAGTAGTCTTACTATACACTTACTATAGTCTTACAGTACACTTACTATAGTCTTACTATAGCCTTACTGTACACTTATAGTGTTACTACAGCCTTGTTGTACACTTACTAGAGCCTTACTACAGCCTTGTTGTACACTTACTAGAGCCTTACTGTACACTTACTATAGCCTTACTATACACTTACTATAGCCTTACTATACATTTAATATAGTCTTACTATAGCATTACTATAGCCTTGTTGTACACTTACTAGAGCCTTACTGTACACTTACTATAGCCTTACTATACACTTACTATAGCCTTACTATACATTTAATATAGTCTTACTATAGCATTACTATAGCCTTGTTGTACACTTACTAGAGCCTTACTGTACACTTACTATAGCCTTACTATACACTTACTATAGCCTTACTATACATTTAATATAGTCTTACTATAGCATTACTATAGCCTTGTTGTACACTTACTAGAGCCTTACTGTACACTTACTATAGCCTTACTATACACTTACTATAGTCTTACTATAGCCTTAGTATACACTTGCTATAGTCTTACTATAGACTTACTGTACACTTATTATCGTCTTACTATAGACATACTATAGCCTTGCTGTACACTTACTATAGCCTTACTATACACTTACTATAGCCTTACTAAATACCTGTTATAGTCTTACTATAGCCTTACTATAGCCACTTACACTTACAATAGCCTTACTATAAACTTATTGTAGTCTTACTATACACTTACTATAGTCTTACTATATAGTTACTAAAGTCTTATTATAGCCTTACTATACACTTACTTTAGTCTTACTATAACCTTACTGCACTCTTACTATAGTCTTACTATAAATTTACCATACACTTACAATAGACTTCATTTACCCATACTATACACTTACTATAGCCTTACTATACACTTACTATAGTCTTACTATACACTTAACATAGCCTTACTATAGCCTTACAATACACTTACTATAGTCTTACTATAGCTTTACTATACACTTATTGTAGTCTTACTATAGCCTTATTATACACTTATTATAGTCTTACTACAGCCTTGCTGTACACTTACTATAGTCTTACTATAGTGTTATTGAAGACTTGTTGTACACTTACTAAAGCATTACTGTAGTCTTACTATACACTTACTATAGTCTCACTATACATTTACAATAGTCTTACTATAAACTTACAATAGCCTTGCTGTATACTTACTATAGCGTATAGTAAGTGTATAGTAAGACTATAGTAAGTGTATAGTAAGGCTGTACACTTACTATAGCCTTACTATACACTTACTATAGCCTTACTATACTTACTATAGCCTTACTATACTTACTATAGCCTTACTATACACTTACTATAGTCTTACTATACACTTACAATAGTCTTACTATACACTTAACATAGCCTTACAATACACTTACTATAGTCTTACTATAGCTTTACTATACACTTATTGTAGTCTTACTATAGCCTTATTATACACTTATTATAGTCTTACTACAGCCTTGCTGTACACTTACTATAGTCTTACTATAGTTTTACTATACACTTATTGTAGTCTTACTATAGCCTTATTATACACTTATTATAGTCTTACTACAGCCTTGCTGTACACTTACTATAGTCTTACTATAGTCTTACTATAGCCTTACTATATACTTATTATAGTCTTACTATACACTTACAATAATCTTACCATAGACTTACTATACACTTAATATCGTCTTACTATAGTCTTACTATAGTCTTGCTGTACACTTATTATAGCCTTATTATACACCTTCTATAGTCTTATTATGCACTTACTATAGTCTTACTATAGCCTTACTATACACTTACTATTGTCTTGCTGTATAGTTTTATGGTCTTATTATACAGTTACTATAGCCTTACTATACACTTACTATAGTCTTACTATACACTTACTATAGTCTTACTCTAGTCTTGCTACAGCCTTGCTGTACACTTACTATAGCCTTAGTATACACTTACCATAGCCTTACTATACACTTACTATAGCCTTACTATACACTTATTATAGTTTTACTAAATTCTTGCTGTACATTTACTATAGCCTTACTATACACTTACTATAGCCTTACTGTACACTTACTATAGTCTTACTATAGCCTAGCTGTAGACTTACTAAAGCCTTTCTATACACTTACTATAGTCTTACTATATACTTACTATAGTCTTACTATATACTTACTATAGTCTTACTATAGCCGTATTATACACTTACTATAGTCTTATTATACACTTACTTTAGTCTTACTATAGCGTTACTATACACTTACTATAGTCTTAATATAGCCTTACTATATACGTATTATAGTCTTACTATACTACTATACACTTACAATAGTCTTACCATAGACTTACTATACACTTAATATCGTCTTACTATAGCCTTACTATAGTCTTGCTGTACACTTACTATACACTTACTATAGTCTTTCAATACACTTACTATAGCCTTGCTATACACTTACTATAGTCTTACTATAGCCTTTCTGTACACTTACTATAGTCTTAATATACACTTAGTATAGCCTTACTATACACTTACTATAGTCTTATTATACACTTACTATATTCTTACTATAGCCTTAGTATACACTTACTATAGTCTTATTATACACTTACTATAGTCTCACTATAGCCTTACTATACACTTACTATAGCCTTGCTATTCACTTACTATAGCATTACTATACACTTACTATAGTCTTATTATAATTTTGCTATACACTTACTATAATTTTACTATAGCCTTGCTGTACACTTACTATAGNTTATAATTTTGCTATACACTTACTATAATTTTACTATAGCCTTGCTGTACACTTACTATAGCCTTACTATACACTTACTATAGTCTTACTATATATGTATTATAGTCTTACTATACTCTTACAATAATCTTACCATAGACTTACTATACACTTAATATCGTCTTACTATAGTCTTACTGTAGTCTTGCTGTACACTTACTATAGCCTTACTATGCACTTACTATAGCCTTATTATACACCTTCTATAGTCTTATTATACACTTACTATAGTCTTACTATGGCCTTACTATACACTTACTATAGTTTTACTATAGCCTTAGTATACACTTACTGTAGTCTTTCAATACATTTACTATAGCCTTACTATACACTTACTATAGTCTTACTATAGCCTTTCTGTACACTTACTATAGTCTTAATATACACTTAGTATAGCCTTACTATACACTTACTATAGTCTTATTATACACTTACTATATTCTTACTATAGCCTTAGTATACACTTACTATAGTCTTATTATACACTTACTATAGTCTCACTATAGCCTTACTATACACTTACTATAGCCTTGCTATTCACTTACTATAGCATTACTATACACTTACTATAGTCTTATTATAATTTTGCTATACACTTACTATAATTTTACTATAGCCTTGCTGTACACTTACTATAGCCTTACTATACACTTACTATAGTCTTACTATATATGTATTATAGTCTTACTATACTCTTACAATAATCTTACCATAGACTTACTATACACTTAATATCGTCTTACTATAGTCTTACTGTAGTCTTGCTGTACACTTACTATAGCCTTACTATGCACTTACTATAGCCTTATTATACACCTTCTATAGTCTTATTATACACTTACTATAGTCTTACTATGGCCTTACTATACACTTACTATAGTTTTACTATAGCCTTAGTATACACTTACTGTAGTCTTTCAATACATTTACTATAGCCTTACTATACACTTACTATAGTCTTACTATAGCCTTTCTGTACACTTACTATAGTCTTAATATACACTTAGTATAGCCTTACTATACATTTACTATAGTCTTACTATAGTCTTACTATACACTTACTATAGTCTTACTGTAGCCGTATTATACACTTACTATTGTCTTATTATACACTTACTATAGTCTCGCTATAGCTTTACTATTCACTTACTATAGCCTTGCTATTCACTTAATATAGCATTACTATTCACTTACTATAGTCTTACTATACACTTACTATTGTCTTATTATAATTTTGCTATACACTTACTATAATTTTACTATAGCCTTGCTGTACACTTACTATAGNTTATAATTTTGCTATACACTTACTATAATTTTACTATAGCCTTGCTGTACACTTACTATAGCCTTATTATACACTTACTATAGCCTTACTATATACATATTATAGTCTTACTGTACTCTTACAATAATCTTACCAAAGTCTTACTATACACTTAATATCGTCTTACTATAGTCTTGCTGTACACTTACTATAGTCTTACTATAGCCTTGCTGTAGACTTACTAAAGCCTTTCTATACACTTACTATAGTCTTACTATAGCCTTACTATATTCGTATTATAGTCTTACTATACTCTTACAATAATCTTACCATAGACTTACTATACGCTTAATATCGTCTTACTATAGTCTTACTGTAGTCTTGCTGTACACTTACTATAGCTTTACTATACACTTACTATAGTCTTACTATAGCCTTTCTGTACACTTACTATAGTCTTACTGTACACTTACTATAGTCTTACTATAGTCATACTATACACTTACTATNACTTACTATAGTCTTACTGTACACTTACTATAGTCTTACTATAGTCATACTATACACTTACTATAGTCTTACTATACACTTATTATAGTTTTACTAAAGCCTTGCTGTACATTTACTATAGCCTTACTATACACTTACTATAGTCTTGCTGTGCACTTACTGTAGTCTTACTATAGCCGTATTATACACTTACTATTGTCTTACTATAGCCTTGCTATACACTTACTACACACTTACTATACTTTTACTATACACTTACTATAGTCTTACTGTACAATTACTATAGTCTTACTATATCGTTACTATACACTTACAATAATCTGACTATAGGCTTACTAGAGCCTTGCTGTACACTTACTATAGCTTTACTTTACACTTGCTATAGTCTTACAATACACTTACTATAGTCTTGCTGCACACAGTATAGTCTTACTATAACCTTACTATACACTTACTATAGTCTTACTATAGCCCTACTGTACACTTACTATAGTCTTACTATACACTTACTATAGTCTTACTATAGCCTTGCTGTACACTTGCTAGAGTCTTACTATACTATACACCTACTATAGCCTTACTATACACCTACTATAGTCTTACTATACACTTACTATAGTCTTACTATAGCCGTACTATACACTTACTATAGCCGTATTATACACTTACTATAGTCTTACTATACACTTATTATAGTTTTACTATAGCCTTGATTTACACTTACTATAGCCTTACTATACACTTCTTATAGTCTTACTAAAGCCTTACTATACACTTACTATAGCCTTAGTATACACTTACTATAGCCTTACTATACACTTATTATAGTCTTACTATAGCCTTACTATACACTTATTATAGTCTTACTATGCACTTACTATAGTCTTACTATAGCCTTACTATACACTTACTGTAGTCTTACTATAATCTTAGTAAAGCCTTGCTTTACACTTACTATAGCCTTACCATACACTTACTATAGCCTTACTATACACTTGCTATAGTTGTACCGTACACTTACTATTGTCTTTCTATAGCCTTTCTATACACTTACTATGGTCTTACTGTACACTTATTATAGTCTTACCATAGCCTTACTATACATTTACTATAGTCATACTATATACTTACTATAGCCTTACTATAGAGTTACTATAGTTTCACTATAGAGTTACTATGGTCTTACTGTACACTTACTATAGTCTTAGTATACACTTACTATATCCTTTCTTTACACTTACTTTAGCCTTACTATACACTTATTATAGGCTTACTACACACTATAGTCTTTCTATAGACTTACTATACACTTACTATAGCCTTAGTATAGTCTACACCTACTATAGTCTTACTATACACTTACTATAGTCTTACTATAGCCTTACTATGGCCTTAGTATAAACTTACTATAGTCTTACTATACACTTACTATAGCCTTGCTATACACTTACTATAGTCTTACTGTACACTTACTATAGTCTTACTATAGTCATACTATACACTTACTATNACTTACTATAGTCTTACTGTACACTTACTATAGTCTTACTATAGTCATACTATACACTTACTATAGGCTTGCTATAGTCTTACTATAAACGTACTGTAGCCTTACTATACACTTACTAATGTCTTACTATAGGCTTGCTATAGCCTTGCTGTACACTTGCTATAGACTTACTATACGCTTACTATAGTCCTGCTAAAGTGTTGCTATACACTTACTATAGTCTTACTATACACTTAATATTGTCTTACTATAGCCTTGCTGTACACTTACTATAGCCTTGCTATACACTTACTATAGCCTTGCTATACACTTACTATAGTCTTACTATACACTTACTATAGTCTTATAATAGCTTTGCTATACATTTACTATAGGCTTACTATATACTTACTATAGTCTTAGTATACAGTTACTACAGGCTTACTAAACATTTAAATAAATTTTCCCCATTTGTGATCATAAAATCAGTCAAAGCTGCTGCAGTAAAAGTGATTTCAAACTTTAAGTGGTTCATTATTTCAGTTGTAGTTAGTTATGAATGAAAAAACTTTAGATTTTATATACATTTTTAATATTTCACATTCTTCAGAAAAAAGACAATCAAAGCCACATAATAATAATAATACAGATGTTATTTACAATTTCAAATTTACAATATAATAATAATTTAATTTTATAATTCATATAACATGAAATGAAAAATTCACAAAAAGGTATTGTCTTATTTTCACTGGAACAATATCCATGGCTTTAAAGATATGATATTCAACAGAAAAAGAAGAGGATTAAAGGACCAAAGACGATCTGTACTGCCATGAATTTGTTCATAATTCATTGTACAGAACCTCACATGTTCACAGCTCATATATTCAACACAAACTGTTAACCACCTGAAAATATTCCTTAATTACTTGTCATTTAAAAATAAAATTAGGTAATCTGCATGTCTCATCACTCTCTGGATTGCTGAATTTTTATGACCTCAAATTATGAGCTCATAAATATACTAAATATTGATTCCGCTATGAGAGAGGAACATTTCAATATTCAATTTTATGTGTGATTATGAATCTAACATATTAGAATGTGACAGATTTATTTAAATCTTAACTTTTAATGACTTTTTACAACTCTTCTTCCATATGAAATTTCTCTTCCTCTTATTTTTAACAAACACCCTATAATCTGTGGATCCAGGCTGATTTTGATATCCTTCAAAAAGTAAACCTGATTATCACAATATCAGGCAAGAAAAAACCAACAAGTAAAACTTCATTTTTAAGTTGCAGTTAGTTTGGTGATACCAACTATGATGACAAAAGTCACATTCTTGTCTCACAAGTGACAAGTTGTAACTGAGGCCTTATTCTTAGATTACAAGCATATTACATTGGTTTGATAGAAAAAAAAATCAACAAAATCTACCTACATATGGATGTGGCTTTCAAATTGAGTCATATACCAAAAGCATTTACTTTAAAGGCTATAGATTTGAGTGTGGCAAAAAGACTATGCATTGTCGAAATCATCCTTGAAATCAGTTATTTTAGTTTGGATGGACAGTATTAATAAAGACATGAGGATTCATAGAAAATTTTAGCTCTGGAATTGAATTTTCTTCAATAAATACTACATTTGAATGCAACCAATTTTCTGTTTGCATAATTTCAGTCTATTTTTTCTAATCCTGTTACCACACAAAGCTTTAGTATGTATTTCAGTTGAATCTATAAAATGCAGTATAAGACTATCTATATCATTTATTCATTCACTAAATTCACGAGGCAACGTGAGCTTGAAAATAAATTCAGAGTGATTTAAAAGGCTTTCGCTGCCTTGTTTTAATTGGAAGGTAGTAAAGGCAAATAAGTAACACTATGGATTTTTCTTTCTTTTTTTTTTTCTCTCGGTTAAGAGTTCCAGGTTCAAAGCACCAAAAAGGAACTACAATATTACATTCAGTGTTTTTAATCCAGCCGGTTTCCTCTTGGCTGGAGGATATTTTACATGTTCACACTTCTTCCTCACTGATATGTGCAATCACTGGCATTTTGCAGTGGAGACATCTATTCTTCTGACCATATAAAAATGTGTTTTTCAGTTGCGTTAACACAATGTCCAGTGATTTTTAGAGGTTTTGAGGCTCTCCTGGCTTACAAAGTGCACCAGTCATTTGAGAGACACTTGCTGCAGAGTAAAGTGAGGAGGTACATCAATAAATGATGTCATTTTGCATGGAAAAAAAAACACACCAGATTTGTGTCCCAACTGATTTCTCATCGGAGTTTGGTGTTGCTGTATGTGTTACGTTGAATAGAAATGAGCTTCTCCATGCATGTGGTACGGGTTTCGTGTAAAGACCCACGCCACGTGTTACTTGGAGGTCGGACCTCTTCACTCCTGCAGTAGACGTAGGCCATGGTGTCGGTGCGGCTCTGGATGTGGGTGCTACGCAGGAGAGACCGGCAGTATGGGCTAATCTTCTCCACTCTGCGCAGAATCAGGTTGGCTTTTCTGTGTAAAGAAAGAACAGGAGAAAAAAAAGTCACCAAAAATGTATTTTGATGTCATTTAAATTTAGTTCCAACGGTCCAAATTAACATAAAAAACAAACTCAAAACCCTCTGAAATATACAGTATACAATAACACAACCCAACAAAAAGGGATTTAGACAGGGACTTGCACAGACATTTTGAGGGGCAGGGGCTCAAAGTAAGTACAAGGGCACCCCCACCCCTACCCATCCCACCCACCCATCCAACCCGTCCACACATTTATGATGTAGATTAATGTTGTTAAATTATTACTACATATATAGAGTGATTTTAGAGCAGCATTCCGTATGTGGAACATCTTTATTACTTGTCCTTGTTTATTGGGAAACAATGAAAAACATGCATTTTTCTTGTATTAACTACTTATGTAAATCTAAATTTTTAGGGTTGATCAAAAATAAGAAATTTTTCCAATCACAGGTCTGCGCAAGGGATTTTGAAAATTAATTACTCCAAAATGCTACAGTAAAAATTATTCAAAACATCATGATCCCTCATTGGTTTCACAATCTCTAACACTGACAATCATGTTTGACTAAAAAATAAATGTTTGTGAGTTAAATGTTTGTGGTTAAACTAATGGGTGAAGTGTCTTGGAGACTGCATGATTTGGACTTTGGGATGGATGAAATTAATGGTTGTGAGAGAATCATGATTAAATCTTTGGTCATCAGTCAGTAATGGTGGTCCTAGATTGGTCCTAGGTGGGAAGTTTTACACCAAAAGAAATACTGAAACACCACTGTGCCACCTGATTTGCATAAAAACAGCCTTTGTTTGACCTACAAAATAACCAAAATGCAAAAGCATATAATGCCTCATCTTTGTGCCCACACAAAAAATAAAGCCCTAAATGTTGCAGAGTATCTACAGTATCTACAGAATAGGGGTATGTTTGCAGAGATCAATTAAGGATAATAAGTCTGAAGTTTGAATTGCATCTGTATTTCTTCTCCCTCTCTGATGAGACTGGTCAGTCTGCGTGACTACCAGCACATGGATTCTTATTGGTTTTGTCCAATAATACACAAAGAGGAAGCTGCAGAGTTCTAGAAAAGATGCCTCCTTAGCGCATACACACACACACACACACAGATATTTATACAAAACACATCTTCATGTATGTGTTACAGGTTGTTAAAGTTAGATGGACACTAAAATGAGGAAAACACACTTGGAGGAGGGCAAAATTCCATTTGTTTTGAAAAGCAATGTCTGCTGAGCATCAACATCTGTCTTTCATTAAGCAAGGAGTACAGACATCCTTTTCACTTATTCGTTGAAAAGGGGGGAAATATTTTCTCATTTCCCTCAAATTCTAACATCTGAAACAACAGAATACCAAACACAATCATGGGAGTCTTGCAAGAACAAGAGCTGGAGACATATTTAAGACACTCCACATCACTCATGGAACTCGGAAAAAATAAGTGACACATTTCAGTCTATTATTGCTACAGATTATACTTGAATTTAATCTTACTGTGCTAAATCAAATTTCTGAAAAAAATACAGCTGACTGACATACAAAATAATAATGATGTTAAAAGTAAAGGTAAAAATTAACGATAACCATCATGTCCACTAAACAATGCAGTTATGGAGGGAATTAGTCTTTAGTTGTAACAACGCGAGTGGACATTTGGAGGCTCTTGGGGTTGTCGGCCGCTGGGGGAATGCTGACTGTGCTTACGTTTCACTTGGCCATTCTTTTACCTTTTAAAAAGCACCACCAATAGAGCCTGCTTGTAAATTACCCCAACGAGGCTAAACCCTGCCAACCTCAGGCAGTAAATAACCCATGCTCGCTCATCCCCCCCCCACACACACACACACAAATACAGCTGCATATGCCCACACACAAACATATGCATACACAAACACACCACCTGACCACCCCAACCCCCCATCAGCTTCTACTGGCCAACCCGTGCCTCCCACCCCCCTTCACCAATCAGAAAGAAGGATAATCTTCCTACAGACCAAAGTTATTTCACATTTATTCTATTATTTATGGCTTGCACGGAGTGCTTCCAGGCAGTGGGGGGGGGGCACAAACCAAAACATTGGGTCGTAATTTAAGATCTCGTGTTGCGATCATTGGAAAAGTATTGAAGTGCTGGACCAACTGCCTTGTCATACACGGAATGTTTTTTTCTTCCCTCTGTCTTTGTGTCATAATGATGAATGATTAATGGAGGTGTTCATTCAGAGGGTCATGGGGAGAAGGGGCGTTGGGGCAGTGTGTTGTGGACAAACAGGATCTCTTTATGGGGAAAAAAGAGGAAATAGAGTTGGACGTTAAGTTAGTGTTAGTTAACTATCAAATTTAGTGTTTGGCTTGGCTGTCAAACACTGTTTTGGCCTCTCCATGGGAATGTGAGGAGCAACTGTAACCCCAGAGTTTTCACGGCGACCTTGCCCACTTGCATTCAACTGGAAACATTTAGAAAGGGGTAAATGGGGAAGAAATNGGGGGGGGGGTATGGGGCAATTGTGTAATTGTCCAGGCAGATTTGGCTTTTGTTACGTAAGAAACCTCAGCCTGACTGTAACTGATACTAAACAACACAAAAACGTCATCAAACAAGATGATCAGGAGATTCGGGGAAACTGTGGCAGATTGTGAAATTAATTTTCCAAACAAAATGAAGAAAAAAACAAAAAAACTCATATAAATATCCCGAAACCACAAACTGCAAAAATGGGAAATATTTGAAGTATCTGCTAAACAACAACCTGGTGGCCTTTCCCTGCTGTGGAAGAAACACAGTCATAACACATAACTTCTATGTGCTCCTCAGTCTCTTTGAGTGAGAGTGCGTGTGTGTGCGGGTGTGTGTGTGTGTGAGAGAGAGAAAGATCATGCAAAGCTACAAAGTTATGATAAACCATATTTGTATTGATTAAAAGGCCTGTGTTCAAAGGAAAACGTGTGTGTATGACTGTGCGTGTGTTAATGCTTAATGCTATTAATGCTTGTCTATGTCAGTATACATCTAGCCAATCATTGGTCCCTGTGTCCTGAATGACATGTTATGAATTGATTTTCACCTGGGGCCCAACTCATCCTCACTACGCCAGACAAAGTCTCCAAACTTCTCGTAATGGGAATTGTAGTGATGCTGGACTCTGTAAAGCAGCGGAGCGGAGACCTCCATCAGCGTGTTGTAGGCCATCTGCTGCTCTTTGCCGCTGGTGTAGCCATTGTACAAGTTGTAAACCTTGTCTGCAATCTCTGTAAGGAGAGACAGAAGAGGGAAAGAGAGAGAGGGAAGATACTTTAGTAAGAGTGAGGAAAGAAGTATAGGTCTTGGATTAGGTCTCTGTTCTGAGGAATCTGAACCCATGAAGACCTCTAGAAAGAAGAGAAAATGGGAGATGAGCTGAATTTGGGGCAAAGAACAAAAAAAAGTTACATAGGTTTACTTTATACAGTATTTTGATGAAAAGGAATACAATTACAAGACAAAATGTACATAAATGCACAGCACATTTGTATGGTTTTGTATAAAAAGAGATATTAATGATCTTAAGGATACTGCTGCTAAGTTCTTCCCATTCATGTAAGAAATGTCTGAAAACTGTTGTGAAAATGTGAAAAAAAAAGATGAAAAGTCAAAAATAAGGATGAGTGAGACTACCTTCAGCTCGGGTATCATCCACCATTGGACAGGATGTCCGGACTGAGACAAAGCTCGGCTCTGAGTGACTGCCTCGGCTATCCACTGCATAGAGAGTAAACCTAAAAAAGACAGAAAAACAACAGTGACAGAAGAAAGATTAGAACGACACAATGTCTTCAAAATAAATCTTATGGTTCAGGCAAATTTTCCTCCGAGACATTCGATTGGCTGTAACCTTGTAAAACTCTTGTAGACAAACTATCTCAGGTTAGTTTTCTGATTTGTTCTTCATAAAGTGAAGATATCACTTTATGGAAAACATGGTTTGATGAGTCTCTTGCTGCACGATATTACGTTTGATCACACCCGAAAATTCAACTCACAACTTGTTGCATGCTGATTACACTGGAGACGATCTCTTATCAGTTAAGCTATATGACTGATGATGACACTATTGACCTCCTATGAACAAAGCTCCGAAAATTTCTTGTGAACAAGGAGACTGAGATTGTGGGATTTAATTATATCTGAAAATGAGTCCGGCCAGTAACACAAGAAAAGAGGAGAAAAGGAGAATCTGGCTCGACTCTGAGGACTCTTATAAGGACAAAGTTCCTCTCTGAAAATGTCAAACATCAGATATTTTGGGTACTAAGGCAGACATCAGGACCACTCAGTACCCAGATAAGATAACACAGCGAATGGTCCAAGACATTGCAATAGAAGATGAGATACATTGAGAATCGCATCTCCAAGTAATGTAGGGCCACACAGTTCTGAATAAAAAAACAAATGACCTTTACGTGTCCTTTTGGAAATGTCAATCTGTATGAATAAATAGAAGAACATGAGGGAAGTGCTCAAACTGAATCTAAAAAAGGGGCAAGAGATAGTGAAAAGTCAGATATGAATATCCGCTTTCCATGTATTCTGTACTCAAACCCGGGATGAGTTTTAGTATTGATCAAGAAAATAAAAAGCTAAATCTCATTCAAATTCTCAACACAGTGACATGATTCCTTCTGCCAAAATAGCAGGTACCAATTCCTGTAAAGTATTTCATCACATATTACACATTAACCTAAAAAAAAAAAACAACAACAGAAGTTTTATGTGGATCTTTTGACAATGTAAACGATGCACATGTATTTTTCATAGTATTTTGCTTTCCAAACAGCATGGGAGCCCTTGTTTTACAGTTTACGTGTATTGATATCGCATGAGAATAAATAGGTCATGCATAAAAAGAGTGTTTATTTTATTTTATTTTATTGCATGTACTGTATATCGAAGACATCATCTAAATTTGATGTACTGTAGAGAGTTTTCAGTTCATTGGCAGGTCACATTTAATTTGAACACACACTGCTATCAGTAACGCTAAAAAATACACACATCAACACTAAGACATACACAACATTACATATATTAAGGTTGTGCTATAATGATGATGTTAGGAAAATGTAAAAACAAGCTAAAGAGTGTGTGGTACAACATCTTCAAAAATACATTTTTCATTTGCCACAATACCATTATTGTGGCAAATGAAAAATGTATTTTTTCAGTTCTCATTTTTGTAGATAACACCTCGTTGACAATAAAGATTGTATTTAAAAAAAATATTTTGTCCAAATACATCAGTGTTGAGTGAACTGACAAACTGAAAAAAAATGAATTAGTGTTGGGAAATACTTTTAGAAAAACTTTAAGTTCTCATATTATTCCCACTCTGTTACCACTGTGAAGCTACAAAACAACAATAAGCAAACCACAAAACACACTGAGACAAAATGAACAGAGAGAAGAAATTTGGATATTTTTCATGGCATTCCAATGCTGAATACCAGTAAAAACATAAACAAAAATAAAAAGAATGAGCAGACTTTTTTTCTTCTTCCACAGACCTAACTTTCTTTCATTCTGGATCCTAATTTTCTGTATCTTGTTTTTGCTATTTGAGAGCTGTTCCAATGCTGTCAAATGATTGTTTTGTTTGTAATATGACCTGTTTGGACATTGCTTGCATAGTTTGTCTGCTCTTGTTATTCAGCAGGGTGGATGTGGTATTCCCCAAGAACCTCACAAAAGAGGCACGGGCCTTGCTGGCTCCTTTGCCCAGCAAAACAATGCCGGTATAGAACAGTCACACTGTTTAAATTATGTGGCCACATTACTGGCAGATGGATCAAAAGAGGTGGGAGGGGAACACGAGGCAGGATATTTATCACAGTAATTTGTTAAAAGTTTAGTTTGGGATCCTGGATGTGAGCCTGTCAGTCCTTTGTTGGTGTTTTTGGTTGCTGGCATCAATGAGAGGTAGTTTTTTTTTTTTTTTTTTTTTGTTCCACAGCCCAATTACAAAAATTATTATCTACAACATTAAATGTCTTTCTGCCAAGAGATGAACTCTCTCACTGCAAAAAGAGGAAATCAAGAAAGATTTTAAGATGACATAATCTTATTTTTGTCTCATCAAAAGAAATTAATCTTATCAAGCAACAAAATGCAATAACTTATTACAGTATTATGTTTCAGGATAGTTGGATTTGATTTTAAGATAGAGACAAACCAAGTCTGAAAAGTGGATGCGTGGTTGACATTAATATCCCAAACATCTTTTATGAGAAAACAAAATGACTTAGCATATTTCAATGATAAGACCAAAACTAAGAATTCTGAAAAAAAAAAAAAAAAAANAAAAAAAAAAAAAAAAAGTGATGATCTTGTCTGTTATACCATCCAGACTCTGTGCATATTTGAAGTATTGTTTGTTGTATTTCCACATACATTCAGGATTTTTTTTTCTTTTTTGAAGTTACATAATTTTAGTGTTTAAGCGCAATAAAAAGCACAGAGTCAACGTACGTCTCTACCGGGGAATATAGACCCAAAAGAATGTTACGAAAAAAAAGACGTTATGATAATTTTGGATGATTAAAAGCGTGTCAGTAACGTCATGGAATTTTAACTGCTGCCTCCATATATTTTAATGTCCACTCACTATGTGGGGATGACTTGCAACAAGATCTCAATCAGACTAGAATTACAGTCATTCTCCTATGATACATCATATAAGGTAAACATCATCACTCATTTAACATCAAACAGCACTTTTCACAAAGACCACCAGTTGCTATGATCAAAATCCAGAAGGTTAAATAAAATGACCAAAAACCCCACTGATATTAAATTTTTATTTCCTGATTACCTCCTAACATGCTCTTAACCTTGGATGAGCACTTGTTAATCTGAGCTAATTTCTATGAGTGTCTTATTATATTTTTTGGAAACACCCTAGAAGATTAAGAGCATATGTACAATGCACTGTACGGTCATCTTTGCCTTCAAGGACCATACCGGCCATTTTGCATGTTTGAGTCTAACATATTCAATTTTCATACATGCAATCTTATTGACAATCATTTCCCAAAGCATACTACTGGAATGGTGAAATTTTTTTTTTTTTCCCTACCTTCCCAGCTGCCATTGGTTTCAGTTCATTCTGGTACACTANTTTTTTTTTTTTTTTTTTTTGATTAATTAATTTTAGCATTTAAGCACAATAAAAAGCGTGGAGTGAATGTATGTCTCCACCCAAAAGAAGACCTGCGTTTATTGAAAAATTTAAGTGACCATGACTTCATAAGGCTGTGGAACTATTAGCAGGCAAAACATCGATTTTTAAGGTGGGTGTATCGCTTGAATATTTGATTTTGAAAGATTAAGAAATTTTGCAAAATATTAGGAAAGCTGAAATCTGGTTTTATCCTTTGGGAAATGATTGTCAGTAATTCAGTATGAAAACTGAATATATTAGGCTCAAACATGCAAAATGGCCAGTATGGTCCTTTAAGATGCTTTGGAGAAACTGAGCCCTGGAGTTGAGTTCCAGAACACCAAGTAACCCAGATGCCCATGTCATTGCAATTCTTTAATTTCTGGGTTTTCTGGGGGAGAGGAGGATGTAAAATTTATTTTTACTTATTCATTTGACAGTAAGAGACATAGAAAAAGACAAATCTCAGATGTCAAGAATGACACGAAAAACTCCAAGAGTTGTTTCCATTATACTTTGTCTGCAGTAGAAGAATCAATGGAATGTACCACAAGTCATTGTTCACTTGAAATATCCTTCATTTTTATGCACAAATTTAAAATATGTGGATGGGAGCCTTAGCAAGCCTTAGCAAAGATCTTTTTAAAAAAATCAAAACAATTAAAATATATATAAAAAAATGATATTGTATGAGCGTTATTTCAAATCATTTCTTCAACTGGTTTCAAGGATTTTCTAGAAATGAGCATCATTATCTTTATATACGACAGCAGACAGTAGATATAATTCAACACAGACACACACACACACACACACACACAAAATCAAGAAAATGACAGCTGATTCCAGATAATCTTTCATACTTGATTGTCATATGATCACTTTTTGATTATGTCCTTCCTATACACTCTATAATTAACAAACACCTCAAAAATGGAGAAAACATTGTTTTTGAAGTGTTGTTTGTTGTTTACAGGCTTGGTGGAAAATTTGACATGCACAAATTTTGTAGTCCTGTTTTGAGAACTGATCTGCTAATATGAGCTGAAATAAAACATATGACATAATTCAAATCAGCTCTAACCTGATGAAATAAACATCTTAAATCTTGATACTGAAAAATAAAATATTTTGCTTTTTTTGGTGGGAAAGTTTTGCGGTGCAGTAATGCAAATTTAGTACACATAAAAGAATGACATTGTGCTTATTATGGCAGAAAATTGGACTTTCATCTGAAAAGGTATTTGGGAAACTTTTGTTCATATTTTTGATCATGATCAAACAAAGAAACTTTGGACAGGTTACAATCCTTCCCACTGATGACAGCTGTTCATAGACACAGACACTGGTAGAGACAGAGGGAGTGTGTGTTGTATGTGCGCGTGTGTGAGCTTAGTAGAGGTGATGATAAGGATCGCCTGTGAGAACAAAGGAAGCAGCTACAGTCTGGCCTGCCACGAGAATGTCAAAACATCAAGTAACACAACTGGTGAGACACACAACCACTAAGCCACCCCCACATACACGCACACACACACCTCCTTTTGTCTCTCCATCTTTCTCTTGCGTACAGCTCTGCTCTGTCTATTCCTGTCTGGCCGCACATGGCTTGGTTGGAAGTGGATTGGTTTTGTCTGTGCCACAGTTTTAAAAGCTCAGCAAACAATGAAGTGCACAAATGGAAGATTAATGTTTGTGTAAGTTAACAATGTTGCCATTAAAGTAACCATTGTCCTCTAATTTAATGAGACAGCAGAGAGAGATGGCGAAACAAGAGACAGCAAGACAGAAAGCTAGAGACGGGCCTAACGAGAGAGGAGGACGGAGAGAAAGTGAGAGAGAATCAATTAGAGCTGTATTTTTGGCAGCTGAGAGAAGCCGGGGCAGTAGGGGGATGCCATTTTCATGACATCAGCGTTTGGAGCCACAACGTTGAGCCATCAAATCAATCAAAGCCATCAGAATATCATTCCTCACATGCATGAAGAATCTGTGGCAGCTACAAAATCCTCAGCTCCAACTGGCATCAAACTTGAACCCTGACCTTCATTTCACTGGAAATTAGAGAACAAGCTTCACTTTGAATTTTATCATTCACAGATAGCAGACTGTAAACCATTTCTCCTAAGAGTTACATTCTTTACAGTTGCAAAATATGATTTCTGGAAATGTAATGCTACCAAGATGACATTCTTTTAAGAAAATGTTCATGCTGAGCAAACTGTATCTGGAAAATGTTCACTTTCAATGCTTTTTTTATTTGGATTCTTACACTGACTGTAAATGCAACTTTTTACTTGTGGCAACTAAAGCGTGATTAAGGTTAAGTTTGCGCAACTAAAATGCTTGGTTAAGTTTAGGGAAACATTGTGGTCAACAGTGAATGTCAACGCTGACTTCCAGTATGAGTCAGAACATAAACCCTGGTCTCTTTCGTGTCCGTGTCAAACACTTTGTTTTCGCTCTTCCATCCAATCCAACACCTCCTCTCTACAAATTCTTTCTGTTGTTTAAGAACATCATACTACTTCCTGCTTTGGCAAAAATGTTATCAGTGAAGGTAATTCTTCGGCCAGGACTATATAGCAGATAGTTGCTATTGGAGCGGTGTTGCTTACATACTTGCTAATGTACTTTCAGTCAGTCTGGCGGATTAAATATTTCCACCAGGGGGAAATGCGAGAACTGAAGCATCACCTCTTGTCAGCACGGAACACCTTAAAAAGTACTTCCAGTTTTGTTTTACGGTGACAACTGACAACAATTTCACACCAAATATTCTCATATTACATTTGTCGCTGTGGAGTAGTGCTTCTTTCTGAAACTTTCAAGCATTTTTTTGTTTGTGACCATCTCTGTGTATCTGATGTCACTAAATTTGACAATATCGCCCCCACAATTTTTGTCAGTATTGCATCTTGCAAACACAACCACCTATGCACAGCTGACGTCAAGTAAAATCTTTTTTCTTTTTTAAACAGAAGTGGAGATTCCACATTATAAAGTTAAAGTGTGCTAACTATGATTTGATCACCCATAGCTAAAAAGCTAAAAAAAAAAAAATAAAAAAAAAAAAAATAAAAATCATAAATTATCAATATATAGAGCATTAGTTCTATTTCAATCACTTACTGAAGTTTTAAATGGATTTCCAAAAATTTTAAATTCCACTTACTAATGTGGGCTCCTATCATGTTCCATATCACAACAGTTTCTAATTTGTGATCACTTTAATTTAAAGATGGCTTTAGTGTGCTACATTAAAAACAAAAGGAAGCAGAAACAGCAGCTCTGATTGGCCAGCTGTGATTTTGTGTGTTGTGGTGAGGAGCTTCTCTTGTGAACCAGAGCAGGACGTAAACAAGATTCCTTACATAAACTGTGTTATTGTATCTCCTATGGAGCGATTTTAATCTGTTTATTGTTTGAGAACAGAGCTGAAGGTTCAGATTTGTGACTGAACTTTGTGAGGTTATATAAGGTACATGGAATAGCTTTGCAGATGTTTATTTCATTATCGGTGGGAAGAATTGTACAATTGTAACTTTACTCTTTAAAAGATAAAAACTCCTTGTTAGAAATCACAATTTCCTTAACAAAGATCTCTTGGGATCACATTTGAATTGTGTTGCTCAATCTCTGTATAAGTGTATTTAGACCTGTTCTGGCATTTTGAACATACTGAGGACATGGATGGCAGTAGAGAAAGAGATTTAAGATTTTTTGCTTCAAGAAGTTTTTGTGTTCTTTTTCCTGTTGTGACTATTGTTATTATCATTAATATATATTTTAATTAACTTAAATTCAAGCTGACCTGATGAGCTGTACTCTGTGAGGAATAAAACTATAAAATTTGAACTCAGAGAGACATAAATGGATACTTTTGGGTCAAGCAAAGGTTGAGTGGTGTGAATTTGCTTTGCTCTGTAACTTCAGTGTGGAATTACACAAAACAATTATAGCAGGATGATGATAAAGAAATGATCTTTTTACATGCATTTTAAATGCATGGAGAACAAGTAAGGTAGGGAAAGTTGGGAAAACACATTCTTCATTTTGTAATTGGTGCTTTGAAAAATGGTTGGCAGTAATGTATATGCAATTTGTGGTAAATGGGCTAAAACATGTGAAAACAATGGTATGGTTCTTTAAAATATTTGGATTGGTTAGAATATATATTTTCTTCTACTGATTTATAGATTCCACTGTGGATATGGTGGGAATATATGTTTATGTATGTATTTTTAACTTGTTAAATCTAAGTGAGATTAAGAATCTCTTTTTCAAAGTAAAGCTGGCCAACATAGGCAGAAGCTGAAATAAAAACGAATACTTTCAGACAGACATTACAAAAGAAATTAACAAAACATAAAGCTGAGTAAACATAGTGACATTTTAAAGCATTTAGCTCCCATTTTTGATTTTAAATTTCAAAGGACATAATGCGAATAAGTTTTCTATTGGTGTGCAGACGACACCATCCTGATATGCTTCTTGGAGAAGCTAGTGAAAAGTTTAGAAGCGTGATACTGATCCACCATTACATAACGAGCAAGATTTAGCAGCGGGAGGCATTCAGGGCATCGACTGGTCAAGAGTTAGGATCATTTAAAAAATTTTTGGTCAAATGGTTCCAGGCATATTCCTTCCCAAAAGTTTCTCAATGACAAAGTTCAGAGGTCAAAATGTTGCTCTAATAAAAAGGTTTTAGGAGCATGAAAGTCATAAATGTGTGAAGTACCTTCATCTTTCCTGCTATGTAGCCTAGTGAGCTTCGACCTTAGTACATCCTGCTTTAAATATTCAATGTGCGCATGAGAAATATCATGAGAGATTTCCGTATCTGTAAATGCTGATAATCTTAAAAATGAAATAAGGTGTCTGTAGCGTCAAGCATGCAAGTAGCATTTTATTTTGCGAGGGAACATGCAGGCCACAGCAACCTTGTGATGATCAAGTACAAAGCCACAGCTGATGGAGGTCTTATCGGGCTTCTGATTAAGACGTGGAGTTGGCTGCAGAGAGGTGTACCCTAAGATGTAATTCCGACGTAAATTCGGCTCTTATCGGAGAACAAGACTGCGTAGCCTGCTTAGACACGGATAACAGAAGCTACACAGTTAGAAATTAGGCTCTGCAGGTGATTGAAAGTGGAAGCTTCCAATCTTTACTGTGCGTTTCTGCACGTTTGAGTGTTGAAAAACTGACTGGATAGAATCATAATGCCTTGCCTTAGCTAGCTCTGATTCTTACAAGAACACAAGACAGAACTAACGGTTATTTCCCCATTATCTGTCTTCTATTGCTAAATCCTGGCTACTTCTTGTTCTTCCACAGGGGCACTGACGTGGTTCCCAAAACAAACCAAGGCCACAAAACAGCAAGACCATTATAAACACAGGACATCTAGGACTAGCTGGAAAAGCTGAGAAGATAGTGTGTTTCGTGCATCCAGTGACAGCCACAATAGCATCTGGGGCCTGAGAGGCAAATACTTAAGTGTAGAAAAACAAAGTTCTCATAGGAAATACACATCACAGCAATACCCAGCGGGGAAAAATCACACAGCCTTCTCAGCCTCAGTCTGAAGACAAATGTATTGCCAGTCTGAAATCTTTTCACAGTTAGCATATACTCCACATGCAACTCTGATGATATATGGATTCAGGAAAGCATACTCAAGCAGGGCTTCAACATACCACAGACTGAGGACTATATATGCATCGCTGGCAGAATTGCCTATGGAACATACAAGAGTTTGCATCCTCAGCTGTTTTTGTTCCATCTCTCTATTTCTTTACTGGTTTACGCTGATATGCCCCTAACGCTAGCCAAAACCAAAGTTACACAATGTCTGCAAATGAAATGTAAGACATCAATCACACTTCACCTATGAGCAACTCAAATAACAAACTGCGTAATCACTGACGTTCACTTCCTAGAAGGGCGCTCATGAGAGCACATACAGTATCTCTTCAAACACGCTGAAATTAAATCTATCTTTGGGTTTATCTGATCCACACTTTTATGGTGAAATTCTTCTGTATGAGTCATTCTAACTAGTAGAAGGAGGACATAAAAACTCAACACAGAAAGGACCAGGGATTTAAACCAAGGACCTTCTTGCAACAGTGCTAACCACAAAGAAGAGAAGAAGCAACTGTAATAATTATAATAATAATAATAATAATAATAATAATAATAATAATAACTTGACTTAATTCTTTTTTTTCATAAGAAATATAGTTTTTAAACTTGATCAGTTGCACTTATCCAGGGATCCAGGGATTTTATACAGACACAGATGTATTACTTTTGAAGAAAAAAAAAAAAAAANAAAAAAAAAAAAAAAAGACAAACATTTTGAAAAATTGTAATGTTAAAAAAATCATGACAAATTTCTATATCCCCATTGGATCCAGATTAGTGCCAAAATGTAATGGTTCTTCCCTGGGCCATGCCCCACCCTGCCACCATGTTTCTACCAAGTTTTTGAACTATCCTGCAAATAAACAACCAATGCACATAGGTAAAAACATGACCTCCTTGGTGGAAGTAATAAATCTATAATCCGAAAGGGCAAATAGCAGATCTCCCCATTTCACAACATGACAGTATGGCTCAGTGCTGTAAATACATGAAGTGTTAAAGTGACGAGAACAATGGCCGCATAACCTCGGGGAAGGAATGTGAGGACTTACTGCTCAGTTCTGACTAATACTGCCTCACTCTTGACAGCAAACCACCTTATTAATTACCACCATGTTTTCCTCTCACCAAAGGAACACACTGTGAAAAAACAGCATCATTCACCACTTCCACCATGGTGAGACAAACTATGCTTTCCTGATTAACTCGAGCCAGCTGTGTTCAGGAGAGGGTAACAAAATTTACCCCCTGAAACAAAATAACATTTGCTATGGGAATTGTAGACACCCAGGGGAGGATGTGGTGTGCTGATATTTGCACAGTCATTGTTGTTTGGGAAAGATGCAAACATGGCCACAACATACTGTTTAACAAAAGGTCTTTTTATGGTAATGGGAAATACTGAACTCATAAAAATGTGGTCAGAAAAAGGATCAAGTCAATTGGGTGGTGATACATTGTGAGCCAATACAAAGAGCAGTGTTACAGAATAGGTGAGCAGGATTTGTGTTTGCATTAGACAAGTTTATTTGAATAAACATATTCCATTTTATGGTTCAGACTTTCCCTTGCTGAATGTTTAAGGCTTTGTGAGAAAGTGAATTTTCGATTAAAAACTCAGATTTGTTATGGCAAACATCATTTTTCATGAAGGTCAAAAATATTGTTTGAAAGGCAGAGGTAGTATTTTAAATTTTGTGTTGTGAGTTTGTATTTCACATTTTTCAAATTCATTAGATTTATTTACAGCACATGAACATTGTATTATGGCAAAAAAATAAAAAACAAAAAAACAAAAAACAAAAAACTGCTGCACTGCATGAGACTAACGCGGCATTTGTTGTAATTGGAATTGGGAAGCCATTACTCAGAATTACGTAATTTACGACTACCGCATGTTTTTCCTCCATGAAAACTTTTGCTTTATTTGCTCTGCTGCAGCAAAAGAAGCTACATTTTAATATTTCTGACCTAGTTACCTTTTCAGAACAGCTACTGCATTACCAGTGTCCCAAATTATTCTGTTACTGTGTCAGCATGTTGATTGATTTAAAGAAAACGCTTCTAAATTTTCATTTATAAATAGAGAAATTACTGTTACAGTGTGAGCAGCCATACTGGAATCACGTCAAAATTAAACTTGGGGTTGAGGAACTTTTCCCAGCTAGGAATTCTGAGTTGAGGGAGGCATTTTCTTTGACTTTTCCCAGTCGGAGGTCAGAAATTCAGAGTTCCGAGTGTAAGTCAAAAGCAGCAGAAAGCTTAAACGTATTTCATATTTGCCATGAATTTGTTATTTTTTTAATCTATTAATACTATCTACAATGTTATGCTAAGGAAAGGGAAAGATTTATAATCATTTCACAATATTAAATTTCTACACAGAGCACCTTTTAAAGTAAATCTAAGAACGATTTCTGTAGCTGACGTTTTTATTAAGACAAACCAAAAAGGAAGTTGCTCAATAAGATTAAAATTATGATGTCAGCGTGCATAAATTGCCAAAGTATAGATGGGACGGACGTTTTAATTGACTCTGAGCTCAGAGTCGTTTTTTTGTCTGTCCAGGCCAGACAGAAAAAATTAACCTCACTGGTCGCATAATTTGAATGTCGGGTTAGATTTCGAAAGAGGCACTGTGCAGCAGAAATGGCTCTACATTAAGACATCAATGCATTTCAAAAGGAAATTAAGAAAGAGATATGGTCATTCATTTAAATGCTAAAGAATTGTTGTTGTAAAGCATGGCGAAATGTGAAAATACAAAATACTGCCTGAATAAATCCCCTAACAGGTTCTTCAATGTTGATATATCCAATTCCATTTCTTTTTTTTTCTCAATCAACTTCCTCCTACACAGAAGTTTGTTTTTACATGTTCTGTCTTATGGTTTCCTCATCCAGGTAATAATCAGCACATGTGTTTAGTCAGGCCAGCAGAATACACCGTATGATCTCCTTACTTTTTATGTACTCTCTGTTACTTCATTCAATCCTTTTTAAATAGACAACTGACACAGCAACATACATTGTTCCATATCTTCAAGGTCTTTGGGTCAATTGGCAGGTGTGTATAAAAGAACATTTACAGTCTGAAGTGTCCACCTGGTACCATTTTTACTCGTTTTACATCTTCTGCTGTTTTAAGTGTTTAATATTGTTGAACAGATTGGCTAAAAGGTGCGAGTGGTGCATTTGTTTGATGTGTAGCCAAGAATGGTTCACACTCTTGTTTAAGTGAGAAAATATATGGTAGCAGTCACCACCTGCATGCTTGCTTTACAAGTTCAAAAAAAGATTTCTTTACTAATCACAGCACTCAGACTGAAGTGACACTGAATGCGTGGCCGGTATCTCAATGGCCCTCTCATGAAATGTCACATTGTCCAGCCACCTGTGCTGGCAATGCTTCAGGAGTCTGTTAACTTTGTGAAATCCTCTTGTCTGTCTGGAGAGTCTTATAAAAGCCAGAGACGTGAGTTTAAAATCTGCTCAATGTCCCAAGTGGTTACACAGCTTCCTGCTTTATATCCATTTTGAATCATGTTATCCACAATTTCCTATGAGGAGGAGACTGCATCAGATGTCTTCTTAGATAATTTTGAAAAGTGTATCAGAAAACGGAAAAATGAGAGTTAATAGTCAACAACAGTCAATAACTGAAGCACCCAGATTGGCTGATTTGAGTGATGAGACTGGTCATCGATGCCAATTGTCAAAAAATAGGGTGTAATGTCAGCTTAATCTACGTAATTAGAACAACAATTCAGTCTGGTAAAATGTTCTTTAAACAGTGATGTTCACCAAGACAAAATTTGTCTTGCTCTAATAAAATACTGGCCTAAAGAAAAAATAATTATAATAACAGTAGGAATTAATTGCTTTATTTGTCATAAGAACCTTATCTTGATCTACACAAAATTGCAACTACTAATCATTTATCATGTGATAAATACGCCTATTTTATAGTGATTGGTGTATTACTGTTGAGGACAAAAATATTATTTACAAACGCCATATCAAACAATATTAGGAAATCATTTTAAAAATTCACGGATCCACCTCTATGTGGATCAACACCAGAATTTAATGGGTTCTTCCCTAGTTGAGTTACTTCGCTCACTAGTTTACCATCTTTTATTTATTTATTATTCATAAAGCACAGCGCCAGATTTGCTGATAAGGGCAAAAATAAAGTCACAACCAATAACTTGTTGGTAATGGGACAATAATGTTTTATGAATGTGCTTAAATAATCAAAAAACTTACTTAACATGATGCTGTGTAGTCACCAGGATTTTTTTTTTTTTTTTTTTTNTTTTTTTTTTTTTTTTTTTATGGATTCCCTACAATATGCCTTATCAGTGTCTTATCTTGTGAGAGTTCTGACACTGTCAGATGCAGATAATTTGCTGTAACACGATGACATGCTAGACTTCAGGTTTACAGTGTTTTCTTTCACAACCTGTAAACTGCTTCTTGTTCTGCCTTAACATCCTTTAGCAGTGTCACTGACACATCTACGCTAGGCTATACTGTTTCCATTCAGACAATAAAACTCACCTCAAATGTCACACAGGCTGAAAATCATACTTTTAATCACACAATATGGGAACGTTAACCCCCTAATATATTATATATAGCTTCATTAAACCACAAATCGGAAAGTTTTTCCTCCCTGTAATTTTAACATCCATTTCCGATGAATTTCTACACCCATTTCAGATCTGGAAATAATTAGGGACTTTCCATACTTTACAGACCTGAACAGGAACCTTGAAACTGCTCCTGCACTTACTACACATCACGATTTATGGCTCATGTTTATTCATACCATGAAGAAATAAACAGCTCCAATAAATCAGTTAATCGATAGACTCCGGAAAACTCTTAGACTTGGCAAAAGGCACAGGCAGACTTACTTGTAGAGGCTGTCGGGTTCCAGGCACTTGAAGACCACTGAGTAAAGCACGGAGTGAGGATGGTCTGCACTCCTCCTTCCCGCAACAACACAGGACGAACCCAAACCAGAGAACAGGTCATCCATCACACTCAGAACTTCACCTGGAAGAAGAGTAAGAATGTCTTTTTTTTTTTTACCACTTGAACTTGCTGTATTAGCTTTTATCTTTTGTGTAAAAATCAGAACAACATCCCCACGTTTTGACATAGTAAAGCAATAATGCCAGAAACGAGCTTATGACTAACACATGAATGAATTTCTACATGTCAGGAGAACACCTCTTTTTCCATCAGCGATTGTGCCATTTGGTTCTGCTGTTGTGTACCATTCAGAGTTTCACCTCTGCTTGGTCCAGTGGGAGCCATTTCGACAGCACCAAGCCCAAGGCTAAATTAAATATGACTTTTTTCTGGCAGGAGCTCCTACATAGTATATTACAGAACTGTAAGAAAACAGGATTTCTTTCCTTTATGGGCACATGGTACTGTTACAATGATATCTCACTGAGCACCCTGGCGTCTCACAAAACACCACTTCACAAGTTGTGAAATATCTTTCATGTCAGCTTACGGGAAAGGCGAGCAACGCACACTTGTTCATTTAGAACACACGCACACACACACACACACATACACATGCACACACAAAAGGCCAGTTTCCAGTACTCATGGGGGTGATGGAAAAAAGAGAGAGCTGTCAAAATAGTTTAAAAGCTCTCAAACAGTTGGATTTCCAACTATTTCTACAGGAGGTAAAGGGCAGCTTAGTTTTAGCTTATGATACATGGGCCAACTTATAAACACAGGGAGTAAGTCTGGCTGGTTGGGCACAAGGGGATGGTAAGAAAAGGTTGCAAAAGAGAGGAAAAAGAACTGCACAAATGAATGATTTGACCTTTTCACAGAAAGAGCTCTGTGTATACAAGGTTTCCCCAAAACAGTCCTGCACGGCTGCATGGTTGCTCTTTCGAAGGTTTTACCTTTATAAAAACATGAACTTTAAATTTGATTAATTTATTCTTGTGTTAAACCTGCTTAGGACTGCAAAAAAGTGGTTGTCAGTATCAGTATTATGTTGCAATCTGAATGCTTTTGTAGGAAAGTTAGACAAACCTTCCATTTCTGCTGATGACTGTTGTGCTTTACATTTCATGTTGATTTCTCATTTGTTAACATTTACTATATACTGTATGGGGTGCATAAAATTTTTTTCAGTCTGGTACTGAATGAATACCAGGGGATCTGTGTTGGTACGCAGAAACTCAATTTGATTGAAGCCTCCATATTTTCAGCAAAGTTCCTCTATACAGATCATCTAAAATTGTGAAACTTCTCCAAGTGTACAAAGGAAATTCTTTGATCACTACACACACACACACACACACACGACTGTCTGTGAGTGCAGTGTATGAGCTCCCAAATTCATAGCAGCTCTAATTTTTATCATAATTTTTTCCTGATGTAAAAAAAAAAAACATGTAGAGAGGATGGGCTGTTTCACTGCAGGTAGAAGCAGGATGTGGTTTTCTACCTGCAGCAGGTATTTCTACTTTCTGTCAGGTGAAAGTGATTAGGTCCCACAAAACTTCACAGGCAAATTAATGTTTTTACAATCTAACCAAGGGGGAGCAGACAAACAGAGAGAGAGAGAGAAAGAGAGAGAGACATCATCATAACTTACACAGTCTCTGGGAGAATATTGTCAAAGCATTCTACACACGACAATGCTTAAATCTCACCTCACCTGGCAATGTACAATAATGATTAAAAAATAATAATAATAATAATTTGCCTGATCTTGGCAACATAAATTACGAAGCCAGACTTTTTACCAAATTGGTTATTATTAATAGAAGTTGGGTAAATCATATATTGAAAAACATCCATTTTGTCTTAGCAGGCCCATAGCAAATCACTTTTAGGTGGCAGCAGAGGGACTGAACCATCTTCCGCTGCAGCACCAGGATTTAAATAACTGTAATAAATAATACACACTTTCCCATCATCACGGATCTACCACATTACAATTTATGGAACGGATCTGCATTTCATTTGCCTGCTGTCTAACTTTATTTATTTTGCTTCTTTCTACCACTCTCACTATTTTTCATTAGTCTCTCGTTTATTGGTGCCAGCTGTTTGTTGTTAGCCGTTGATTGGAGGTGAAAAAGAAGACAATGTTATCAAGATAGCATTTATATGTACTATATATCATTAGTGACCTTGTGATATATATAGTACATATATATATGTATTATGTACTAGTTTGATGGTGGTTAACTAGAGAAATTGATAATGACTCACTGCAGCTGTGCACAGAAGCTACACTCTTGGGTATTGCTGAGTATTCAAACATTACACGTAAAAAACATACATAAACTTGTTGATTCAGCTATGATAAAATGTATGTTTGTTTTATCCTTCCCCATTTTTCCCCATGTTCTGCCTTTTTTTTTTGCATGTTTATGGTCATACGTGTGCTGCTCATTATGCTCTTTATATTTGTCAGTTTTTCTGTAACAAGCATAATTTTATTTGACATTTAGAATACCTTTTAACATCTGGCCAGGTACCACAGATGAAAATGATCCCATTATATCGTCTAATTGTATTATTATCGTTTATGTATCGATCAATTGGCATTGATGCAGGTAAATAATCTAACAAATGAGAATAAAATGAAATGATATTTGCTGTTACTATAATCGTAATGTTGGATATGTAAAGAAATAAACTGTTATAACGTCATAAAGTAAAAATTCAGTGCTGAGTACAGAATAACATCTTGAGATATACTGGACACTGTTTTTGTTGCATCTCAACTAGGCTACTGAACTCAAACTTTACTGATCAGAAATAATGCTGTGCTTAGCTGTAATAAAACTTCATGGCATCAGTAGTTTATAGTGTATAGCAAGAACATACACAAACCATCACAGGTCATTACTTTTAATTTTTAGTCTAATAGCACCAGCTGAACCAATGCCACTGCTCTGTCTGCGAGACATTAATGTTTACAGTGCTACAACTAGAAGCCACAAAAACGTTTTTCATGTCACCGTTTGAAAAGCACGGGTATGCGGAAGCATTCTGTGCTCTTATTTTCCTTGCAATTAGTGTATTTAGTGGGCTAAGTATGTTAACACACCAAAATTTGGTGGGACAATAAATTATCCCTAGCAGACTACTTAATCTCTTGCAAAAACAATTGGTAATGATCTATTTAAGATGGACTGTTGACCTGATTCGACCTGCACCCGGTGTGCCTTTCAAGTCTATCCCCCCCACCTTTCATTGGAAGCAACTACAAGAAGAATTCCCAGTAAATGCCAGATTTCTGCAGCTTCAGAGAGGCTAAAAGTAGATACAGACAGCTCTAAATACAGCATAGACAAAAGGGAGTAAAAGGGAGGGAGGGCAAAGAAACAGAGTCAGACAGAAAGAGACAAAGGGGAGAAAAGAAGAAGGAGAAAGAGAGCTCTGAGGTTTCATGTTTCTGGATGTGGTCACAGAGAGGAATGATGATGTCTGTGTATGTTTTGATAATCAGAATAAATCAGTGGGCTGATGCGTGACTTAGTCCAGTTCAGGAGCAACCACATGAGTTCATCAATACGGTTGAGTTGATGTATGCAATTCTAACAGAATACTGACTTGTAAATGCCAGACAGACTGACTCATGCCCCTGTTGCATTTGCCCCCCCATGACTACCCATGTGTTCGCTTTGACATAGGCAATATACCAATCATTTTTTGGTCATTTACTGCTGGTCCCACTGAAAAAGCATAGTTATAAGCCAAAACACACACACGGACAGAACAGTATGCACATCTTCCAGAAAAAAGGGGTAAAGAACTGGAAAATAAGGAGGGAGGAAGAGAAAGAGGTGATATGCAGGTTGCTTCTGCAGCTTCTGCATGTATGGCCAGTTCAAATTCTTTTCCCTTGTCAAGTCTCTCTCTTTCATATGTGACACACACACACACACACACACACACACACACACACACACACACACACCCATCCAGTACACCGATGTGTAGATCAAATCTCTTTTATATTAGTGTCAATCTCTTAAAATGCAGAGTTCTAAAGCAGAGAAAATTTAGGTGTCTTTTGCAGATTTAACATATCAGTGTCACAGTATAAAGCTGTATAAAGCATGGCTCTTAAATATGAAGCTGCTCATTAACAGGTCTTCATTGGTTTTTACCTGAGACATCTCTTACAACATGTCAGTAACAGGACAATGTGCTGCTTGATGTAAGGGAAGCTTTATGAATGATCTTCAATTATCACAGCTTGATAATTGAAGATCATTGAAGAATTTAGCATGATGCCACGTAGCTGCCATGATTTTTTATGAATTCCGCCCTACATATTTTAGTTCAGTGATTGTTCTTTTACTTCCTAAAAAGTATTAATATGTGAAAATAGAATAGAATTAGAACAGAAATATATTTCCACTTTTTATTGTTAGATGTTGTAATGATTTCCATCTTTATCACAGGTCCAGAACGATCAATCCAAACTTAAACCTTTATGCATAAAGCTAAAGTTACAGTACTGAAACTGTTTTCAAAAACAACCAGTTTTGTCTTGTAATGTCGTTTTTTGGCATTTCCGTGATAAAACAATGAAAAAGAACCTGATAATGCCTGAGAACCTAAAATTAGATTAAATCAACATGTTTTAAAAGACAAATACAAGTTCTGTGTACAGAATGTAAGGGAAATATATTTTCCTGTCACAAAAGGATTATATGAAAAAGCCATGTCTGGAAAGAGAACCAGCACAGTGGAAAGTAAAAAGGCTGTGGTGAAGGTGTTGGATGGTTGTAAATATTAGTCTTACATTTAGACAACCTGGCTCTGAGTCCACTTCAAATTAACTTACCTTAACTTCTAACCTTCTTGCCACATCATAAAGTTTGCTGACGACACAACATTTATCAGCCTCATTAACACTTAAAAGTCAACAAGGAGGAGATGGAGCAGTTAGTGGTGTAGCACACAAACAATCTTTCTCTAAATGCTCTAAAAACAAAAGAGATGATTGTAGACTTGAGTAGGCAGTCGAGGAGGCAGTCAGACCTTGCCAGGCTTCTAATGAGGTCCCTGAGCCAAAAAAGTCCAGCAACATTTCTCTTTCCTCCCATCCTTCTAAGGGGGATGACAGATATCTGAGCAGCTACATCACTGTCTAATATGGGAATTGCAACATCTCAGACTACAAGACCCTGTGCGGGTGGTGAAGACAAAATCATTGGGGTTTCTCTTCTCACCAAAGAGGAAACTTATTGGAAAAGCCATCAGCACTCTGATGGACCCTTCTCAAAGTCTCCTTACCCTTGTGTCATCTGGTAGGAGGCAGCGGAGCACCTGAGCCATTATTCCCAAAATTTTCACTTATCACTGCTATCTATAGCTACAAATGCTGCTACAGACACAGCATCAGAAGATGTATGTAGCAACATTGCTGCTACAAATAAGAAGGTAACATTTAAAATAAGATTTTGAGTGCACAATTTCTGTTCAACTTTTGCACATTTTGTCACCATGTTCCTTAGGATGCTCCATGTGCTCTATGTAGTTTAGTATGGACTGTATCTGTGTTTTCATTCTACATATTGTGTTTATGCAGGTGTAATGGGCAAAGTTACATTCTGCCCTCTAGTGAGTGTTCTGTTGCTTCTTCTTCAAATGACCTACAGTACAGGGGTAAAAAATTGCTAAATTGATCTTTAATTAAATTGAAGGTATGACAAGAATATTAATCACAACCTTTTACCATAAAAATTAGACATTAACTTAATCAAAAGGCAACAGGAAAATGTTCATGGAAGCACATGCAGGGAGGAATATGCTACAATCAACCCTACTGGCCAAGTTTACCTTACAGAGATGTGTCATAACTGTAGAACACACACTATGTGTATAGACCAATGAGATCACTGACAGGAAGTGACTTTAATCTATCTGGAAAACTAAACAAAAGAGTTGAGTTGACTGATCTCAAGTGGTCCTTCAGAGGCTCATAATTAGTAATTTAAGAAATCAGCATCAGCATGTAATTTAGTGTTTTTAGTTCATTTAAAATTCATACTAGCAATTAAATAAATATGAGTATGTAGGCTCATGAGACACCATGTGCCATCAAATGCACACAGTCAATTGGCTAATTATTGGCTTACTGCCTTTCTGTAATAATAAAAGTACGTATTGGAAAAAAAAAAAAAAAAAAAANAAAAAAAAAAAAAAAAAAACAGTGAGCAAAGCAACATAATTGACTTCAGTTTCATCAATAGTTTGGTTAAAAGTCCTGTCCCTAACCCCAGTCCCAACTAAATTAAGGGATGCAAGTGAAAGCTGACGACGCTCAAAGCTGCAAACTGATCCCACATGATAACACTGACAGAAAAACCCAGGATTCGTGCCTGAAATCAAAGTAATGCAAACGTGAGTTACAGACATCAATGTTTGTTCAGTAGTCAAACTAATCTCTTCTTTATTTGAAGTTACGAAAGAGGAAATTACAGCAACACTTGCACTATAACAGTTATTTATGAACCAGCAGCACGTGGCCTCGAAACCCCTAACAAAGGCCACATACTAAAGCAAACGTGGATTCAATCATAATTTTTCCTCTGTACCATAAGTACAATTTTTTAGGTAATTCCTGCTAATTCCAAGGATTTAGACTAATTCAGTGTAATTCGAGGTTTACTTCTTGATTAATCTGGCAAACACACCTGGAGTCACAGAGGCTACAGTGGAGTTTGCTTGCAGCACCATATTCTACAGGAACTCTGAGAGGAAAATTCTTCATTCAATCCTTTTCTGGCTTTACACACGAAAAACAAAAGTGCAAACGGTTAATTAACCACAATGGATAATAGCTATTCACTGTTTCCAGATTCCTAGAAAAAAGCCAAGCTCACGCTTAACCAGTTCAGATGTATGATTCATCTGCTAAACTGGAAGTGCAATTACTGTACAAGTCAGTGGCACATATGTTGTTGCATTTGTGTCTATGAAAGCTTGTTAATGTCCATTAACGACCCTCAATCTCCTTTTTCCTTTCTCCTTCTTCCTTGGAGGTGGCAGCTTTTAAATATTTACACATCTACCTAGAATTAATGAATGATACTCAAAATTTAAGCCATTTGTTTTAGCAGGCGATATGAAAACCCACCCAGAAACAGCAATTACGGTTCTACTCTTCCAGGAGTTCCTCATGGGCAGGCCTGTGGCCCATCAACATTTCTGTCAATACCAAAGGCAAAACAGCACACAGCTGGCAAAAATTAAGGCCCCTAAAATTCTATTATGGTCGAAGCCATTTTGCATGTTCTCCAGCTTACATGGAGATTAAAACCTCATGGTCAATGCCAGGTGACTTTTTTAGTAAGAAGAGAAGAACAAATAATTTACAAATGATGGAAACGTGAACGGATGGGTCGCTGAACAGAGATAATCACATTCAGATTCAAACATACACAAGCCATGCTATGAAAATTGCACACAAGTGCACATACTTCTACACTTAGTGCATTAGTTTTTCACACTAATACATGTTTATATACATACACAAAAATCACAGTTAACTTATTTGTCCCTCTGCGGCCACATGATGGGTGTCCATGGTGGCGATGGGTGTCCATGGTGGTGGTGGCCATAGTTGTCTGATGTTAGCAGCCAGACTTACTACACTGTTATCCCTGACATATCATTTCAATTACACTACTGAATGCAGGCTCAGTGTAATTGCCTCAGCCATTAGCTGTGTGTGTGTGTGTAAGTAAAGTGGGTGAGCGAGTGTATGTGTAAACCTTCAAGGTCAGTGGGTTCATACATTTTTCTGCCTGATGAGGACATTTAAGAGAAAGTGGTAGAAAAACACATAAATACATAAAACTCTCTAGTACATCACAATTCATTCAGTTTTATAGTAGAAGGAAATCTGTGGAGGTTTTGACCACATACAGTGCTGTAGAGCAATTTTTGATCAGCATGTCCACATATTTTCACCAGCATATGCACGAGGATGCACATGCACACCAGATGCATGGGACTGCAGACTGCAGAAATGTGTATCACAAGTTTTTATACAAAATGCTGGTGGCTGGTAGCTTTAATAATGCATATGTCATTAACTTGACAAAGTATAATAATTTAAACAAATTAATTTATGGACAAAACAACATACTATGTCAATACGCTCTTTCACACAATTTTTTTTTCCTTACATGTTAAACACTTATTCTTTTGATCTTTTGTACTCTGCAGTAACCATTCCTTGTGTTTGTCCTCAAATTACCCTCTTTCTCTCCCTTGGTTTCTTCTGTTGACCTAGAATAAGCCCAGGCAATTGCACAGTGGACTCATTTCAAACAAACAAAACACAAGCTTTATATTAACAAACAAATCACAAGCTTTATGTTTCCTGTGGGCTGCCAAGCCTGCTAGGGGCCTCTTCTGTTAAACTGTCGGCACTCAAACCCCCACTCCCAATTCTGAGGACTGTGTCTGCACAATGCCACCTTCCTTGCACACGCGGACACAAACACACACACACACACACACACAGAGTGGATATTATGCAGGTNCCTTCCTTGCACACGCGGACACAAACACACACACACACACACACACAGAGTGGATATTATGCAGGTATGTACACAGGCACATTACATGTTTGCCTGTTTCTCACATGCTTTACATGTTTATGTTCTTTGTCATGTGTGACCTCATGTCATACAATGCCACCTATGGGCAGGAAATTTAAGGTAGGTGAGTTGGAACTTACCAACGTGCCCTCATACTGCTTGATTAATTGACCAAAAGGTAACTGACCAAAATTGACCATTTTCTTGGAAAAGTAAATTGCTCCAAGAATTGATCCTTACAGCACACTGCATCTGAGTAAGTACACAAACCCAACCATGGACAGAGGGGATTTGCTAATAAACAAGAGGAGAAGCAGAGTAGCACAGTCTCGGAGATAATAACCCACTGCTTGAATCTAGCAGTAAAGATGCAATAATCTACACTACTGAATCCTGCACTAAGCAACATTGTTACTGGTATGAAGAAGTGCTTGTATGTGGCAGGATATTGTTGAAAATTTTTAAATCTGCTATTTCTATTTTTCTATATACAAATAAAAAAACAAAATCCAGGAGAGGTCCTGAAACAACTTTCTCAAGGCTTTAGGAAATTAAAAGGACTTTTGAAACAGAGCTTTAAATAATTTGCAAGCAGCTCACTCTGATCAAACTAGAGGACAGAGAGATAACATAGAGAGCAAGCTGTGTCCTACAGTATTTAAAATATGAGACAAATTTAAAAACACATCCATAAATGAACACTGTACCTAATCACTAACTTAATGCCAGCTCTATCTTGCTCTTATTAAATAATTCACAAAACATGTCATTTAGCTTTTTGCTGTGCATTAATGGCATTTGATGCTGCATTGATCAGCTTGAGGGCATGTGTCTTGTTTGCGTTTTATACACTGCAGATATCAAGAACTAAAAAGACTTTTCTATACACCAAACTGCACATTAATTTAACTACAATCATGCAACTTCAAGCAGTGAATGATACGATTGACGGCTCAGTGGAACATTTTCATCTTGATAACACATTAATTTAAAAGAGTAATAAGAGTATTACATTAGTGCGTTACAGTTATCTGAAATTAATCAACTTCCCCCTGGCCAACAATAATTGAGTTTTCACCCAGTTCATGCCATAATCAAAGATAAGACATCGTATTAGGAGCCAGTTAAATGTAGGTGTTTGAATGAAGTTAAACTGATGTAATAGCAAACACTGATGGTTATTTTTTGATGAACCCTTCGGCCAAATTTAATGTCATATTTTACTGTCAGTCATACTCGACAGATAACATATTTACTGTGCAGACAGATGCTACCACACAAAGAAGGTAAGACAATGTCACAAATGGCTAAAATGGCGGCTTCATCAAATCTGAATAAAGTGAACACTTCTTATAGGTTCTATATGCACATGCTAATTCTACCATTACAGATATTCATTGGCACACCAATATGCATGGAAGGTCTTTACATTTGCTTTAATTCCTCCCAACATACTGCATATAAATGATTCAAAACTCTTGGGACATTCTGGGCTAGAAAATGTGTCATTCCTTACATCATCAATATGATGTAATATAGGTCAATCAAATTCTGTGATGTCTAATGTCGTAATGTTGCATCTTTTTGTTGAATTCATACAGTATTAGATTTAAATATGATTTATATCAGTATGTTTAGTTTAATTTTATTGTTCACTTATATAATTATATACCATATACCATACTCCACAAGCAGTACGGCGGCTTCTGTAGTCTTGTTCATAACATCACTGTAATTTCTGAGATGGGATGTGAACCTATGCCTCCAGTGTCAAAGGCAAATTTATTTTTGGGGGAACTCCTAAAAAAAATACTGTAACTACACAGCGTCACGCTAAATAAGCGCTGTGATTATTTGCACTCATTGATCAAGTTTCCCTTATGTTAATCAGTGCATCGTTGTCCCATTACTGCTGTTCTAATGGGTGTCACAGGTAGCCAATGAAGATCACCGTATTAATGAGCTGCTTCATATTTAGGAGATACGCTTTATTCTGCTTCTTCTGTTGTCAATGTGAAACAGACATGTTAACTTGGCAAAGTAAAGCTAAATTCTCTGCTTTAGAGCTCCGCATTTAAGGGATTAAGATTAAGATAAGAGATCCTCACACCGGGAGTATGATGAAGAAGAGGTGGGTGTGGTTTGATATGTGTGAGAGAGACAGAGTGCAGCAGATGAGGCTTGAGGAAGAGGTGCAGAGCCACAAGAATGTGTGAAATTGCATCAAAACTTGCCATTTAAATACACTGACTGATCAACTGAGAGAACTTTAAATATCACATTTATTGATCACTAACACAGGTAAGACAAATACAGTTTAAAATGTCACCTAGATTTAATACCACTGAAATATAACACCAGATCTTAATTTTTGTTTGATGGCATGTTTTATGAATCACTTCCCCAACATATAAATAAGAAAATACAGCAGCAATGAAAATGCTGCTAGTGAATGTAAATTGCTATTGGAAGATAGCTGCTTAAGAACATAATTCCCAGAGGAGAAATTGGGGAAACTATTGCTTGTGTCTTACGGCTGCCACCACATTCAGCAAAGCAGATAGTCAAGGTGGAAATATTCACCCTCTGGCTTAGAAGCTGATGAGAAATAAAACAATAGTTATGCATTGTAACCCTAGTTCTATGGCTACAGACAGAATCCCATTCTACTGCAACTACATTCTACAATCCTTTAGTTCCCATGAGGGCAATATCTCTCTCTCTCTCTGTCTGTCTATCTATCTATCTATCTATATATATGTACTAAGAGAGAGAGAGAGAGAGAGAGAGAGAGAACCTTAATTGCTGTTCTACCATACATCCATTAATGTAAGCAGTACGTTTCTGGACATAAAACAATGTGTCCATCTACATAAGGGAGACAGAGATACCAGGAGTGTTATTGAGAAAGAGAAAGAAAAGAATGACATCAGTAAAGTCTAGACCTACATGTGAGAGAGAGAGAGAGAGAGAGAGAGAGAGAGAGAGAGAGAGAGAGAGAGAGAGAGAGAATAACAATACGTGTGGAGAAGCAAAATGGGAAAGGAAGCAAAAAGGGAAAGGGAATGCAGAAAGCCCTTGGCCCCCTGCCTGCAATCTGCAATCTGCTGATGGCGAGGCTCGTGACGAGGAGGTGCACAGCGTCCATTTTTAGCGATGAGGTCATCTTTAATTAACAAAACAAAAAGAGTCAGCTGTGTCACTCCAATCTGTTATCTGCTCTCATGCTCAAGGACACAGTTTATCTACATATAATTCAATCTCTCTGAATGAGGACTTATCGACGCATTGGGGGGTATTCTTGGTCTCAACCAATAATGGAGCTGTTACATAAACAGGGGAGGGGGATACCACTGACCCTGATAGCAGAAGAAAAGGGGGAGATGAAGAAAGCAGAGAGGCATGTGACTGAAAAGTAACGGAGAGTAAAACAGAAAAAGCTATACCTTTTAGGTATCCAAATAAGATGGCTGGGTGAGATGGGAGGAGGAAAATGGAACTAAAATAAGGCCAAAGATCAAATGGTTAATCTGTTTCTGTGTCCAATAGTGCCAGCAAGGAGTGACATCATTGCTGTGAAACCCTCAGTGCTGGTGCTGTCTGATTCTCTCTCTCTCTCTCTCTCTCTCTACTCCAACTTCCTCTCTGCTTTATTATCTTTTCTCCCCCCTTTTCTCTGTTCTTCTCACTTCGATCTGCCTTTTCACATTTTCATAGAATCTCTTCTCACTTTCTCACTCTTGCCAGTCCTCATAATTCCACTTCCCTGCCCTGCCCCTCAGTTGTTGTTCATACCACAGAATCAGATGTCACACAGCTGTGATGGAACACAAATAGATTCACAGGTTTTTAATTAGCACTATGTGTGTGTATTTGTGTTGGTGTTGTGGGGAACATAGTGCTACGCTGATGAGAACATCCACAAAATTGTCACCTCAGCATCACTGTTATTTAAGGACAAGCTGCCCATTTTTTGATAAGATAATATAGGGATTGGGAAAAAGAGCATTATAGATTCAGTCAATAGGTAGATTGGTGAAGTGTTTTGTTCTGCATAGTTCATGACTTTTTTTGGCACCTACAGCATTCCATTTATTCTGGGAACTCCCAGTGAGATAGACAGGAAACAGAGCTGAGGGATGTCTGATGTGAAGGTAAGCCACTAATTATTCCCATACAGTCAAAATATAGCCAGGAACCCTTACCAAAACAACCTTCTAGAAACTATAGTATAAGGTGTTTAAGTTTGAATTTCAAAGCAGATATCTCAAATCGAAGCTGTCTAGCTGTGCTACGATTCTGATGAATACAATTTAAATTAAACCAGTTGAGCTGCTTCACACATTCTTAGTTACAACAGTCATATCGAATAAAAATATGTTAGTGTCATATTTGTAATTTGATGATAGGCTGAAAGTACAAGGTGATATGATAATGATATGCCTTCACTGTTCAGTCAATAAAGTATCATTTACATCACTTACTGTTAAAGCTAATTCATCACTGCTTTGCCACTCACTTATTTTGGCTATTGCAGGTAAACCATCTCTGTGCTGTGAAGGTATTTTTCTAGAATCAGTCAATTTGGTCCAATTATCTTATCAGATTACTTCATAACATCATCTTTGATCATCAATATCTGCTTACAGAACAAAGTTGGTTTGACCTATTGCTGTAGAGGAATGCTGAGCTCCACACTAATAGATCAGGATGGTCTATTTAACTGGATTGTCGGTGAATGCTGCCTCTGCCTTGGTGTGCCATCTAGAGGCCTGTGTAAGCCCCAAAGAAATGAATCTCTAATTTAAACACATCCATCAATGAATATATTTAAAATCACATATACAGTTGTACATATACATGGACACAGGAGAAACATTCTTTGGAAATACTGAACGAGTTTTGACAAGTAAAATATTGAACATTTATTTCAACTACTCAAACTGAAGCAAACTTCTATAATTAAGAGCATGAACAGGCATGGCTCATTAAAATGCATTTTATTAAAGAAATTCCAGTGCAACATGATCATAAAGTCTTATGGAAAAGGGGAAGGATAGTTGAGTAAAAAGTTATCCAAAATTCCATAGACTTCTCTTGTTCTTAATTTAAAAAAGAAAATGAGAAAGACTGAAAGAGTCAGAGTAGTGGTATTGTAATACGTGGCATTTGGACACACACATTTCCAGTGACTAAAATGTTACATAATTTATGCAACTGAAGTTACTGTTTCAATATACATATACTGTATAGTTTTCTCATCCATTAATACTATTCTTGAGTTTTTTCTTTTGCCATCTATGAACTTGCCATCAAATAAGGTCAAACTATCAATCAGTACATTTATATTCATGTCAAAACTTTGACTATACTTGGGTTAAGGAAATAAATCAATTTCTTTAAACATTAGTCCTTAATTAGACTGAAGTTCGCATAAATCAGAGTAAGTTTGTTCTAAGTAACAGACCTAGATTATGCAATTGTAAATCAATTTTATTTGGGCTTGTAAGCATCACAATCAGAGTAAGCTACCTCTGCATGCTTTTCCTCACTTGGTGGACCCTGCATACTTAGATTATATAACAGTGGACCGGCGAACTGTGGAATACTATTAATCTTATACGTCTTACTCACATTATTGTCTTAATCATAGTATAGACAAATAGTGCAGTATAGTGGGCATGTAAATGTACAGATGTTTTGCCAGTTGTGACTTACAATCTAGGGGGATTGTAACTCCAGTGGAATCAGTGCCCCTCTTGCCTTACTGGCCTTGTAGGAACAGTGAATCTCCTTGATCTCTTTGTTTGCTCCATCTGTACATCTGGCAGTGGTGGGACTTCTTCCATGCTGACCCTCAGGACTAGGACTTTGGCAGCTACCAAAATATCTGAGACTGCCTCCTGTTCTGATTCTTTTATACCATTGATGTTAATCTTTCTCTGAAGAAGACAAGATCAACGTCATAAGGTCGCCTCCCCTGGCACCATGATGGGAGCTCCTGTTCTCCTTATACTTGACTCCACAGTGCTATCTAGATGAAGCTGTCTCTGTCTGATGCCCACCCTTCTTGCCCTCTGTGAGCAGAAGTGGCATGATTCCTTTGTTTGCGGCGTATGTGGATGCTGCTAAAGTGCCCCTTTTTTCTCCATTCAGTTAAGGAAAGCCTCTCTTTTCTGACCGCTTCTTCAAATTCATGACTGGCCATATTTGGCTTGCCATCTCTCAGGATTAAGGGGTAAAATGTGTTCTTTCCATTTTGACCCCTTTTCATCATCCCGCGATTGTGTTTAACAAAACTATGCTTGGGGGATGCATAAGAAATCAACAATAAACTTGATAAATTTGTATACTTGGCAAGCGATAGTCTTAGAATAACCATACAAATAACACATTATATTCTAGGTAGGTCTTAGGGTTTCCTATAAGGTCAAGCAGAATCTTGTTTTTCCATTTTTGCAAGGCATCATTTGCTTTTAAAACTGCATGGTAGAATTAGCAGTCATCAATAAAATAAGTTGCCATCTGTGAAAACAGAGTAAATGATAACGGGATGTTTCGGGGTTGCATAATGCCATAGATAGTAGCATGATTTTCTCTCCAAAGCTGCACATGTATGGCTGTAGACCTGGGTAGCAGTGGGAATACTGAAGGGCTGCCAGTGGGGCATTGTGTCCATATAAACAACAAGATATATGGTCCAATGCCTCAGCTGCTCTCCTCATACATCAAAGCAACAGATCTATCTCCCAATCACTGCTGACCTCAGAAGAAAGATTTTTGAGGAAACAGGGAGGGACTTTCAAGAAAAGAAGACTTTTTTCTAACAGCACTGATATGTGGACCTAAAGACAGGGGCCTGGTGCTGATGATTTGTACAGATGTAATCAGATGTGGTCAGAGTATGTACGAAATCTTATATTGCGTCATAAGTACCTGTTTCCTCTAAAACCTGCATGCTACAAAAATGTGACACAAGCAAGTTACAAAAAGGAATAGAAGAAGTCAACAAAGGAAATATGAACAAATATGGCTATGAGATAATTTGGCAAATTTTAGAAAGGTATTCTAGTCAGAAAAGTAGCATCATAACACAAAAACTCCTGTTTTTGTCCCTATTTTATTTATTTATTTATTTATTTTTAATCTCATGGTCTTTTGTTCCTGGCTTTCACTTTCAGGGAATTGCTTTCATCAAGCAATGTAAAGATATAGGTAGTAGTGAAAACTGCCCTATCTTACCAGCCAAACAATTATCTACAGCCAAGACCACAATGTCAGAAAGTATGAATCTGGCTGTAGAATAAAGAATGATGTTTTTGTGTTTAGCTGAGTCAGACTTATTTGTACAAGCCCAAATGTTGACAAACTGCAGCATTAAAAAGACTGGGCAGCAGTTAGCACTTTCTGGTCTAATGGCTCTATCAATGAACGAATAAGGCTGATATGGCATGCAGCACCATTAAACTTAAAAATCACCTATTGAAAGCTCCTGTCCTGTTCCACATGTCAGCCACCTTGATAAATTTACACTCCTAACCTCAGCCAAAGTGTTGGACCTTACAAGATTTACACATCAAGTTTCATTTCAAAAACAAAATTAATGTCTTAAAAAACACTGAATGCTTGGATGCCGACCACTTTCCAGTGTCGTCAATAGGGTTTTAGATTGATTAATGTGATTTTCCTACCTTCCAGGCAGTTACTGGTTTCCATTCTTTTTAGCACAGTATGAAAATCAACTTGCAGAAACTTGAAACTTGCTGGAGATAGGTAATCCATCACACTAAACAGCATGTCTCCTTTCATTTTTGTCAAAGTTACGTTACTGTTTTGTGGTAATGCAGGTGAAAGCAGGGAGTGTTTTGAAAACTCCTAGTGCATTTAGGTGCTTGAAGGAAGTTTGGAAGATAATCATCAATCTAAAAGCCGATGGCACACTTCGGAAAACACCTCTACACTACTTATATCTGAGCATCATATGGCTGGATCTCAGAATACTGGAAAGCATTCTGAAATTTCAGGGAAGCAATTTTTGGAAACATTCAATCAAAACACAACATTCAGGAGAGTTTTGTATCTATTCCCATTGTCATATCTGACCTTAGCATCATGTAGCTCACAAGTGATACAGTCTCTTCTCCTATCCTAGTCTAGACAGCACCAACACAGAAAAATGCCTTTGGGAACCCAGTGAGGGATGCATCCAAGTTTTCTGAATCTCCCCACTCTCCATGTCTGCCATCTGTATGAGTGTGCACATGGCTGAATGTGTCTGCTCTGAGTGTGTGACTCATGCTCAGCATGGTTAAGTGTCTGTGTGTGGCTGTCTGTTTATCTTTGCTCTCTCTCAGATGCCAGCCTAAAGCAGTGTTTCTACTTGGCAGAGGAAGTGGATGCTGCCTTAGCTTCTGTGGATGCTGGCACCGGCTGAATCCCATCGTCAGTGCAGTGTATCTACTGTACCTGGCAATGGATACAGCTGCTTACTTTACTACTGTGGATGCTGATGATGGTCAAAATCCCATTTCTCATCCATAACATGGCTGTCTTCATTCCATAAGCTTTCTGAGTTATTCAGTTCAGTTATTGTTTCTTTTACTATCTATTTTATGGTCTTGTTCCTGCATTAGGGATTCTGATTCTATCTGACTTACTATAATATTTTCTTCTTAACATCTTCTGTGTTATTTAGATTAGGCTTGATTAGCAAGGTTTGTTAGGCTGTTGTGCATTGTTCATATGGCATTTCCTATGTTTTCTCACTCAATAAAACAGATTATCACCTAAATTAAGTCAGTGCAGCCCTATGTATTTTTATATGATAAATCTTAAGCATTACGACTGGAAAACTAAATCTAAATTGCTTACATTGCTTAAATTGTATAACTACATTACAGTTAGCAGACGACTGGGAGTCTAGGAACTGAACAATTCAGTTTAGAAAAAAACAAGCATACACGATTGTCTGAGCTTGTGGAGAGTCTTTCTTTAAAAATGTCTCAAATGTGGCCACAGTCAGAGTATGTAAGAAAACAATATTTATGTTTTTATTTTCTTAAATGGTATGCTGTTCTTGATATGCCAAAGTCAAATGACACGTAGTCCTGACTCAGATGATGGACTTTTTTTTCTCCTCTCTTTTTGTTACTCCAGAGAACAGCAACTCATCATTTTAAGAGGTCCCCAATTATTTCACAGAGCCATCCTTGTAATCACTTCCAAGTCTGTATCAGCAGTCTTGATCCCCACCTTTTTGGAGAACAATGGAGGTTTTGATTCAAACTCTGCCTTTTAAAATGGGCCATTCAGACTTGCTTTCATACTTTATGATAGATGATCCTAATGATAATTTTAGGAAAACCTGGGGATACAACAGTTCCCTGTTCTTGTGATTATGCATGCACAAACATTATCTATTCAGCACTAGCCTGTCTCATAAGATACATGAACATACACAGATATTATAGCCACCATCGTCTGTTGCCTTCACTTCTTTTTCTTTTTATCCAACCAGTATTTTGGTTCAGCTTTTTCCAGATACTTGAAGAAAGTTGAGAATAAATAGGAAAGACCTGATTACAGAGAGAGATAAAGAGTGACAAAGGAAGAGAATAAGACAAAAGACTATTAATCTGTATTATACTGTCTATTACGACATGATTTATAGTGGTGACTGGCACATAGGAGGGTGAGTCACTTACACCATCTGCCCCTTCTTACCTCACCTCTGCCAGAACGCCTGTTTCTAGCTGTCTGTACCCTCTCTTCACTCGCTGGTGCCCACGCTTCATCAGCACTACTCCCAAGGGTGATGGATAGCCTGTCCATATTTCTCAATGGCTTAAGTCAGCTACTTCCAGACCACCTCATTTCTTCAATATTATTAAATTCCTATCACTCTTCCTTCAACCCACCCTTCATCACAACCATGACCACTACCTACCACTTCAGCATGATGGTCAGCACCATGGAGTCTGAAAAATAGCACTACATCATCTTACCTCCATCCTCAACTTATCAGAAAGACGCTAAATACATACATATAGAATAGGCCAATAGCTAAAGAGCGAGTTTTTAGTACTACTTTTCCAATACTGGCAAGGACGAAAAAGCTGAAATTCTACTCATAAAAACAAACCTGCACGTCTCTGTCTTAGGACATTTTCTTTTTATAATCACTTGTTAGTGAAATAGGTCAGACAAAGTTTCCCTCCAACCTTCACTTATGACAGAAAGCAAAACTAGATTATATAAATGTTTCATATCCCTGAAAATTATCCTATATAATATAATGCAACTCCAACACCTATAGAGTTGCTGTACAGGTTTAGATATTATTTTTGTGATCCATTCATTTATGCAGTCATGTTTACTTCAGTCTATGAAGGGTCTGATTATCTTCCATTCTTCCAGCAGCCTCGCAATAAAACACTTACAGCACCCTTTTTACATATCACCTCGTGGTTAAACCAGAGTCTACTGGTACCATAGCATGACAGCACACACAGAACTTTCTCTCTCTCATGTGTGACATTGAGCAGTAGATTTTAATCACTTTTAGACAGTTAACTTGACATAATATATAATAGCTTTAATGCAGCGACTTAATATATTCAACAAAGCTAAGCTAATTTATGTTTATGCTTTTAAATTCAGATCTGAGCTTGAACCCCTAAGCAACCACAAAACTGGTACCTACAGTATGCCATCACTCTCTGGTTTTCCTTATCCCCTCCTTTGTCCTCTATCCATACCAATGTTTTAACCTTATTCACCCCAATTTGTAGCTGTGAGGTGATAGTCAGAAAACTGGGTTATATAAGGCCCTTACTCCATTTAAGATCTTTAACATAGCTAATCATTGATTTCCCAATAATACATTACAGATACGGGGTATTTGTTTTCCTGCAATCAAGATCTGATCTCAAATATCTCCATACAAGGAAATTCATCTGTGTAATCTTATACATATCACATACTGTAATTGCATTAACACAGACAGTGTGACCCTCTAATTTCTTTAAAAACAAGATCACAGACCTCACTGTACCTATCATGATAAATAACAAAATAACCAAAAATTATGAAATCTAGAAATGTCTTTCATTTTGATATACAGTAGTACTTGTGTTAAAATGTGATTGTGTGGTGTTCTTTTTGTGTATATGTCTGTGTATGCTGAATTAAACAAAAAAAGATCAAAGTCAATACGCTAAATTTGCTAAAATTGATAGCATATTATTTGAACCTATACAATTCCAAAAGTAAATTAACTAAAGGCTATGAATTGTGTTTTCTACCTGTGTAGACCTCTGCCTCTGTGGGGTCCTCCACTCGCTTATGCTGGATGATGTAGTCAGAGACCTTGCAGCCAATTAGAGGCTCCACATCCATCCATTCCAGGGCCACCATAGTGCTTGAGGGCTCCAAATAAGGGGCTAGATGCAAACTAGTAGAACACAGAGACAGCAAGGAATAAGACAGAGAAAAACGATAAACGTCAACAGTGATCACGGCTGTTTGTTGACAGCATATCATATTTGGAGGGGTGTGTGTGTGTGTGTGTGTGTGTGTGTGTGAGTGTGTGTGTGTGTGTGTAATGACACTTGTGAGAGTCCAAGTCAAATTTGAGATATTAAAGAACAATCCCAAAATTGGTATCTTGTACATTATTTTCTACTGTGTTGATTAGGTTCTATAAGAGACAGAATCTTCTCTTGATGTCATTACAGACTGAATTCAAAATAGATTACATTTCTTGCAGCCCAGTGGCTTGGTGGTTAATAGTGTTGCCTCATAATAGGGAAGTCCTGCACTCAAATGTGACTGACATGCACTCGAACCAAGGACTGGGTTTACTCCAGGTGCTCTGGTTTCCTCTAACAGTCCAAATATATGCAGGTTAGGTGAAGTGGAAGAGAAACTGTCACATCTCTGTCTAAGTTTCATGGGACTTCAGGATGGCAACCAGCCATGAAACTGGATTCTGATGCTGCCTGTTTTAGAGCAGTTTCCTTTTGTCTGCCCTTAAGTAGTGTCTGTGAAAAGCTATCCCTACATCATAAACAGCATCTCAATTTCACGCTTGCAGACAATAACACATCCACAGCAGGTTACTTTCTTCCATTAGTGGTGTTCCACTCCGGCACTGACCAGAGTGGGAGGTCCAAGTTGGCTGCTGCAACAACTATTCTGGGTCCTTCCATGCAAATGGGCATAGACCCATGGGAAGCCTGACCGAAACTCTGGCTGTGGCTTCAATCCTGTCCTTTCCAAATCCACTTGCTTGTTGTGGAATACTTGTGCAGCATATTCTGAGTCTCAGGTATACGCTCATTTTTGATAAAAAATATTGCTAAATAAACTAACTTCTGCAGAATTCTATCATGCCTCGAACTCATTCATTTACCAGAATCCTGCACAGCCATAGCTCTGTCAGCGTGTCAGTGGAAACCTGGGACTTGTGGCTTGGTGGTTAATAGGTTGGTGGTGTCATTTGTTGTGTTCATGGCTCAACTAAGACATCCATAGACTACCTTGCTTTGTCACCACGATACAAGGCCAGATAAGCAAAAGATAAATGGAAGGATGGATGGATGGACTGTAGCTGGTAGGGTGGGATAGCCCACCTATTTTATATGCATTCTTTAATTAAATCTTCTAACTTAAACTTCACAGCCTTACTCTTTCAATTTCCTGTTTTTCTTTGAAAGTTCTCAGAGCAATGATGGCTGGAGTGGATGACTAAGAAAAGCCTTGAGTATTATTAGGACACCTTGGATGACAGCATGTATTTTTCAGAGAGGATGTAAGGGCCGACTAACAGTTATTAGAACTTTGGGGACTGTGCCTGTGTCTGTTTTTATAAGTGACCCAGGAGGAAGCAGATACGAGTCAGTAGAACCAGCTACTTGTGTGTTTGTGCATGCTCGCATGAATGTGTGTGTATATGGTGCATCAGTGCAAATATCTATGAAGTCTCTCATGTGCATGTATGCCTAGGTGTCATGGTATCATCTCACACTTACACTGGCTGCCTAAGGGGACTGCAGTTAGGCAGGCCATCTTTGCTGAAGGCACTCAGGTCACAGCGACACCAGTTATCAATAACATCGCCCTTTCCAGCACACCAGTACGAGCTCATTGTGGCACTCTTGAAGGCCTGCAAAGGGTAACAGGTGAGAGAAATGCAATTATCTCTTGGAACATGCACCACTCATCCTTCTCTTCCTACCCTACCCCCATCTCCACCTCCTCACCCCCACCTCCTCCACAAGTGCCTTCCATATCCCACCACACATACGTAATCACATATACACATCCTTGTACTTCCTTTCATATGATGACCCCTCACTGACTACATTAAATCCCTCCTCCCTCTACACTCTTAGAAATTGTCCTGTAATAAAACAGTAAAGAACACGCAGCAGGAAGCACAGTTGCCTTTGTGTTACTGCAAAATTAAAATGGTCTTACTGTCGGTAAAATTTACAGTTTGCGACCGTTTTATACAAATACAGCAAATAACTCTAATCATTTGTTTTTTCACAGCTTAATACTGGCAGTAGCAACAGGGTCTTACTATAGACTTAAATATTGTATACAATTTTTAATTTTTATTTATTTATTTTACAAATGCATTCATCATCTCTTTCAGATTACTAACCAAAGAAAAAAAATTAAAAAATAGAGGTTCCACATGTCTTTCAAATTTGATTGAACACACACACACACACACACACACACACACAAAAAATGGAAAACTTCAAAACATAACAACAGTTTTCAAGTAAACAAATGACAAGCTATTTCAATAGAACATAACTTCTCTTTTAAAAATTGTACAATAAAAAGTCACTGCAATAAAAGTAGAACAAAATGTAAAATCAATCAATTAAATCTAGTGTTGCAAACACAGCAGCAAGGCCTGACAGGAAGGTTGGCTGGACAATCTCACAGATAACTTGCGGTTCAAAAAAAAAAAAAAAAAAAAAAAATCTTAGATTTCAGGCTTGGTAATTAGTCAAAGTTATAATAAAATTAACATTATGATGCACATTTATTTAAGTATGAGCCACTATATTTTGCCAAAAACAGGCACTCACCGACTAATTTCAAAGATAAGGAGATGAAAAATATGTGTTATTAGCCATGTGGAGTTACGCGTTTGTTCCCACAATGCAAAGAAAAATACTGTTAAATACTGTTGTCTATCCCACAACACATTCCACTGACATAACTCAACAGCAAAATGTTGTTTTCAAGGATAACAGGAAAATAATGTTTAAATTTTACAGTAAAACACTGTACTTAAAGGATACTGTTAAAATTTTACAATAAAATACTGTACTTAATGATAACAGTACACCACTGTTGGAATTTGGCAGTAAATTTACAGCAATTTCTAAGAGTGTACCCTAACCATAACTATAAGTACTACCACGCCAGACATCAACTCTTAATCTAACAGTCCCCTGAAGTCAGTTCCTCCGGAAAATGTCGCTATTTTTTACTGTAAAGATCCAAAAAGTCTTGCAAAGGTAGAATTACAGGTACCCCCCCACCCCACACACACACACACACACACACACACACACACACAGTGACCTTTTCATATCCACTGTTCCCAATTACTGGAAGGAACACTGACAAGCTTACACTCTGATATCGCAGATGCACCCCTTGCCACCTTGACTTTTATGATGGAGGTGAGGAAGCTGTGACATTCTCCCATCCCCTATTTTGTGTGTATGTTTGCATGGATCCACCTATCTGTGTGTATGAGATGGGAGATGTCAGGGTCTTTGCAGGTCTCTAAAACAATGGATTTATCACTTTATAAGTGTGCATTTATGAAAACATAGTTTAAGCATAACACCTATGGAGAATGAACTGTGTAGATTAGATAGTATATCAAACAGATTAAGGCAAATTACGAGTAGGAAAATAGATGATTCCCTTTGAAACTGTTTTAAACAAGAACTTATATATCAAGTCAATCTAATAATGTGAAAATATTCCAAGATTGCACTGGTGGCCAATGACATCATCTCCTAACATCCTCTTGTGCTGCTTCATTAACAGGAAGAAGAAAAAAAAATCAAAGGCAGAAGCTCAGTCACCCTCTAAAAGGCAGAAAAATGTCAATATAACCGTCAAAGCAATAAAGTATAATGTCAGGGCTTTCCCTAAAGCCACAGGCATGATAGAGAGTTCAAGGGAGTTCGCAAGCAGTCTGGCTCCCCCTGTCACACTATGGATCAATGGAGCACTCAGTTATTTATGTGCTTTAACTGGTTGGCAGTATTGCCTCATGCAGACAACTTTGGAGATGTGCTTGATCATGGTCACAAAAACCGGACACTGGAACCATGCGGAAACATTATCACTGAGTACCAGGCATCCATCAAAAAGCAGAAGGACTTGAAGAGACCACACACATCTACAAGGCAACCATGCACATGCACGCACACGCAAATACACAGACCAGTTAGTGATTGATTTCTACAATTGGTTGTTCCATTTCATTGGAGAAATGCCAAGGAAGATTTCTGCAGTGTGTTGATTAGTCGAGGGGACATTTGAGATGACTTTGGGCATAGTCCTGACCAGAAAGGCAGACAGCTTGGCCAAAAAAAGAGTCAGGGTATCTACTCAGAAGCTGATGTTAGCATTTCCACAACACTGCATTGTTTGCCATAGAGTTGACTCAAAACCCCTTCATGGGAACTGAGTTCTTCCACTTGCTTTCACTCAAAGGATCCTGAGTGTGAAATCGGCGTAAATGGGTGGCAGAGTAGGAAAAACAGAAAAATGGAGCATGTGTTTGGACCTAATGGGACAGCAAGAATTAGGTCTTGACAGAGGTAGAGTAAGGAGAAAAGGAGATGAAGATACATGCACAAAGAAGGAAGGTATGAAAAAGGAGACTCCCAACTCTCAAAGCCAGTCACCACCTTACTGGGTGACAGGATCCACAGGCCTTTCAACAGTCAAAGCTTACCTTATTTATCCTCTAATACAAGCCCCTCTAAATGAGCCTACTGAATGAGCAGTTATTATAGGGGTAGGTAAGCACTGTAATCCATGGCCATATAATAGCCCCCTGGAAAACCAAAAAGGGGAAAAAGGTTATTACATTTCTTCCCCCCCTCGCCTAGCCATGTGGCTAACTGCTGCCAGAAAACAACAGCAGCAGGGGTNTTTCTTCCCCCCCTCGCCTAGCCATGTGGCTAACTGCTGCCAGAAAACAACAGCAGCAGGGGTCTTGCCACCTCATGTCAATGGGAAGCAGACCACAGATAAAGCCAACAAGAAAAACCTGGACTCAAGGTCTGTGCACGCACACAGACTAGACAAATATGAGAAATGACCTCCGCTGCTAGGGGCAAGAGAGAGAAAGACCACAGGACCGCCGTGCATTTACCACCACTAGATTCCTAGAAAAACCCCATATGGCTTGATTGCATGGCTGCACATGTGAAAAATAGACAAAGCGATTACCGTCGTGTTTATGTTTGAAGAGTAATGCAAGCCAGTCTCCACTGGGTAAACAGGGAATCTAATTGTGGTTTAGAGAGTGAGGTGTGGGTGGAGTGGGGGGCATCAGAGGTAAAACAGTGTTGCAAAATTAAAGAAAAGCAAAAAAAAAGGGCTGACATGATATAGTTAGCAGATATGTGTTAAGTTGTGATATGTAATGTGTGTTGCAGTGAAAAAAGCAATAAGTCCTGCTGATGCAGATAATTATAATTCTTTGGCTTAGTAAAGAAAATCCTATAGTGTAATGACTATAGTAGAGACATTGAAAGGTTCAGGAGGGAGAACACATTTTCTGTATGTTCAATGCAGTTACTAGATAAGTCATAGCTGAAAAGAAGAGGATACTCTATACTATATTGATTAGCCATAGATCATGCATTTCCCAGAAAATGGATAGATCCATATACATTCTGTACTATGCTGGCCAAGAATGAAAGGAATCATAAACCGTATCCATTAGGTTCATATTAGAAAAGGAAATGTTTTGACAAAGAGGGTCCTATAAGGGCATTAATGGTAACAGCATAAGACAGTTTTTATGCTGTCACGACAGATTTGGTTTCAGGAATGGTGATGTCCCTATGGTTACAATACCACACGATTCTACTATTTCACAAATATGCCACAATTCATCTCTATTGACCTTATCGATGCTGAACAAATTGAGCTGAAATGTAATAACCCCCGGCTTTGAACAGAAGACATAATCAGTGAACTGCAAAGCCACTGAGCATCAGCAACCAGCCCTGCCACAAATTCCAACCCTTGACGTCATTTAGACTGGGCAGACTCTCTGGCACCATAATACTATTTGGATCTTTCACTTTCGTAGAAGCTTGTTGTGATTTACAAGAAAGCAAAGGAGGCCGCCGTGACCTTCTTAATGTATTAATCTGTTTGTCTAGTCTAAGATGACCATATTAGTGTCCATCTTCAGAAGCTAATATATGAAAACACTGGCCAGCTGGCCCACAGTATTGATTTATAAGATGATCACCAGTGGTGGTAGAGTCAGCACACGTAAGTTGGCACACACAGGACACCATCACCGATGACTTAGAGTGCGCATGTATGTGTGTGCATGAATGAGTGTGCATGTCTGTACACGAATGCATATTATGTAGTATGTAATGATTTTCAATCATTCAGGGATAATGGTGTTAACAATGGAGCCAAAGGACTGCTTCAAGGAACCTTGTCAGAGGGTAGCACTTCCAGGAAATAAGACACTAGAGGATTGGTTCACCCAGAGGTTGATGGAGGAATGTCAGGACAATGGAAAACCCTGGAAGAACATGCATTTTGTTTTTAGGTGCTAAACTGGAGGATGCTCTTAGTGAATCTGAAAACCTGATCTTTGCAGCAAAACAAATAGACCTGTTTGGTAAAACAAAAGGATATGACCTTACATTTTTGACTTAAAAGCAATGACAGACTCAAAGAATACACATGTAATATTTGTATTTATTATTATCAGGATATTTGTGCATGCAACCATTCTCATAAGAGCTTGAAATTATTTGATAAATCATACGATGTACACAGTATATGGTTTAATTCATTAAGTTGTTCTAACACATCACCCAGATTTAAAGGGTTCAATATACTGCAATAGATAATTATTGAAAGAGAACAACCTCACATGGTGACAACCATTAAACTTCTTAATTCATAACAACCTGCCTCCCATCTTACCAAGCTTTGTTTAACAAGTTTAAGAGCACTGTGTGAGCCAAGGATACATCTGAAACCACTGCGAACAGGAAATGACATTTATGAAAGCAAGAGGAAAGGAAAAAAGAAAGAAAAACTAACTAAAGGAGGGGGGGGGGGNGGGGGGGGGGAGCAGTATCAGGTTATACAGTGAGCATGACAGCAGCCACTCTGTGTGATATAGAGGATTCTAAGTCATTAGTCTCACAACCAATTTGTTCAAAAGGTCTGCCATAATTCAGTCACAGCCAACACAAGACACAGGACTGATGGCAACCTCCACAGCAAAAGCTTATTTATTTATCCACTGGGCAGTTTTTCTCTGGGACTAAAACAGGAGATTATCTGTACACGTGTGTATCTGCGTGCACACATCAGGCCTGTAAGCAAAACTACCTTCCACCATTAGCATCAGTCAAATTCAGGTCAAGACCAGGTTTAAAGCATGCCAAAACTGAGAACAGAACAAATCAAGAAATATTGAATACAGAAACTAACATAGGGAATAAACAACATACCTAAACTCCCAAATGTAAACCATAATGATTGAATTTCTTAAGAATGAACAAAGATGAAAACATCTGCAAAACAACTATGCGTCACTTTGTTACACAGCTAATCAATGGATTAGAGTGGATTAATTATTGCATCAAAGTTTACAGATGGTTACATGTCAAATCTTTTCGTACTGGTGGAGAGGAAACCAGCCAACAATCCAGAAGATTAATATTTTCCACACAATTTAAGAGGAAGTCAGATTAATATCCTATTGCTGAGACCAGGATCAGTCCAAATTATTTTTCCCCCTAATTGTCAAATTGGTCTTTGGCTAATGGCAGTACTGGGCATATGGGAAAAAGTGATGCTTTTGTTCCCTTTCTCCTCTTTGACAGAGCCACACACTAAGCTAAGAAGGCAGATATGCCAATCTGTTTTCTACTCCTTAATTCCTCTGTTTCTTTTCAGTCCTGCTAGGCTTTTTCAAGGACAGGGTAATTTTGCATTGTAACATAATCCCCTTCTGGCTCAATAATGAGCAGATTGATGTGAAAGGGACATGACATGTCCTGTCAAACAGTCAGGCAGTCAGGAAGAGGCCACTGAAAGATGCAGGTAGTTCAGACAGAGAGAGAGAGAGCGTGAGAGAGAGAGTGAGAGAAGGAGGGAGGGAAAGAAGGAAAGAGTGACAGGTCTGTGTGTAAGCCCAGTTGTGTGCGTAAGAAGACGCATGCATTCACATACAGTATGTCCTCAGTCCACCTAATCATAAACTGGACAGCTAAGCCACTATTTTGATTGCGTTGGGGGTTTGGGTCAGAAAAAGAACTTCATCTCTGAGAAAGCTTTTGCACATGGCAGCTGTCTTTCCCAATAGACTCAATTGAGTAGAAAGCAAAAGTGTTTGTGAGCGCGTGTGTGAGGAGGATACACACACTCACCGAGAGGACAAGAGAGAAAATGAGAGCTTGCATGTGTGGCCTGGCAGGTTGTTGTTTCTGTAGTCTCTAATGCAATATACGTATGTGGCTTTCAGACTAACAGAAGCAGTTGCAGCCAAGAGAAGATGAAAAAGAGAGGAAAAAGAGGAACGGCGATGGACTCCCCGCCCTCTCAAGAGGTCGATGACATCAATAAGAAGCTAATAATCCTGCCTCAAGCTACCTCAGTAGGGCTTGCCAGAGTGCTCCACTGCAGTCTACCCCTTCTCCTCCTCCTCATACATCTCACTCTCTATACATCCCCAGAAGACCAAGGATTGGGTGGGGGGGAGCAAAAAGGATGGATAGAGAGGTGTTTGGGAGGGAGGGTAAAAAGAGACATTTTGCTCTTCCTCACATTTAGTTATCGATGAAGCCCACTAGGGACCGTCTGCTATTGATTGTGCCTTCTTTTCTTTGGGGCTGTGGTGCTTGTTATGGGCAGCACGTACAGGGGGCTTTGTTGAGTTTGTGATTGTGAATGTGTGTGTGTGTGTATATCTATATCTATGTCTCTCTCTCTCTATATATATCTGTGTGTGTCTCTTTGCCTTGTGTCTTTGTGGTATTGTTATTGCTTGCTGTAATTTCAGAAGGTAAGATAATTAGATGCTTGATTGGGGGAGTGTGAACCAGTCTGCTCCCCATGGTGTATGTATGCGTGTGTGGGGTGTGAGTCACCTGTAAACAGTGTTGTGTTGCTTACACATACCCCCCAAACACACACATACATCAGCTGCTAGGTAACAAGACGAAGCCAAAGCCCTTCTAATTGCATCTTTTGAAAAATAGCCTAAATGTGAGGTGAAGCCACACCTCTTTGCTGAATTACCTTATATACTATATCTATATTACCTTATAACAGCAGTCTGACAACTATATATAACTGATATAACTGCACACACACACACACACACACACACACACACACACACACACACACACACACACANCACACACACACACAGGCTTCCCCACAAGGGGAGAAAACAATGACATCATCTTTTTATACCCTCTGTATTACAGTGCTCATTTCCAGTGGTCAAACTTGCCAAACAATGCCCCCTAGAGATGATTTATCATAATTACATGAAAAAAATAAATAAATTACATAAAATAAAACCTTAAAAAAGACAATTACTACAAAAGGAATTTAACAAAGCACATATGCCTCCTGCATCTTTTTTCTGTCATAGCACAGTACATGATAATGAACTTATAGTCATAATCTGTAGTCCTGATGTTGCTGTCACATACCTTGATGAGACCCGCATTCACTGACTCACTTTCTTTGAAATACACACACACACACACACACACACACACACACATTGCTTTCTCACCTCTTTGGTGACGTTGTCCTGGACCAGGCTATAGAGGGGCACCACACGGCTGACATCCAGCAGCACAGGAATGGGTGAAGGCTGGTCTCCACTCCTGCCATTAACACTATGGCCTCCTCCTGCCATACCTCCCATCGTGGCCTGGTTATAGCACAGATGGCAGCCAGGTGGACAACTGCCCTTCTCCTCACACCGGATCTCCATGCCAGTCACCATGTCGTCTGAGAACAGCTGGCTCTTCTGCAGTGCTGACAGGTAGTTGATGAAGGGAACTGACTTCAGTTCACGCCGCCCACCTCCAGCAACTCCCTGGTCTGTTGCCTCTGGGATTCGGGGTTAGGCAGNTCACGCCGCCCACCTCCAGCAACTCCCTGGTCTGTTGCCTCTGGGATTCGGGGTTAGGCAGAAGAGAAGGGGATGATGTGGGTATGGAGGGTGCAGATAAAGATAAACAGACAATTCTGATGACCATATTTGTTCAGAAGAAGAAAAAACAGCCGTCTGTCTGTTAGCAATATTCCCAAAAGTGTAAATATTCATTTTCTTTAAAACATCCTTAAAAATCATACAGCTACAGTTGAAGTAACAAAGAATATTCACAGTCCTTGTTTTGCGTACAGCATCTGGATCTACTTTTGCTTGAAGCCAAGGGGGGGGGGGGNATCCCTTACTGTCATCAGCTTTTATAGACAATGGATGAATGGGGGGTAAATGGCTTCTTCTTCTGAGTGTCAATTACCACTGTTTGATGTTCTCAGTGAAGTTTAGGGGGATTCTTTCTCATCATTTCCTCTGTCAGCGTGAAAAAAGGGCAACATGCAGAAAGAAGAGGCAGGAACAGAAAAAAAGAGGAAAACACTACTTGAGTGTTTTCCTTTGAGGACACATCAGGCCACATGTTCGGGTGAAGCAGATCTGTCATCTGTGTTGCTGTGGCAAATGTGTTACTGTGACTATCCGCATTACAAGTACTGAGGGGTTAAGTTATCTGACTGGATTTTCAAGGAGTTTAGACTACAGATTAATGAAATTTTTAGTCTGATGGAGAAGCTTGAAGCTTGACCAGAAGCTTGTCTCACAAAGCATCATTACTAACTTTCCTTAATACCCTTGCTGAGTTACACCAAGAACAGCTCTTTTCACTTCAGCCAATGTTCCATATTTGAAGAGTTTCCAGATTTTCCAGAAAAAAGAAAGTTACCCAGAAAATACACATCTGCATGCACAGGATTACCATTTCACATGTGCCAAAAAAAAGAAAAAAAAAGATGAGAGAAACACACAAATTGCGTATAATCAAGGGAAACCCCAAACCAAGTGAAGGTTTGGGGTTACTGTTTAAAGGAAAAGAGGTTAAGAGAGAAAAGCCATCCCAAATGACAATATTTAAGGTCAGGTAATTGGGAGTAACATTTTAAATGACTAATTTCCTGTAATGCCTTTAGCGACACAAGCAGCCTTGAAGCTAATTCGGTGTGGCAAAAAACGACAACATAGCATGAACTCAATCAGTTTGTTTGTGTGATAGAAAGACAGAAGCAAGTCTAAATATGTCCACATGTACAGTTATACAAAATATTGTGAATACTGCATAGAATTTGACTATAATATTATAAAATTTGAAATACAGGCAGACCAATGATATACTGTATGACCAATATGACTCCACAACCCAAGAAAAACTGTGTACTGGTGTATAGCGTGTGCGTGTATTTATGTATTTCTTTGTGGAATACTCTCTGTAAATGTGTCCGTACGAGTTGAATGTGTGTGTGTGTGTGTGTGTGTGTGTATGTGTGTGGGGTTGGGGGGTGGTGGTGGGTGACTTCATGTGCTGCATAAACAGGCTTGAGGGGTGAGGGGTGGCCCTAAGAGCTCAATTACACACACTTCTTGAGAAAACACAGACACAGAAACGAGCTGTCATCACTCAGCTCTCACAAAAAAAAAGCTCTGTGGCTGAGGTTGGCTGTGGCTATAGTTAGTGTTACTTCCTCTCACCCTCGTCAACCGATTTCACCCCAGATTACCTCCTTCCATCCATGGGAACAATTGCATATGCTGAAAAGAGGTGGCACCATTGCATATTTTTGCAGGAAATGAAACAAAATTGACAGTGAAGCCAGTGAAGCTACATTACCAGTGTAGAGTCTTTAGTCTTTAAGTTGTTACTCAAGTATCCATCTGTCAGTCTATTCATTCATCCATGAGATGTTTTACCAATGTAAAGTTCTACTGAAGTTTGACCAAATCTGACAGAGTTCATAAAGCAATACCAAATACTATAAATACGACCCTATTTATTTTGTGAAATTAAAGGAGTGATCCACTATGTTGCCTCTTTATAAATTAATTGATGGGTCTTTGCTTGATGGAATAAAAGTGTTGCTTATGCAACGCTGGCCTGTCACCAAACACAGTAACGAGATAAATGGGGTGAATTTCCTAACCATTGATCTTGCACTGCCTTTGTTAATTAAAATGTCTTTGTGGACTGCTTGCAGTATAATTATTCATCAGGGACATTATCCCCTCTGGCCAGGGTTATGTTGCCCAGGCAACAACAGCGGAGGTGTCAGATATCTTCCATGGTAATTTAATACAGATGTTGTTAGATGTTATTGTCAGCATTGCTGTCATTGCTTCATAAAAATAGAAGCAAGTGCTAAATGCACCATCAGGTCCCCTACTTTAACATGTCCTAGTTAAGCACATATCCTATTATATTATCATTCATTTTATGTAATCTTTTACACAATATAAATATGTATAACAATAGAGCCATGTTTAATTACATTTGTACAGTTCAAATTATCACATATGACAGCTATCTCAATAATTTAAACATTATGGTGGAATTAGAATATTGCATCATGTATAATATTTACAATATTTCAAATACAATAACATTTGGTCAATATCTGTTAAATTGACTGTATAGAATGTATGTTCCATTAGTAACTTTTTTTTTATTTTAACTTTGCTTGACAAATTTCTGTTCAGATGGCCCTCGTCCTCATACTGACTCTTCAGCTTCAAAGATATCAAAGATATTTACTGCCATCTAGTGGACACTGTCTGTAACTACTGGCCTACTTATTGAACATTTCACCACATTTGTATGTCTGCAAATGCAGTTGAAGCCTTGAGGCATAAACTCCGTGAGACTTCTTTGTTTCAGTTCCATGAAAGTTTACTTCAAGGTAAGAGTTAAGTAGGTGTGGTGAAGTAGACCTGTGTGTTGAATTTACTAATGCTTCTTTTCAGATTAGTTCACTGAATAAATGTGGTTAATGTCAAGCAAAATACAGTCTTTGGCCTATAAGCTTTTATAATATGCCTATAATCTTTATTTTGCGTGAGCAAGGCAATATTCTGGAATGAAAAAATAAAATATGTGGTGTTAATTCGAGGACATGTTGTACATACATATAGTTTGACTGAATACTTTCATTTTGTGCAACTTGTGCTTGCAATCTAGTACATTTCAGAGAGTAATAATGTGCTTTTTACTTCCATTACATAAGGAATATTTAATCCTGCTTTAAAAGCAAAAAAAAAAAAAAAAAAAAAAAAAGGTTATGAAAGGTTTTCATCAGACAGGGTGAAAACCACATAAAACCATATATTTATTTGAACCCCCTATGTCTAAAAGTGTTGTTATTTCATTAAACACACACACACACACATTAGAAAAACATTGCATGTCTAATTTTGTTCAAATTTAGCAATGACAGGAAACATGCAATAATTCTACACTGTATTATTACTTAGTAATAATACAGTGTAGTATTAGTAGTAATAGTATTAGTAGAGTAAAAAAAAATACAATAAAAAAACTTTTACTCAATGAGACTTCTACTTGTAATATAATATTTTTCATGAAGGTATTATTACTTTTGCTAAATTATTTGAGTACTTCTTCAAACACAGTGTAAGCCCAAATATTATTGAACCAATTACATCCGGGGCTTGCTCTGAACAGGCTTACATATCAGCCAATCAAAACACGGGTCTGGCTCAGAGCTGTGCGTATTACGTAACAACCCGGCTGTGGATACGTGACGTCGCCCACACTGCAGTCAGCTGCAGTAGCACAAACACAACACACCCATCGAGATTTGTTTGCACCCAGCCACCTAAAATTGAAGAAAAGGTAATATTTTAAATCCGAACAGTCAAGACAGCTACAAAAGGAGTCAGATTTATTATTTCTAAATGCATGTGTGTCATAACCAGCCAAACAGTAACGCTTAATAACGTTATCTGCTTCACAGTATCAAACGATAGCTTTAATATTAGCTGTTATCTGGAGACTTCATTGATTTAGTTATAGAATTGAAACTAAATGTAAACAGCAAGACATTTTGACACTAAGGTAAACCGAACTGTAAACAAGAAGACAGCACAGTGTATTACATTGTTGCTTCAGTTAGCTTACGGTTCAAATTAGCCAGTCATTAGCTTTGTTTTGAACGAAGGTTTATTTATTTTTACGTCTGAATTTAATTAAAACATAGAAGACATCTCGCTAGTTACCGATTTTCTCCTATTGTCATAAAGTCGCGGAAGCTTATTTTGTTTGGTTGCAAGACTATGTAGCTGTTTTTGGCTAACGTTAGCATCATCTTGTCTACTGACACTTCCTGTTCGCTATGTTAACATATGTACAGTCCGTGATGTGTTTTTCTAATTGCCTCATACAGTCATCTTCTTTCTGTGATGAAGATATAGAATTGTGACTGGCCTTACTGAACTATCCAAGAACATTGTAGTTTTTGTGACGTTTGGAAGTTTTTAAATTGTATTACTTAGATACAGCGTCAAGTGTCAAATATCAAGTGTAAGAAAGTTAACAAATGTTGAAATGCAGTTTTCCTAATGCAAGTGAAATCTGTCTACTGTCTTACTGCTGCAGAGTAACATGCTGCAAGCTAAATGCATAGTCAACTGAGAGGTATCACGATATGAATTGATTTTCACACATTTGCTCATGCAAGTCTAGCATGTTATATATAAGTATAGCAGTTTTCCCTCGGGAAAATCAGCAAAAGTTTACACAGACTATTACAACATTTCAACACTTAAGTCCTTTATTATTATTCTTTATTTCCTCAAAGGTGAGAACCGCAATGGCAGCAGCATCTACTTCTCTGGATCCGGATTTAATGAGGGAGGTTTTTGAATGCCCTATCTGCCTGGAGACCTACAACCAGGATCAAATGAGGCCTAAACTTCTGCAGTGTGGTCACACAGTGTGCCGGCAATGCCTAGAGAAGCTGCTGGCTAACACAATCAACGGTGTGCGCTGCCCCTTCTGCAGTAAGGTCTCTAGAATGAGCAGTATTGCCCAGCTGGCCGATAATCTCACTGTGCTCAAAATCCTGGATTGTACTACCTACTGCAGTGCTGCTGCTGCCGCCCTCATGTGCAAGTCCTGCTGCAGTCGCCTCCCACGTCAGTACTGCCATGACTGTACCACAGTCCTCTGCGATCTCTGTAAAATGGAGGGTCACGTGCATAAAGGCCACACAGTCCAGCCAATTAGAATGGCTGCTGAACAGTGCCGGAAAGAACTGGGTAGTAAGCTGGTGGCTCTGCGTGAGGTTATGGGCCAAATTCAGAAGAAAAAGACAGCTATTGACAGCATTTCCAAGTCCTTGAGGTTAAAGTATCGCACTGTGCAGCAAGACTATGCTACAGCTGAGCTCCGTCTTCAAGAGGAACTTAGTCGTTCTCGAAGAACATTCTCTGCCTCCATGACAGAAGTGGAAAAGCTCAATGGGCAGATCTTGGAGGAGCAGACATATCTCCTTAACATTGCAGAAGTGAAGGTGGTGTCACGCTGTGACTACCTAACAATGCGAGTGAGACAAAGTGACATTGCTCTGTTAAAGGATGACGATGGGGGCAATGATGAGGAGGAGCTGAACCTGATGAGCAGCTTGCCCACAACATTTAAGCTCCAAGAGCCAGAGCTGGTGAGGATAGAGCATTCTAAACCTTTAAAAGTGGGCGAGCTCACCACAAATTCTTACACTGTCAGCGTGGATGAGGAGAAAAGTGGTTTGGAGATCGCACTCGAGGGAGATGTAGAAGGAGTAGCTGGAGCATTAAGGGCTACAGGAGGTGCGATAGTGGCTCAGGTGGATCTTTACCGAGATATCGATATGGTTGCAGCTGGAGAGGAGACCCTTTGTGGCTCACCACGAAACTTCAAGTCCAAGTCTATGGATGAAGAAGGAGGGTCACCTGGGGGGGCTGGGGCAAATTCAGGGCCCCTAATCTGCCAGTTTGTGAAGAAGATGGGCTGTAAGGGAAACCTGCCTGGCATGTTCAACCTGCCAGTCAGCATCTGTGTAACACCACAAGGTGAGGTTCTTGTGGCCGATCGCGGCAACTACCGCATCCAGATTTTCAGTCGCAAAGGGGTCCAGCGTGAGATCCGCCGCAATGCCAGCAGTATTGACAACTTTGTCTTGAGCTTCCTTGGAGCTGACCTTCCCAACCTCATCCCCCTGTCCATTGCTGTCACTCCTCAAGGCCTGATCGGGATCACTGACAACTATGATAACTCGGTTAAAGTTTACACCATGGATGGGCACTGTGTGGCCTGCCACAAGAACCAACTCATCAAACCGTGGGGCATTACTGCCATGCCATCAGGTCAGTTTGTGGTGTCAGATGTGGAGGGTGGTAAGCTGTGGTCTCTGGCAGTAGACCGCAATGTAGGTGTGGTTAGCTACAACCGATTGTGCTCTGCTGTGCGGCCAAAGTTTGTAACATGTGATGCAGCAGGAACGGTCTATTTCACCCAGGGTCTGGCTTTGAACTTTGAGAAACGCCACAACGAGCCCCACCTGGAGGGTGGCTTCTCCATTGGCTCAGTGGGTACTGATGGCCAGNCGCCACAACGAGCCCCACCTGGAGGGTGGCTTCTCCATTGGCTCAGTGGGTACTGATGGCCAGCTGGGCAAACAGCTCAGCCACTTCTTCTCAGAGACAGAGGACTTCCGCTGTATCACTGGCATGTGTGTGGATACCAATGGAGATTTGTTGGTGAGTGACAGTGGCCGGAAGGAAATCCTCCAGTTTCCCAAAGAGGGTGGGTACAAAATTCTCATTCAGGAAGGCTTGACTTGTCCTGTTGGAGTGGCTGTCACTCAGAAAGGACAGCTGCTCGTGTTAGACTGTTGGGACCATTGTATTAAAGTCTACACGTACGTACAAAGGAGGCACTCCTCCACCTCCTAAGGGAACGATCCAGTCCATTTCCACATGCCTTTGAGCTTGTAAAAGTTAGTATGTGGGGTATAGAGGTTTGGAAAAGTTAGGAAAAAAACTATTTTAACTGTCACTTTACTTTGGTTACAGTCCAGAAAATTCTCACTCTAGCTTTCATTAAATTTATAAACTGAACATTTAATTTTTGATTTCTAGTCAGTCTGGATCGAATTAAAGCCTACTGGATTTTACTTATACCTCAGTGAAAATCAGCTGCTTAAGCTGCCTCTTACTTCTTGCATCACAACAATAATAAAGCAGACTACAACCGTTAATTTACAGTTACACAAACTTGTACAAGTTTTTACAACGTAATAAAAGAAACACAATTGGTGTCAGAGTTGGGTAATTTATATTCGTCCCTGCCGTTTTGGCAGGCATACCCACCATTCTACATTGTGTGTGCAGTTCATGGCTTTATTTAGCTGTGCTTTGCAACACGATGAGAGAGAAGAGAGTTGAAAATAAATAACAGGAATATTACATTATTATTTAGGAAATAAAGCATACCAAGATTCTGGCCTGTGAAGCACTTTATCGTTGACATATTAATGTTTCATATCATTAGGTTTTAGAAGCGTAAGTCAACATCAATGTTGCTGAATGCAGCTGGCAATTTTAAGCTTGCTGCGTAGTTAGCCACTGGCAGACCAGTAACTAAGTATCAACATTCAGAGAACATTAGTATGTTATTAAAGTTATCTCCAGTAATGTGGGTTGAACTGGAGAATGTTGGGCAATTCTGATATTGTATATGTATTTTGCTGTGTTTTGGGGTATTTCATATCTTTTACTGACATGGTCAGGAAACTTTTTTGCAGACTTGCAATAATAATATAGGACAAACATTGATCTACTTATTTTTACTCAAGCTGTTTTTATTTATATGACAAAACATTTATGTTGTAATCAGAATTGGGGATATTGTTAAATTTAAAACTTTTTTTGGTACTTATGACCACCGAGTAGATTATTCAATGGTTTGCACTGTGTGCTGCCACAATCTCTACCAATAGAAACAATAGGAGAGCAGTGTAACTGCTGCAGTGACATTTCAGAACAAAGGTCACTAACATCCACTGATCTACAGAATCTCGTTTGTCAGCTTTCTGCTAGTGACCTTCCAGCCACAGCTTCACTCAAGTCAATAGGAAACAAGTTGAGGTAACCATCTGTAAGATCAAATCTTTGACATCTGCTGTAGATCTGACTTCTACTGCTCTGCTCAGTTATACATCTCTGTAACCAGATATTGTGATCCATTTCAAACCTCCTCCCTGCATCCTACAAGGTTTTTGTACAGGAAAGGGAGTGGCTGATCTTCTCACTATCAGCTGTTTCTTTGTAACATTCCAGTTACTTCTTAGCTTAGTCTACACAACTGAAACTGATTTACTGGGGATAATCCTGTCAGAAGTTGACTGTAGCTACTGTTCCTGATCCTTGCTGATATGAATCCTGCTTTGAAGCCTCATCTAACCAGTCCAACATCCTATTCTTCACCCTGTTATTAACGGAATGGAGACGTTTGTCACTTGCGTGGGCCTTGAGGTGCTGTCTCTTTGGCCCTCTTCTTTATCTCCCATATGTTTACCTTCAGCTACAGAATGAATCAAATTGGAGCTACATTTTATTGCTAAGCCAGTACAAGCAACACTAAATAAACACTTCATATCTTGACAGCTACTCTTAGAAAATCAATATCTGGTTGAGATATGACTTATGAAAAAATGGGGCTGTCCTGGTTGGCAGCTGTTGAACCCATCACTTTGCTGTGCAAATCATCCCCATCTCCATTCTGCAATATGGGTGTCCGTTTTCACACTTATCTATCTTATTTTACCACATCAAGGATGAGGTCAAAGCGGACATCTGCAACTTGAAAAATGTTTACAACCTTTCTCCAAACCTAATGTTTATCCCAGATAAGTTCTTCCATGACATTGTTTCCTCATGCCTTGGCTATGGTTGCAGGCTATTTGCACGGATACTTGGCAGGAATGCCTAGAAGCTCCAGTATGTCTAGAACAGGACTGCTAGGATACTGTGGAGTGGAAATATTGGCATCACACACACTGAATGTGGCTTTGTTACAATGGAATTTTGGGGTCTGTATCATGGAGTGAGTTCAGCTTAGTCAGGTTCTCTTTGAGATAGACTGATTTACAAAGCCACGCTTAGGAATTACAAGCCAATCACATGCAGCATTGACATATCAAAAGCATAACATTTAACCAGGCTTGAGTGGTAGAATGCTCAGAAGAAGCCTAAGAAGAAAAAGACTTCTGAGGTGATGAAAAGAATTATAACATTTAATACGACATAAAATTGTTGGTAAACTAGATCACTGCAGGAGCAAAGCCACCAAAGTGCTGCATGCACACTTGGATCTTTGCTAAATAAAATACTCTTTTTTTTTTTTTTCCCAACAATGATCTCATTGTCTACATAATAGGCTACATTGAACCCGTCACTATAAGGAGTCCTTTCGAGAATGTACATATTTCAATGCAATTAATATGCAACTAAATGTTAATTCTGAAAGCTTTGGTCAAATAGCTTCTTGGAATTTTAACTCAGATTGAGCAAATATTTGTGCTATGAAAATTTCTTACATCTGATAGCTCAAATCGACTCTTCTGGACTGTAAACATGTTTGGATCCTGCAGAAATGATGATTCTCTTTTTTCCAATGAGGTGATTGCAGTTAGCATTTGGCTCTTTACACATTTTGATCATTTATGGGCTACCACTGCAGCAGGTTAGCTGTACAACATTGGGTACCATAGTTATCTGCAGTTAAATGTGAGTGTGACGCGTCATGATGTAACCCTGGGTTAGTTAGTTGTTAAAGGAGCATACTGGTGATTTTGCATGTTTGAGCTCAATAAATGCAGCTCACGTTATATTACTGCCAACCATTTTCCAAAACATACTACTAGAGCATTTAGATTTGTTTTTCTTACCTTCCAGACTGCCAGTGGTTTCAGTTCATTCCATTATACTATAAAAATCAACTTGTAGAGACTTGAAAAGTGCTTGAGCAAAGTAATCCGTCATAGCAAACATGACATCTATTACTATTTTTTTTTTGTGCCAGGGAATATAGTCCCAGGAGAAGACTTCTTTCACCAGAGAAATTAAAATGATCGTGCCTTCTACAATCGCACATTAGTAGGCAAAACATACTGAATTTGATTTTGAAAGAGATTTGGCAACATAACACAAAAACACAGTTTTATGTTTTGGAAAATGGTTGGCAGTAAAGTAACGGGTACACAGCTAATATGTATTGGGCTAAAACATGCAAAATTGCCAGTATGGTCCTTGAACTTGTTAATCTCTTTTTGATGCAGGCCCCTGGTTTCCTACTGCTGTGAATCCCTCAGGTTTTTAGCCGCGAGTTATTTAGTGTTGGTAGATGGAAAGACAGCAGCCTCATAGCCAACACTGTTTTGAAACTGCTAGGCAGGAATTGGTCTATAATAGCATGTATATTATACAGTTTTATTGAATTATTGAGCTTATATGAAGCATGACAAAGACAAAGTTTTCAGATCAAGTAACTATACAAAAGCACCTTTAATCATAAGAATTAGTGACCTAAATATTGGAAATCAAGTTAATCCCATTATAACAGTAGATAATAATCTATGTTTATAAATTTCTATATAATAAAAAAGCCTGCTTTGAGGGAATATGAATCTTCCTATCAATGCTGAAGTTTCTCAGTGAGAAGATTCATAGCGCCTCAGTTTTAGCCTTAAGAGGTGATTTCACAAAGTTGACCTTAACCCTGCACCTGGAGTTCTAGTCAACAGCAACATACAAATATACATATCTGAGAATCAAGCTGTTTTGTAAACAAAAAGTGTGTTATTTTAGTATGTCTAAATAAGCAAAGAGTAAGAAAACAATCTGAACTCATTTATGTATTAGGTGAAGTCTGTCAGTCATTTCCCAGTGCACTGGTATTTTGACATGATGTATTGATTTTGTTATTTGGCCATGTTGTGTCATATTGTAAATTGACTTCAATTCAGGACAGTCTTTCAGATCCACATGAACCTGTTAATTTTTTTTTTTTTTTTTTTTGAGTGGTTACTAGAAGTCATCCTTGCTAGATAATATTCAGACTTTTATTAAGACAATGACAAATGCATAAAATGCTTGAAAAATCAAGTGTCCTTGTGTCAGTTTGGTGAACATTGTCTCACATTTTTTGAATAAGTTTAATTATATTTTATGGGAGAGGAACTGTATTTCCTCAGAGATTATTAATTTATACTATTAGGTTGTAATATTGCAGTATGCCCATTGACTAAATGCCCATATGTCCTTCAGGTGTTCTTTCTATTGAAGGCTGTGAATTTTACAATGTGTTAAATACATTACAGGCATCTCTGTGTAGTCAAATTCACATTTGTAATGTTGATTATCTGAGTGCAATAAACATTTAAGAGACACATGGATGGATATGTTCTCTCCTTTTCAACTGAGATCTTAAAAATATTCTCCCGCATGGTGGATCGTATAAACTAACTGCTTAGCACTTTGTTGCTGCAGTTTCTCATTGCCCTCACACTTTATGAGGTAGTCATGTATGTTTTAACAAGATGATCTCATTTCCTGTTGTGCCTCTGCAGGTGGATTCTGAAGCTCTTATTCATTTCCATCTTTCCACTTGCGTCTTTTCCTTGCGTCTTAGTAAGATGCCCATGTAAGATGCAAGGAAAAGACATAAGGACAGAGGAATTGAGGTTTTGGAGAAATAAAACATCCTCGTTCTTGAAGCAGCATCTGAAACAATTTCACATTTTGAATATGTCATCAGAGCAGGATCAGCTGTAAGTGGGCTTGGAGCTTTAGTTCCTTAATGATAATAACATTGTGAAATATTGTTATTACTGTAACTCTTAATGTGAACAGTTTGAAAGCATCCACATATGCATAACAATCTGACTTAATCTACAGATCATCCAACCATCATTTAATTTCTAAGTATTTCACTGCTCAGTGTCACTGTCACTGTATTGGGTCAGCAGCAGTAGATCGGTCCAATCCAAAACAAATTTACAGTGAAGGGGTGTAACTATCTGATAAGACTTACACATAGTATCGTCTCATACTTACTCATATCTCCCTGTGGAAACCTTGATCCTTTCTCAGATCAGAAATAAGAGCTTTGGAACATCCCCGAAGATAGCAGACCAGATTGGTTTTCAGGCCACATGAGGATTGAGGAACAGTCAAATAAGCACTTCAGAATCCACCCTTTAACTCATCCCACTTGCATTTTTGCCATTTCCCCCTGCTTGTCAATCCTCACCTTTCTGGTACTGCAGCCAGAGCTGCTGCTGGGCTTTTTTGCTGGGGAAGTAGATGCTGCAGCTGAGCTCGGAGCCGTACAGGGCCTCAGACACATAGTGGCTGCCATATTGCTCAAGAAATGCCAGCAGCTCGTCCCGTGTGCTCTCTGCTGACAGTGTCTTCAGCACCTTGGAAAAGCCTGCCAGATGAATAAGGAGATGAGAGAATAGCGATTATGTAACCAAAAGAATTAGAAAAATTGTTCGGATATTAAGGTGAGACTTTGGTTGTGTATGGTTTTATAAATGTACAATTGATGTTATAGTCTTAGTATGAAAAGATAGTCCATGGATTTTGAGACTTTTGTTTGGTCTGTATCACCACAACACTCTGCAAATTAGGCAAAATATTGTATTTTAGAGATGCCAGGACATGTAAGATTCTTCTTTAGTTGTCTCCAAGAGAAACTAACACACTTGTTCCTTCTTTTCTCCATCCAGAGTTATCAGGGCTCCCCTCTTCTTCCTCCTCTTCGTAATAGTTCTCTTGCTTCACCCTGTTTCTGCAAAAGCCAGATCCCTACCTCACATAAGTTTCACAGTTGCAAATTTCTGCTAAAACAGGTCCAAAAATTTCTCTGGATTTACTCAGCCTTTAGAGAAATAAGGGATCTCTTGCCACTCAGAGATTTCAATTGCCTATCCCAGCAAACCCTATTAAGTGAGGACAGGACCTGATACAAAGTACATTTGACTCAATTTCATCCTGCCTAGCTGCAGCTTACAATGCTGCATGAGTCAGCGAGCCCATCATACTGTACAAATGAGCAGCTTTGAGATTTATGCAGAGGTTGCAGTGAGGGTAGTGAGAGAATTGAGAACAGGTAATCAGACTGAGGCAGGAGATGTCAGCTGATGGACAAGTGGACAATAGCAGGCTCTGAAAAGACAAAACTGTACAGTATGGCCCACTAACAGTCAGTAAAAACAACACAACTGTGATTCTGAGTATCAGTTAAAGATTTTTTCTGCACATGCTTTGTGGTGCAGAAAGAAATCACAAGGTCAAATTATTCAGACACTGTCAGTCTCAGAACTGCTTCCATAAATGTACATGATTAAATTCTACAAATTCACCAAAGCCTCTTACCAGTAGCTAAGGTGATGGAGCTGAGTTTGACTTTGTACAGGTTGCTTCTGACTCTCCACTGCTGAACCATGGGGTAACCCACTGCCTCACTGAACTGGGCATCTCCTAAAAAAAAAACACAACAAATAAAAAATAATAAGGTGACAAATTAAGACAAAGAAAAGAAACAACAAATGCAGGAGTTAAATATAAAGTACCAAACTGAGGCAGATTCATAAAGAGCAGCTTAGAGATAAAATGAAAAATAAATAAAATCCATCATTTCATTTGGGCAGTTTACTCCAGATCCAGTACTATCTTTTATTGCCCAAACATAATTTATTGTCACACCCCATATTCCATCTGCTCTCTGATCAATGACAGATGGATGGAGCAGATTTAATGCCAGTTTGATTGGATAGAAGTGAGAGCAATCTCATCTTTCTCTGTAATCCAATTACCAAACTTTTACACCATTTTAGAACAATTCAAACCATAAGAAATGAAAAAAAAAAAAAAAAAAANAAAAAAAAAAAAAAAAAAGCCCATCCACTCCTTTCATCAACCTTAACCTCTGTGCTTGTGCCTCAGGGAAGTAGTTTGTAGTTTACACGTGACATTATATGAGGAAGAGATTTTGTTTCTGTGTGTATGTGCAAGTGTATCCAATCAGAAGCACAGAAAATGAGCACAGGATTAAATGTAGATCAAATTAGCTAATGGAGGTTTATGAAACAAATATGGAACATTAGGGAAGATGATGCAGTCTGTACTGGGCAAGAAAAAGAATGATCAACTTATTTGTAATGGCTAATTTTTAAGCTTGATCTGCCCTGGGTCTGCAGTAATATGCACCATTTCCACTAAGTCATCTCCTCACACTGATTCTGACAGCAGCTCTTCGTGCCTCCCTCCACCCACTCACAGCTTTTGTATATTACCAAGCTAATTGGCAGTGATTGCAATAGGAAGCATTACAACCCTAATTCAGTAAAAATTAAAGAAAGTTAAAGTATAGAGTGACTTAAGAGTAGCTTCTTTTTAGTGGTGTGGGCGGTGACATGTTTTTCCTCTTAGGGCTTGTGTTGCACTGTGCTGACACTTTTCAGGCTGATAATATTAGAAACTCCACTCGTCTGAACACCTGAAAAAAAAAAAAAAGGCTCAAAACTTCATGCAAATGTGTCACCTTTGCCATTATTCTTACAATTTAACTAATATATTCTTATACTTTTGTCTCAGAAAACACATCCAGTTACTTGTTCCAAAACTGTCATCCAATACATACAGATTTTACTTTACAGCAAAAGGAATATTGGGGTTAGGAGAAATGTTTCTAGAGAGAATTTTCCACTCTATGAGTTAAAAAACAGTTTGCACATTTTGTGGCATGTCAGACTCTTCTGTGTTCACTTATTAAGTAGTTTCCTTTGCTCCCCATGGATCGGTTGTAGTATCCTGATGGAGCTAAGTATTAGTACTTGACCTGTATACTGAAAACTATACTCAGCCTAAATGAATGAGATACCACTTGTCTTGGTAAATGCTGCTGGTCAGCAATTCTTTCAGGTATTGGAAACCAGTTTACTCAATGCTGGAATCACAACAGCCTGCAGATACTGTGCCTGCAGGGTTTGTTCGGGCAGCCCTTTGTGGTTTCGCTGTAAGCAAAGATGCTTGCTTTTCATATATTGTGTTGGTGTGATGGTGATTTCTTTTTGTTATTTACTGGAAAAGTAATTAATGCTAATTTTAAAAAGTGGAAACAACACAGTTATAAACTTTAGAAAATAAAACAGTCCATAAGTCATAAATCAGCAAAGTGTAATGGTAAAATACAGTAATAAATGACAATCATTCATTAAATTATTACCATACCCTGCCCCCTGGTGGTCTTCTAGTGAACATGTAAATAGGGATAAGATAGGACATTTAACCGAAAACACACACACACACACACACCTGTGAGGAGCTGCAGGTTAGGCAGGGGCTCAGACAAAACCCCTCGACACTGTTCCTCTACTGGTAAGGGGATCACCATGAGACCATCTGCTAGTTGGGGAAAGTCTTTAATAAAGTTGTTGTCCCTGAGAGAGACAAAAGAAAAAAAGAAAGGGAAATATCATGAAACACCATTTAATTAATCAGACTACAGGGACAATATACAGTGCATTCATTTACAATTTACTAGGTCATTATGCAGTAATTTTTATAACACCAAGTCCCTCACTATGACAAAAAAAGTACATAATAGCTACAACAAATGCTAGGTATTTACAAGGTACGTGTGCAGTAGTTATTTCTACCATATGGTACAAATCTATATTAGCACTAAAGTTGACTATATCCTCCAATAAAATGCTACTCAGATGCTCTGAAAGTGGTGAAGTATGACTAGGAAGGGTCTGCATCACTCAAATTTTGTTAACTTTTTGTTCTGTAACTTTTGTCATAGGGTATTTTAGGATAATATGTAATAGTCAGGGATACCACAAATACCACAAACAATTTTGGAATACAGTTCAGCACATAGCAGTAATAGTAGTAATCCCCAGCATTTTCTCGGGCCCCTGTCAACCTCTGGACCACCTGAATCAATCACAGTTCGTAGTTTCTTTCTATAAAACTTTTGTGTGTTTGTTGCTATTTTTCTAGTGTCCTCTGTTCCCCAAAAGGTAAAGAAGAAATGACTAAGAAAGATGCTGTACATATTAGTTACTTATAATTAATGTCTGAATGTTTAAACATTTTTTATGATATTATTATATATACATGGTTACGTTTTCAGTTAAAGCAGCATAAATGAACTTGTAGTTCTTGATATATTATCGTTGTGGTAATTAATGTCATCCAAAAATGATGGAATTAAACAGTTTCTGGCTCGATATGGCTTTATGCGAACACAAGGTCAGTGTGTGTGTGTGTGTGTGTGTGTGTGTGTGTGTGTGTGTGTGTGTGAGAGAGAGAGATGCTGGGAGGCCATATAAAGAAAACAGCAGTATCCCCCAGTTTGAGGACAGAACAGAGTACTGTAAGCAAAAATAAATACAGACCCCTTGGAATCTGTCTCTCTGTTGAAGTACAAGAGAGAAAGATAATGATTACTGAAGGAGAGAAGAGCAAAAGAAGACCCACATGTTGTAGTGAGAGGCATCAAGGACACAAATAAATGCACACAGAGCTATTATTCAAATCATGTTATTCTGTCTGAACACATTTTCCAATGTTTCCACTGTTTCAGCATCTTACACTTCAATGATGCATCCAAAAATCCTCTACAGCCTCAACAGCAAACACATCACTTACAAAATAAGTATATTCATGTCTTTTTGTTTGTTTGTTTTGTTTAGTAGATCACCTGTCTGGGATCAATTAAAGCTCCTGTGGTTCATTTCCTGTCAAAAAGATGTGTTGTCCTGCTACTGTCTTAACCTATTTCCCATAATCCACTTTTATGGGACCAAGTCTCACAGCACAGGACAGCACTTGTCCCATGGAGATGGGGGGAGTGGGGGTNGGGGGTGGGCTTCACTCATGATATCATTTTTTCATTCTCTCCCTCTGTTCTCCTCTCCCTCTCTTTGCTTCCTCTAACCACCTAGCCTGTTAGATGCAATCACAGTCTTAGTGTTACAGTGGAGGGGTGGAAAGGTTGACTGAAGGGCAGAGGATGAGAAGAGAGCGGGAGAGAAGAGGTGCTGTAAAAAGATTACCGTGGCTTATTCTCACAGAAAACATATTGATTGCCAAATTAAATCAGCCAGCTTTCCGCTGAGGCTCAGAGAACCTTTGGAGCCATGTGGACCAAGCCGATATGTAGCTTTATGGATTTTCAGATCCAGATGTGGGCTGTGTCCTTGACACCCTGCTAAGAGTTGCTTTTCTTTTGCCAGTATGTTCACAACAACAACTTACTTCCCAGGATTTAAAGACATATAAAAAAGCAAGGTGAAAAGTTTGAAAGTTTTCCAAGTACTAAACAAAAATCTACTCTATTTGGGGGATTAAAAATGTGTGAAGACTAATGCCTCGACTCTACTTGGCTCCAGAGAGCACTTAAAAGTTAAATATCCTTGACTTTATCCTAAGTAGGCAGTTCAAGACCTAAATGAACAAACCACAGAAAATGTATTTTTGCTTGCAGGTATGTAGCATCATTTCCTGTGCGTGTTTGTGCCGAATAGCTGCTGTGCCACTGTGAATGAAAAATGTGGAGTTGTAGGGAGAGTTTGTTTAATCGGCTGATATCTATCCCCCTGCCATTATTCAGTTGAACTCTTCCCATAATTTCTCTGAAAACACACCATCTGCACTGCTGACAACACTGAGCAGATTGGTGTTGTTCAGTGGACTGAGGAGAAACACTGGCAGAAGTTGGAATGCAAAAAAATGTGGAGAAAAGCACTGATGCTCTGTCCGTCTTCATAGCTGTGCCCACCTGGTCAATGACTGTGACATACTTAGGGTCTGACTGTCAGACTCAGTTTCAGAAAGTTACAAAAAAACATTTGCAACACAGACTCACACATATCTGCACTTTGGAACTCTGCTGAGGAAATAGCAAACCATACTTCTAACAGCTGAAAACAGCATATAGAGAAATGTTTACAGCATATACTTAAGGGCGCATATCGGTAATTTTGCATGCTTGAGCACAATAAGTATGACCTGCATACAAGTTGCATTAATTTCTACCATTTTCCAAAATATATCACTGGAGTGGTACATTTTTGATTTGTTTTTCCTACCTTCCAGACTCTTAAGGCCATCACTTTAAATTCTATTTACTGAAGATAAAATATAGCTATGCTTTAGATACAGATACAATATAGCAGTGAAGCACTACTTTATGCACGCATAGGTTACTAACAGATTTGGATACAGTCATTGTTCAATGGAATTAGACTGGGAATGTGTGGTCTACTGGATTTACAGGGTACCATACTGAGCAAATACTGTCTTAGGAAAGTAATTATGTAGAGAGTAAAACAATAATAATTCAATATGGAGTTTGAATTGAGACTCACAGAATTGAAGGTCAGAACAGTATGTATCAGTTTGGCTTTAATTATCATAATAATAGTTTTGAAGGCAATCTGGTCTCTTGTCTTTCCCAAAACTGAGTTTACAGAGACACACATCAAAATACAAACAGTATCAGTTTCACTTGCATTGTAACCCACACATACTGTTTCACACATACTTTCCACGTTGAACTGCCTCCCACACCTCTGGTCCACCTGTTAGTCTGGACTGTGTGTTTACTCATGTTTCATTCAGAACCCATGTGTGTTCATTAGTGCACACTGGGCTCCCTCCTGGCCAAACAGGCTTCCTATCCTACTTGACTCCAGAAGTGGTAGCATCTCTCTGTTTGAATGAGGCCCTCTATAACACAAGTTCAACAGTCACGTCTATAATAAAATGAGACTTGGTGAAATGAATATAAATATGTAAGACCAATTCACTGTATATAATTTTCTCTCTTCTGAATTTCATTCCACCTCTTTCTTTCTCTCTCTTCGTCATTACTATTTCAACTTATCGAATCATGCTGAAGCTCATGTCTCCATGCTAATTTTTTATTTTTTTTTTTAGATTTCACTGCTATGCACACATTACACAAATCCCACGATAAGCAGAAGATAGAATGCACCATTTGTTCGCTGTTTGCTCAACCTATTCCTCAGTGGTAACCCGCTCTGGTCTGCTGTCTGTTATCACCTATTCATTCTGTGCCTTATTCCCCACTCAGCTACACCTGGTCTCTCCTCCCATATCATTCTGGCGATAGGCACACAGATGAGGGTTATCTACAAGTCAATTTAGAAAAATGTCTTTTTAGTATGTGTGCATACATGTCTATCTCTGTCTATCTGGGTTTGTACCTCAAGCATTCTGGTTAGAGAACAAATCTATCTATCTATCTGTAAGTGCCTGCCTGTATCTACATATGTTTGCGTGCACACCTGTAAGTGCATGTCTGTGTGTGTCTATCTATGTTTGCAACTGTTTAAGTGCTACTGAGTGGTACTTATCTAAACACTGTCTGACAGAATTATCTCTTGTGCTATTTAGGGAGAATGGCCATGTAGAAATATTATCCCCACATCTCTCTGTACTGATCAGACATTCTAAGTTCGACTGCCCACTACACCTTAACTACTCTGACACTTCCGTTTAGAGCATTTCATTAAATTATTTACAACTTCAAGACTGATCTCAACAACAAAAACCAAATGGTGCTATTTTAGTAGGGGGTTATGTTGTAAAATCCACATTAAAGAGGGCATATTAAATAGTTTCATGTTCTTATTTTCATTTAGGGTTGAAGTTTGAAATCATTGCAATGCTTAAATAAAAAAAATAAGCAAGAAAAAAAAAACTGTCCCTTGCTGCAGCACTGCTGTGCACACAGAGTGAAAACATAGGTAGATAATGCCTTGGCCCCCTCCCAAAAAGCCCTCTGTGTTCTGTCCAGCTGCAAAGTAGAGGATGCTGGCCAAAAACTTGCATGCAAGCCTCATGTTTCATGGGTGTGTCTAACCATGAGTTGCACATTTATGTCACTATGTTACAGAAATGTAAATCACAGCATTCAGGAAAGTTCAGGGCATATGGGATTGATTTACTGAATGCATTTATATAAACATCAGCATCAAGTTTTGCAACTTTGACAATCAACACATACTCTCCTGCTATATTACAATATGACAATGAGGGGAAAATATCAAAACATATTAAATAAAACATAATATGTCCCACTTAATGCTTACAGAATGTCCACCACTCATCTATTCTATACTGCTGTTAAAAAAAAAGAAAAAAAAAAAAAAAANAAAAAAAAAAAAAAACACAATGGGACAAGGTTTCTGCACCTGCCAAAAACTGAAAGCTCTACAAATGAACAAGTACACATTTTGGATGGCTGAACCAGCTTCAAAGCATTATGTATTTCATTCAGAAGGCATATTGTATCAGAGACTAATCATAGGCCTGTTCTGTTGGTTTGAAATGCCAGAATGAGGTTCAGAAGTTCTGAACCTCATTTTAAGATCAATGCAAGGACCCCACCCATAAGTTCAAAAACTGGATCAAATCTGTGTTACAGAGAATGCTGACCCATTTGGCATTTAGAAGTTGACTGTGTGGGATGATGTAAGCCTGGCCAAATAATCTCTAATTCCCTGAAGAGATGAGTATTGAACATACATAAACATAATTTTTTTTACTAAACTTTCAAAAGCTATATTCTGATTTCTAGTCTCTCTGTTGTGTCAGCTGCTAGTTGATTATGTGCAGGGCTGTACGCAGGGTTTTAGAAATACCAAGGTCCAAAAACTGAGCCTGCTAGGGGAGTTTGGGGGCATGCCCCCCTGAAAAATTTTTTATTTCCCTGATCTAAATACGTACATTGTAAGATGTTTGGAGAGATAAAATTTAATAACAATAGCTTTAAAACCATGTCAGTAGCATAAAATCTGTCTCTGCTTTTCATAACCTGGTTCCTCTGTCTCATGTCCTCTTGTCTCTGTCCTCAGCATTACATTCATTCTTTCATTTCTCTGTCTTTGACTCTGTATTCACTGCCTGTCCCTTTCTCTGTGACTTCTCACATCTCTCCTGCAAAAGTGTTTTAAAATAATTTAGTAAAATTATATACACCTTCTTTATTTCATCTTTGTGTTTGAGTTTGCATCATTTTGGGTTTGACTATAGAAATGTGTCTCAAACAGTACATAAACACAAGCAAATGTGTGTTATACAATAATACTACATTACACTATCATGATGCTAGGTGTTTTGTGTTGTTAAATTGAGCCTTTAGGTTCCACTGTAAAGAACGTAAAGAAAAGTAATTCAAATAGGATCCCAGAGAAAGAAATTTCCAGGGGTAGAAATACTACCCATTACAACTACCGATGGAAAACAGTTTAAATCATACCTTAGAATGATGTATTTCCTGTCTAAACATCTTATTCAGCACATTTTGTGGGTTAGGTTTAGCCAATAAGCCGTGATCCGTCAGTTATCAGCTGCTGAAATAAATATGTTTACCGGTACGTGGATTATTTTCAGAAAATCACAGGAATACTATGACAATACCCAGAAAAACAGGTAATTTGCTAAACAAATAAATTGATGGAACAACATCAGGAGGTCAGTTGAGGGAATTCCAAAACTCCGGAATATCCAGCACATAGACAGATCCGCATGGAGACTCAGGTACAGGATAATTACTGAAAACACGTAACGGGTGAGATTCTTAAAAGCAAAACAAAAAAAAAACAAAACAAAAAAACAAACAAACAAAAAAAAAACAAAAAAAACACCATAATTACACAGCTAAATAAGCGCCGTGATAATTTATCTCATTTATAAAGCTTTCCTTACCTTCATCAATGTGATTCAGACGAGGAAGAGGAGTCCGGAAAACTTAATGTTAGCTTATGTCACTTATGGTAATCAGCTGTTTACCGGTACCGGTACGTGGATTATTTTCAGAAAATCACAGGAATACTATGACAATTCTCAGAAAAACAGGTAATTTGCTAAACAAATAAATTGATGAAACAACATCAGGGGATCAGCTTATATGCCGGTTTCTTTAAAAATCTAAATTTGCAGATCAAAATCCAGGTAGGCTTTATGTAAAGAACCTCCGTGTGTGTTGAGCAAAGATATTGTAGTAACAAACAAGATAACTGCACTGCACTGCACACACACACACACACACACAGCAATGACGGCGATCAGATGAGCAAGTCGGTCATTTTGCCATGATACAATAACTTTGCTGCACCAAAGTAAAATTATTTTTAGTCAGTTATTTCACGACTTTTATTATACACCTCGGTCCGGACCTCGGTGACCTCAATGGTGGGTATGGCCATGATTATGTGCAACCCTTTTGTTTCAAAATGCCTCATCTACCCTGTCTTCCCTTGTCACAGTAAATTACCATTTACAAAGTAATTTGCTGTTTGCTGGGCCACACTTCCTGATAGGTTGCTGCTGACTGCCTCAGGCAGGACTAAGTGGCGTGCATTTATCTGCTCTCACTTCCTAGTCCCTGCTCTGTGACCTGCTCAATAATGGCTTGGCCTGCTCACCATCACACACAACACCTATCTAATGCCCATGCATGAGGAAATAATACATTTTTTTTTTTTTTTTAAATCTAGAGAAAGACTGTGAAAAGATATCACAGACATGGGTTAGCTTCACTCCACAATAATTAAATGAATAGAATAATAAATAATAAAATGCATGGACAGACAGATTCATTTCTTAAGATAGTCAAATTCAATTTGAAGTGTATGTAGAATTGCATTAGTTCTGGTCAGCACTGAAATCACACACGCACGCACGCACGCACGCACGCACGCACGCACGCACGCACGCACGCACGCACGCACGCACGCACGCACGCACGCACGCACGCACGCACGCACGCACGCACGCACGCACGCACGCACGCACGCACGCACGCACGCACGCACGCACGCACGCACGCACGCACGCACGCACGCACGCACGCACGCACGCACGCACGCACGCACGCACGCACGCACGCACGCACGCACGCACGCACGCACGCACGCACGCACGCACGCACGCACGCACGCACGCACGCACGCACGCACGCACGCACGCACGCACGCACGCACGCACGCACGCACGCACGCACGCACGCACGCACGCACGCACGCACGCACGCACGCACGCACGCACGCACGCACGCACGCACGCACGCACGCACGCACGCACGCACGCACACACACACACACACAAAGCTGACTCCTACAGTCAACAATTAAACTCAAGCCAGTCAGTAAGTCAGTCTTTATAAAATAAGCTTGCTCGCTCGCTCTCTCTCTCTCTCTCTCTCTCTCTCTCTCTCTCTCCGCTGCCGGTTATGCTTTGATCCTACCTATTACACATCATACCAACTGTGGCAAGGGATTTCTAAACCCAACTCCTCCTGTTCTGTCTTCTTTTCACATTTCCTTTGTGTATCTCAGTGTATGGTATTTGTGTTTGTTGTGTCCTGTTCTGTAAAGCCCTGAGAAGTTTGTTGTGCTCCTTACCAAAAACCCATGCAGCTCCCAAAATTCATTGAGGAGCATAGCCAAGCGTAGAGGCTATTCATACAAATAAATATGTATTGACATTTATGCAATAAGCAGTCATATATCCTCTGACATGTCTCCTTGTGTGTGTGTGTGGTGACTGCAAAAGACTCCAAAGAGAGAAACACTTATTTCAGTCCCCTAAATTGAATTTCACACAAGGTGGCATAAATAATGTGGATACAATCCATCAGTCACATAATTCTAAGGTGCAGGAGCACTTTAAAAAAAAAAAAAATCTCTCACATGTCATGGAATTAATGAATGTCACTGGTTTTTCATATTATTTCTGATCCTAAATACGATGTTCCTCTTAATTTTATGAGCCAATAGTTAATTCTGCATGAGTAAAAACCTTAAAAATTAAAATTAAAATTAGCTCATTAGGAGGACCCTAATGATTGAATCAGTTGTATCCACCATGTGCAAGTCCTCTGAGGGGTTTTATCAAATGACCAATCACATGATTGCATCCCTCTCACATTTTAATGGAAGTTACCGCATAACACAGCAGTGTAGATGAGCACATTGTAACTGTAGAATCCCAAAGTCTAAAATTACTGCTATTGTACACTCTGTAAGGATGAATAAATAAGTACTGGCAAAGAAAGCGAAAGGGCACAATCCTAATCTTCACCACTAGAGGCTGCACTTTCTCTGTGCCAAAATAAAGGTAAATTACATCCAGACCAAGACCTGTTTTTCTTTCTTGTTCTGTCATACTCAAACGGGAAGCCTTAATTTTTGCTGTCTACAAATGCAAAGAAATGTAGTAAGATAAACCGGAGTGTGCTGAAAATAGAAAGGCTACAACTTTAACTCCAAGAAACCTGAAGTATGATCATCAGTAACTGTGCTAAGCAAAAGTAATGATCAAATGACCCAGTACAAAACTGCAACAAATGGGTTGTGTATTGGTGAATATGTAGGATATGAGGGGTCAGGGTTAGACAGAGAGCTACAGTTCAGGAGTGTGGCTGAGGAAGAAGAGAGTTTTTAAAAAGCATCATAAAATGAGAAGAGACTGTAATGGCTGAGGTGGAAAGATCAATCCAGTACTGAGGTGTTAAAAGAGAAACGTCAGGAAAGAGCAGAGTGATGGCCAAATAGTCACAGAGAGAGGTGAGAGTGGAAGAGACACTGAAGCAGTGCTGAGTGTGGGATGTGGGCTGAAGTATAGGATCACATCATGATATTGAATTATAGGGGTTCTGTGCCCTTGGTAGCCTTGTAAGCTAACAAGAGAGTTTTGAACTGTCTGTAAGCAAGCAGCTACTGGATGCCAGTGAAGTGCAGATAGGAGGAGGAAGAGGGGAGGAGGAGGAGGAGGGGTGGTCTGNACTGGATGCCAGTGAAGTGCAGATAGGAGGAGGAAGAGGGGAGGAGGAGGAGGAGGGGTGGTCTGTCAAACAATTTATGGGCGAGAAGATGGCAAGCAGGGCTGCAGCACTGTGGATAAGGTAAGAGTTTTAGAGTGGATGCAGGGAGGCCAGAGAGGATGCTTCAGCCTGGCCTGGCCTGACAAAAGACACACTCATCTGAGTTACACTGAGCTTTTCAGGTCAAGAACTTTTAATGGGAACACTTTGCTTGACCATTACTAATCTCTACTTCTGACATTTGAACCACAAGTACAAGAAAGCAGTTAATACAGAAAGAAACAAACAAACAAAAACTGTCATTATAGTGGGGAACAACATCACAGTAATAACATGGTAAAACTGGAGCAAGTAATAAACTAATCTGCTCATAAGAATCAGGTTATAACAGGGTAAGAGTCTGTCAATAAAAATATGCAAATATCAGTGCCAAATTAGTATTTTGCTGCATAACAGCTTGACCATGATGTAATTAAAAAGGGAATATACTAATTAATAATAATAAGGTCATTTACCTGAAAAAAAAATTACCCTATTATTACTCTGTAATTGCAAACATTTTACACTATTACTGCATTTTTATTGAGATACTATTATCCTGTCATACCCTGATTATTGCGAGCACTGTATCCTATTGTTCTAGTCCCACTCCACTGTAAAAAACCAAAAAAACCAAAACATATTTCCATTGCTATTACCAAGATGTGGCACTGCTATTACAGTTTAATATCCTGAACATTACTACACTATCACATGTTTTTCTACCACGGTGCTGTAAGGTAAAATTTTACCATGTATGGTTGCCATGCTGGTTGGATTTAGCCCCACATGGGATAATTACCCAGCACCTGAAAAGGAACAGCTCAACAAAAGGAAACACAGACAAATGAAAGAGAGCCTTGTTAGAAATGCCTGTCTCTACCGCACAATATACAAAATTTGTGAAAATGACCACCCTATGGGCAAACAGGAAATGGAGCGTCTCCCTTGCTTGAGCAGTCAATCTCAACACCTTTTGACTTCCACTTCCACTCCTCAAACCTCCATCACATATTTAATAAAAAAGAACTTGATGTTTTAGAGTTTTTGTAGCAGAATAATATTATCACTGCCATATAGTCACTGAAATGAATTAAACATTTAATATGTCTTATTAAATTATTAAACCAAAACTATATAACTGACTCTCTTCCTACTATTTCCATACCATTGTTCTGAAAGTGTTCCCACACTTGCCCTTGAGAGCCATCCACCAATTTGTTGGACTGTGCAATCAAAGATTTATGAGAGCTGTGGTGTACAACTGATCCAGTTGCATGTAATATGCTTAATAGCTGTAATATCTGTTATTTGAATAAATGCTTGGTGAGAGTGGGGCTTGTCGGATGAGTCATAACAATGATAAAGCACCCAGTGTCACCCAAGAGTATTGTTCAGCAACACAGCCCACTGTGCACTCTACTTTATCACCTTCATAAAAGAGGGAAACAAGCCCCAGATGAAGAATTAAAAAGTTATTAAAGGACAGCATCAGAATACAGACTAATTCCTACTGAATTAAAACAATCACAGATGTTTACCTTGAGATGTGTGTGTTACATTCTCTTATTATAGCAGCTCAGATGATAAATGAATCCACTGAGTGGAGGAGATTTGGTGACTGTCATGGCCAATATTGATTAGGCTTGGGAGGTGATGCTTTCAGTGAAACGGCCCCTGATGAAGAGTGTGTCATGGAGTTTCATGTGTGCATGTGTGTCTTTGCTTGTGTGTGAGCTTCTGTATGGAATACTACTGATCAATTTACATGCTTCAAAATGCTGCCATGACACTCATATTTGGTGATCATTACTGTGTGGCCTACCAGACACATGTTTCATATAACATTTTATTATTAAAGCCAGGAAAGCTCAAGTTAAAATATAATATATATTAAAATAGGTCAGAGTGAAAAAAATGCAGACTTGGGATGGATGATATGAATAACGTTACAAGTTGTCTGACATTATGTTACTTACTGTTTTTGCCACTCTCGCTTTCTCACTCTCACTCTCTCTCACTCACACACACACACACACACACAGAGAGAGAGAGAGAGAGAGAGAGAGAGAGAGAAAGCGAGAGAGAGACAGAGAGAGAGAGCTACTCAACCTCACTTCCATTCCCCTGGGTTGTGCATTCAATTGAAATAAAACGTGAGTCTGCATAGACATTTGTTTGTACCTTGATTTCTCTGTTGGCCTGCTTTAGGAAATGGTGGAAATGAACTCTTGTGGCCAGGCACATTACCATAGTGATGGAGCCTGGTAATACAGAGTGAGGAGCATGCAGGCCGGCTAAATGTGGAACTGATTAGAATCATTGCCTTTTCTACTTTTTATTACTCCCCTTTGCACTTTATCACTTTCTGTCATACCAATGCATGCCTGTATGTATCCTCAAAGACCCCTCTCAAACATTCAAACACAAACACTCACAGTTGAGTTACAGGGAAACATGATCGCCAGCCAAAAACTATAATGTAAATACATTCTTGTCTTTGGTGCACGTTGGCCACTGGGGTACCACAAGGGTCAGCGCTTGGGCCCCTTCTCTTCTCACTATACATTACCTCATTAAGTGCAATTGTCCACTCACATGACAGCTTTTATATCATTATATGCTGATGATAATCAGCTCTACTGATTCGTCTTCTTAAAGACTAAGCTCATTGTTATTCCAGCCATTCCTACAGTATAATACAACATTAAATCAGAGTCCAGTTTGGCTCCTCACTGCTTTTACTGACCAAGTCTGTGTGAATTGTCAATGTCACAATCAACATTCTCACCTAAAATTATACATCCAAACTAAATCAAGAATAACTTCACAACTATCAGGCCCTGAGCAGCCAATAAAATCTGGGACCCTATATCAAGTATAAGTAACTTTGTAAATTTTACCACACCAAAGTAAACTGAGCTGAACTAGAGAGAAAATAAATTTATTTTGTCCTCACCTATCTTTTTTTCCCTTCAAAGAATGTTACAACCATTGTGAACATGGAAAATATGTAACTGAAACAGTTTTACAATACCCTGACAATAGCTGTATCAAATGGGTTGGAAATACAACAAAGCAAATCCATTTTACAAAGGTTATAGTGAGGAAAGGGAAAGACGGAGACAAAGTACCAAAGTACAAAGCGTACCAAATTGGGTTTCTACCCCCTGGCAGGGAATTACACTGCAAAATTTTATTTATTTTGAAGACACAAGGCTATAGGTATGCTTTTGGCTGTGATATTTTATCCATACATCATCAGATTTCACCTTTGTGCACAGTAAAAATCAATGACAACCAACCAAATTACTCATTTAATCACATACAGCTGTTCAGCTGTGGGCCAAAGAGTGTTAATGTTTGTTAGCGTCTGTATTTTCTGCCATCCTGATCCACAAAGATACAAACATGACTTTCATGAATCTTGTCAGAGATTTCCTCAGCCACCATTGTGCATGCGTTTGATCAGCTGTAAATGGGCCAAGACAGCAGATGTTTGTTGGTTTCTTTTATTGGACATTTCTATTACAGAGTGACATGACTGGCATGAATTAAATGCTACCGTGTTATGTTGTATTTTTTTGTCAGTGTTATGTAGGGCTGTTATTTGAAAGGAAGGCTATATGGAACTTGCACCGTAGAAGTGGCAATTAATTGCTTTGCAGTGTGGCCTTGCAGAGCTGAGTGGGCGAATACTCAATGTAAGCAACGTCATACAATTTAATGCAAATAAGAAATTACTGTGGAAGCTTCATCTGAGCATAGGTTTGTGAGTTAATATTTATGAAGAATTTATGAATATTAATATATTAAGTAACGATCGCAGAATGATGGAAAGAGAGGGATGGAAAAGAGGAACAGTTGTTAAAGACTCGATAATAAACCAGAGGGGAAACAAAATTACAACTGGATCCGCCCCAGTGTTCGTTGCTGCAGCTGTAGTTCATTAATCAATACTAAAAACATCCACCTGCTACTAGAGGGGATTAGCCAAATAGTCAACTCATTAGTTCATATATTTTCGCTTTAGTGAAAGTGGAAGCCAGCGAAAACATTTTGTGGATGATTGGCACTGTTAGTGAGATCAAAGGTTTGTGCTTTATGCTCCATATTCTCATTTTTCACCCCCCCCAGTGAATCAATATCATTGGTCTTATCTGAAGTATTTTCTAATCTTTAAAAAAAAAAGATTCTATGTGAAATATAAATTTATAACATCGCAAGACAAAAAAATTCAGTGGCTTGAAAGTAAATCTACAGAAAAATGCACATATAAATGAACTATGTACTACATGTAAATTATACATGCATAAATATAAAATACAGCTTTATTCACGTGATGCTTTAACTGAAGAAGACTAATTCAGGTATAGCTTGTTTACAGTCTGTAGTGAACACAGTTTGGCTTCTGAAGATACTGCCTCCATTTTCAAAGTCAATGAGAGATAGGGCAACATTTTCAGCATGCTGGGTGTGCTTTGAGTGTGGACTGGAGTGAACTGTTACTATATATACAGTCAACTGTGCAGTTTATATAATATGAAATAGACTAATTTTATTCATATGCTTAGCGCTGAACTGCATGCTACAGTATTTCTTCCTACATTATGTTATTATTAATGAAAACCTAAGGCAAGCTCCAACATCTTTCATGAATTCAGTCAGATTAACCTCAACACTAAATTTCTAAGTTAATCAAGAGTTAGGCCTGTGTACCTTTCATTCATTGGATTTCTAATTCTGAAACAAAAATCAGAAAATGAAAAATGGGGCCCATTTACATAGTTAAAATTTGTCAGCAAAATAGAATTTTGTGTTGTTTCTCCTTTTTTGGGTTTTTACATTGCCAGTCAAAAGTAAAAAATCATATCTTCACAGTACAACATACTAAATTGGGACTATTTTCAAATATCTTTTCAAACAGGGTTATAAATACTCCTTCAAGCTTTCTTTTATCACTGTCACCGTGTCTGCATTCTGTGCAGAGAATTGAAAGTGAAACTGTGTCCTGTTTTTCCCATTTACATCCCTGTTTATGAGTGAAGATCACAACAACATAGAATTTCTGTTAACAACACCTCTTCTATCTTACTTAAAATTGGAAATGATAAAATGATTAATCACATAGAGATTACAAAAATAAAGAAACACGCATACAAACACAGCACACACACACACACACACACACACACACACAACAGCAGCTTTTCGCCCCACCTCCCAGTGTGGGAATTTTGAAAAGAAATAAACACGATTGCTTCCTGACAAGGTTTCTGGGTTGGACGAAGCATAATGCAGACTTAATTTCCTTGTTTTCCTTAAACAGGATGCTGGCTATAGACTAGATCACGTAACCACCTCCAACAAGCAAACGTTTGCTTGACTTTTAACTGTGCTCTGTTTCTGGGTTTACTAATGCAAAAGTTAAAAAAAAAAAAAAAAATNAAAAAATGGAAATTGAAAATAAAAATATAAAAATCCAAGCCACTTTTACAAACTATTATATGTATCTGAAAATGCTTTGACATTTATTGGGGGCAGTACAATGATTCCAAAAACAGGCCATGAAATTTAATTTTCTAATGTTTGGTCTCAAAATCAAAAATCCAATCAATGGATGTGGTTATGTTGGCTAATTTATTTGTAGGATTTCTATGTACACAGCAGCAATTGAAATCTCACCTTTCTCTCTCCAGTTATTGGTTTTGAATATTCTTCTCTTTTTCTTTTCTGCTCTGTCTCAGTGCATTCATGTTTTCTATACAGCTGCATTTTGTGAACATTTTTGAAAATCAAGTCATTACTGACAATCTCCAACATATTTAATGTACTCTATTTTACACCCTACAGTCATAACAGTTACACATTCACACTCCCTTTTCCATGAAACCAAACGAGCGTACAGTAAACACTCCTTCGTGCTGGAACCGTGAGTTAGAAAACATTTTAGTAAATACTCAAACTGTTATCTAACCATGACAAGATCTTCCCTAGTATATGACAGATTCTGCTAAACATGATAATGTAATCTTAACTATTATTTCACCACATTACCTCTATCTATACCTCATATGGCGTATCTTTAACTGAGCCCATATCAGAGGTTGAAATACATTTCCAAAGCAAGGCCTTCAGCCCAAACACACACACATGCACACAGGAGAAGATACAGTAATGTCTGTACAATATTATACAATCCAATTCCATAGCCTTGCCATAACTAAGCTAATGATATTCTATTTTTGTTGAGAGCATCTCTGAGAGGTGTTGACACCTCCAATCGTGTTTGAGACCACAGTTAATATCGTACAGGTGCTCTGGTAATTGTGTCCTCTGTCGAATGGTTGACTGCTCCCACACAGACCAGCATTCTCAACAAGTCTCATTTGCTGTTATCTGTTATTTTTCTCTCTTTGCATTTTCTCACAGTTACTCTTTCACAAAGTAACACTCCCCAACTTCTGCCCAACTTTTGCTCGTTTTATTTAGGCTTTTCTCTTTCGATTTATTTTGTTCTTCATTTTCCTTCTCAACCCTTATCGCTGCCTTTACCAATCCACCTCTCTCTGTCTCTCTGCCTGCGGTCAAACAGCAGGTAGTCAGCTATAAGCCTCTCTGACATTAGCTGATGTTAGGCAGGTCTATTAGGTCCAGGTCTGCCTTGCCATGTGATTTAGTGGGCAGAGAGTGGCTGCCTCAGCAGCGATTACATACACGTGTGTACAGACTCACACAAGCACATATACCCACACAAAGGTAAATACATGCCCGCACAAATGCGTGCATGCACCAACACAGCTTGTGCAATCTCCCAAACCACCTCCCCTTATTTCTACTAAGTCACAAAAATGGAGGAACCACTGAAGCTTTAAAAACCCCCTTTACTCATGCATCATTTTTGCTAAATTTCTTCTGTTAAAGTATCGCTGTGAAAAAGGAGCCAAATATTTCCAGGAAACCAGTTCATGTACTGTATTAACATGAGTAATATTTCTGCAAAATCTATATGTGTGAACACAAAGCCATTACACAAAGCCATTAAAAGTTCAAGCGTGCATGTCTTAATGGCCCCATTTACACATTGCATTAAAATGCCATCACGTTATCTTGATACTGAGATCCCATGTTAATGCAGGTGTAAATGCTTGCAAAACACATTGTGATCAGAATGCAAACCAGTCTGACAGACCACATATGGATGTACTCAGGCTCACAATGTGGTCAGATCTCTGTCAAAACTAGCCAGGTGTAAATACAGTGCATACCACGGGAATACATTCATGAGATAAAATCCACCCACAAGTTGAAAACGTCACCTTGCCTCATCTTCACAGCTCCACTCTCTGTCAAAGTTATTTTTAGTGGGAGTTGCGACTTGCTGTAAATAGGTACCTGCACCTGGAACACGAACAGTAACAGACCTCGCAAAAAAAGAGTTATTTTTAACTTTATTTTATAAAAGGATGAAGATGAAGATCGTCCAAGGAGGAAGGATGGACTTTAAAGGACCAGTGCTGGCGATTTTGCATGTTTAAGCCCAATGAATACTACCCGCATTACTGCCAACCATTTCCCAAAACATAAAACTGTATTTTAGTTTTCTGTTATTTTGCCAAATCCACTAATCTTCCAAAATCAAATGATCAGGTGATGACCTTAAAATTCAAGGTTTAGCCTGCTAACACATATGTCCAAATGTAGAAGGCATGGCCACTTTTAATTTCTCAGTAAAAGGCATCTTCTCCTGGGAATATTCCCTAGCGAAGACATACAATTTATTCCGTACAGCTCCAGTTAAACAAAGTTACTTCAATGAAAAATGCAACTGACATCATATTCAATTTGATGGATTACTTATCTCAAGCACATTTTAAGTTTCTACAGGTTTATTTTAATAGCATACTGGAATGAACTGAAACCACAAATAAATAAATAAATGCTATTCACAGCTCTATTAGTATGTCTTGGAAAATGGTTGGCACTAACATAATGTGTATGAGTGTATTTATTGAGCTCAAACATGCAAAATCAGCATCCAGTAAAATCAAGGCTTTTGTCAGCAATTGCCAGGAACTGTGATATGTAAAAATATAAATATAGCAAATGATCTCACCCTCTTTGTGCAACGGGGGGTAGACAGATACCTAAAGCCTCTCCAAAAGTAGCACTCACCAGTTNACCCTCTTTGTGCAACGGGGGGTAGACAGATACCTAAAGCCTCTCCAAAAGTAGCACTCACCAGTTTTGTTAACAAGCCAGATTCATTACACTTGCCATAAATCATAAACAGTATGTAAAGCAACTAAATATGTGTGTGTGTGTGTGTGTGTGTGTATATATATATATATATATATATAAATATATATATATGTGTATACACTGTGCAGTGTACACAGATATCAGGTGTTCATATTTGATGGTTGAAGTTAATGACGTTTGAATCCATTTCTTTAGAGAAAAATAGTGCCATTTTCCAAAATTCTTATTTGGACTGCTCTGAAAAAAGTATCTGAGTTATAGCCTTGCTATCCAAAAACTATACATACAGTTTGGTATTAGTGTTGAAATCTGCCTACCAACCCGCACACACACCTACGAACTAAACACTGCACAGAATTAAAAGATAAACATTAAAGCCAGTGTTCACAACTGAAATAAACAGCAAATACCACTTATTTTAGGAAGAGAATTAAGAAGCTTCTCATCAACCCTGGGCAGCTTAACCCCTCATCCAAATAGACTTCTTCACTATCTTATGTTAACTCATTATTTAGGAAGAAACTGGCTTCCAATGTTTTTTGACTCAACTCCCCAGTAGAAGCTACTGAGTGTGCACCAAGGAGATAAACACGGAAAATTATAGAGGAACATGGAAATGTGGTTATGTTTATGCCTGTGAGCCTTGTGGGCTGCCAGGAGAACAAATTACTCGTGTTCTGGTGTCGTCTTCGTTTGAGAGGTGAGCAGTGATGAGAAGTTAATATGACTCTGTGTGCGTGTCTATCAAAAGCAGTTTTGTCTCTTTTCTTCCTTACATTCTTTTCTTTGTCTGACCATTTTTATTTTGTAAAATGCATGACATCACAGTGACAGGGGTACAGCATAACAGCACAAAGCAGGTGAGACCTCTTTATCTTCTGCCTTCCTTAAATAAACCGCCGCTTGTCAAGGTGTCAAAACCCAAACTTGTAACAGTCTTCCATTTGCTGTATCATGGTGACCAACGCCTCTCTGGCACAGTGTGGACAAAAATGGAACATTTTTGTAAGGCACATTGCAGGGCTATTTTTCTGAGTTACAGCATGTAGATGTGTACCAAAAAAACTGTTACTTCATGGTATATTCGTCTCTCTGACTGAATCACCATCACTGATTGTCTGCTTTCAATGAGGTCACTCCCCATCTCAATATACATTCTCATCTCTCTCTCTCTCTCTCTCTCTCTCTCTCTTGTGTGTGTGTGTTTAATAGGTAGGATGATTCATGTGACAAGGCCAAAAATGTCCTCTTCAGGACTGATAGACTGCCATCATCACTGCCCTCTCACCCTTCACACATTCACATCCACTCCTCTCCACATTGTCATTTGGAATGTGTGTGTGTGTGTGTGTGTGTGTGTGTGTCTATACATCCATGAGTGGCAAGATGTTATTACGAAGCACAAAAGACTGAACTGCACAAGGACTCAATAATAAAAAAAATATGGCATTGTTTCTGAGGAGAAAGAGCATTTTTTAAAAACGAACTGTGCAGTGAAGATGGAATGTATTTGAATACGTGAAGGATATGAAGTGTTGTCACACAACTAGAACAAATTCTCTCCAAAGTTAGTATAAAAATCTCTTATTAGCTTTCATCCACTGTCAGTGCTGTGGAAAATCTAAAAACACCAGAAAAGAATCATTTATTATATAACAGAAATAACTGCAAACACATTCTTTTTAGGCAAAGTTTTACTTTAAACAAATAAGAATGAAATGGAAGATACTGTACCCAACTGCTAATTATGTTTTCATATTTTTATATTAAAAAATGTAATTCTTTGTATTGCTATTGTAATGGAATTGTTCTCAAGCATAACTTCACATTACCACATGTAGGATGATTGCCTGAATGCATGCTCGCATGAAATTGTATTACTTTGTAATTTCGTAACAACAATTTGCAAAAAACATTCCCTTGGCCCAGGCACAAGAGATTACACAATATGAGACCAATTTAGTATGAAATGTATGCAATACAGGCATACATGAAAGGCAATATTTCTTATTAAAACACAACCTGTGCTGCTGTGAGTGAAATAATATAATTAATTCTATCATCTCATGTTTCATTGAGAACTAGTCATGCAAAAGAATAGAATGGAGGTGAAAAACAGACAGGGGTGCAGCATTATGGGGTGAGACTTTCATTTGTGTTATCAAATACAGAATGGATAAAACAAAGAAAAAATATTTTTAAAATTATAATTAATATTAAAATTATTAACTTTATTTTGGAAACAAAAGATGGGGCTATATAATAATAATTAAAAAAAAAAAAACGAGGGAAGCATTATATTGAGCTTTTAAAAGTCCATACGGTTATGATAATTCGATGATTTTGCACTAAAAGCACAAGCATTTCTTTATTGCTAAATCCGATGGAAACGTATAATTTAATAAGGTCATCTACTGCAGGCATAGTCACAAACTCACAAATATGCCAGTTTAAAAATTCCCAAATATGCGAGTTGAAAACTCGCAAATCTGCAAGTTTAAAAACTCAGAAAAATAATAAGTGGGAATCAGAACCGCCTCACATTGTGGCTATGCCTGCAGTAGATGACCTTATTAAATTATACCTTATTAAGTGTGCGACATTGTAAAACTCAGAAATATAAAGAGAAAGGGGGAATCGGAACTGCTTCACGTGACTGTGCCTGCAGTAAATTACCTTATTAAATTATACTTTTCCATCAGATTTAGCAAAGAAGAAATACTTGTGTGCTTTTAGTGCAAAATCATCAAATTATCATATGCAAACAGACTTTTAAAACTGGCAAATTTGCGAGTTTGAAAACATGCAAATTTGTGAGTTTAAAAATTCAAAATAATGCTCCCCCTCGTTTTTTTTTTTCGCCTTATATGGCCCTAATATGCCGCTGTACCTTTCTCCTGACAAAAAAGAGAGCACAATAAGTGCTTTGATAAAATGACATGCAAGTATTCAATTAGAAGCAGAGGAGTCACGTTTTATATTCCTAAGTGCTTAAGTTGTCTGCCTAGGACAAATGTAAATACAAAGAAAAAATACAACTAAAATGATTTTGTGCCTTTTAAAAGAGTGAGCCTCTGTGTACTTTCTTTATTCTATAAAGTACTCACAGATTTCTTATTCTTTCTTGTGGCTGTCAGGGTGTTTGAATAGTTTTAGCCAGTCATGTGTAACACCACCAAAGCTCTGGCTCGAGTGCAAATCCTTTTCCTGGCGATTGTGTCACATCACCCAGAGCTGGAGTCTGGTGGCAGATGACCCAGTATGCTCTGCAGCACTCCAGGGTGAATGGCTCCAGATCATCTAATTTCCTTGCTTCTAAAATCCTCAAATTGTGCCTTTTTTTTATCTTCCTGTTTGGGATACTGACCTAGATAAGTGGGTCTCAAACTGTGATAGGAGTACCAAAAAAGCACCCCCTGGAGGTACATGAAATGACTGTGGAAATTTCTGCTCAGAGTCAAAACAATTGAATTCTATTGAAATGCTGTTACTTTTGCAAATTATCAGTCTATAGAAAATATAATAGTTTTATTAAGAAATAGTTTTGCTAATTTTATTTATTATTGCCTTTAAGTTAAGAATTATTTCTTTTTTTGTCTACTTCTTTCTACATAGGAATCAGTAACTTTTCATTTTCACATATTCTCAACAAATGCTGACAGGCTTACCACAAGAGACGACAGAACAGACACACCTGTTTAGATTGAAAAGGACAGCACAGACAAGTGAAAAAAGTGTGTGTTCAATTCTATTCTGTTCACTTTTGTCCTGTTGAACATTTGTCTTGTAGCCAGTTAAAGCATGTTGACATGTGTGAGATTATGATGTGATTTTTTTCTAGTGTTGGTGGCTTGTTGTGAGGTAATGCTTAGATGTCTAGGTTTTCTCTGAGGTGGCACTTGGCTTAAACAGTTTGAGAACCACCGACCTAGATAATACTTCAGCCCTTTTTACCTTTGCAAAACATTAGCTCAAGGGTCTGTTAACCACATTAAATATGTAAATGTTTGTGTGAGTCATTCTTACACATTATGTTGATGCTATTTACAAGCACCTTATAACTTAAAGTTCCTCAGGTGATCGGTGTAAGCTATTTCCTCTACTAAAACACAATGGTTCAGGTCACTTTTTGCACAGTTTTGAGCAAATGACCTGTTGTTATGCCTGTGATCTTGGGTGCTTGCACCATTTGAACTCACTAACTTGTGCCAAACAACACATGCAGCAACAATTTGACTCTTACTACTGGGCATGATGCTTTTAAAGTACCAAAAGCATCTTCAAGGACAGATGCTGAAACAGTTGTGCAGGAGTTTACAGAACCCAAGTAACTTGAGCTGACCGTTACGAAATAATTCATCTGGAATATATGAATATTAAAAATAGATCAAGCCAGGGATAAGGACTTTTTTTCTCATGCTTATTAGCATCAAAAATCATGCTGGGTCCCAAAAGCTTTTATGATCATTAATAGAAATGCATGAAATAAAAGAAAACCAGTTGACTTTTTCTTTGTTTCCACGAATAAGCAGTGTCTGGTGGGCCATGTGCTTTAAAGAAATTCTGATTCAGATCAATATGTTAGGAAGGTCAGACCCTGAGGACCAGCAGAAGCCAGACTATCATCTTACTATGTTTAGGCTAGCACAGTTGTGTTACCCACAGGATAGAACAGATGAAAACCATTTTAATGTTACGCCTTTGGAAAAAGTGTGGATGTACAGCGTGTGTGTGTGTGTGTGTGTGTGTGAGAGAGAGAGGGAGAGAGGTGTAAATAAATGTGATGGAAGAGACAGGGAGCTCATGTTTTCTGGGTGCATAAACATCATCATTTCATTGCAATAAGTATACAACTTTCTATCAGAAGCCTGGTTTTCACTGCCAAGGGATCTCGATCCAAACCCAAACATCACTCTCGCATCTCCCTACATACACACAGTCACACACACCTGTGCACACAGAGATGTGGCACCCTAATGGCAAGCATTACCGCTGATCAGAGCTGCTGCTACGAGGTCGAAAGCCTTTTCATCTTAAACCCGATACAAAATATATGGTAACGCCTGTTGATGTTGCTTCAGAAACACACAAACCAACTCTACAATAGTACATGCTTTTGTGCATGCATTTATGTGGACATCATTATGATCACTCTTGTCAGTTTTCAAGCGTATGCCTGCACATTTACAAGCATGGGCTGATAATGATGCAGCTAGCTTTTTACATCAGTGACAGTTCAAGTTTAATTTCTGTTACCATTATGATCACAAAACAAGGGGATGTTTCCATGTTATGTATGCACATGCAAGTTACACTCTAATGATTAGTGTTCATATGTTTAAGTGTATATGAATGTACTTGTTCACTAGTTACCGGAAGGTCATTTGGAATATCTGTCCCAAGTTGACTTGCTGGGTTTTGTTGTTGTATCCATGCAGCATCTCACCAAACAGGGTGTCATTGAAGTGGACATCCTGCCTCGGGCATTTTGGTCCCTCACAGTTTTCTGACTGCAGGAGGCAGGAGCGCCCGTCCGCTGCCAGTTTGTACTCCTGCACACACCTGAGCAGGAGAGAAAAGCTGTCAAAGTCATGGAATATACATATGTATATGTATGTGAGCCTATTTACATATGAGGAGAAAGGGAATGTATGTATAGTTGCTGGCAAAATGACAAACATAAGATGAATTGTGGCTAAACTTTTGCAGGAGAACAGGTTGATGATACAGCAAAATGTACAATCGTACACCGTATGTTATTAGAAAGACTGCGTATGAATCCATAGGAAGATGCTCTAATTTTACTATGTTTGTTTAATATACTTTATGTTCAAATGCAAATGTTCTTGAACATTAACATTTAATCATACAAAACTGTTATAATATCAACACTGTTTAAATTAATGACACAAAAGCAGCACCTCTACATTGTACAAGGTTATTTTAGTTTTCCTCCAGAGGGGGCTGGGTTGGGAGCCATACTGTGTGGGTCTATAATATCCTTTGAGAATTTCAAAGTGACATATACAAATAACCTTTGACCTGAGTACAGGTATTTCCTCAGAACAGCATTCCTCAGACTAAAAGGCTTTAGGCCACAGGCCACACTGTAAAGTCTAAGGTGTCATAAGAGGTGAGGTAGCATCAGAAAAAAAATGTATCAGACAAAAAGGTATCAGATGTTATCAGATGTTATCAGATGAAGCAACTATGACCACACTCCCATCCCATTAGGCCATCCGTGTATAAGAGTAACAGTGTTTTGTTGGATAAATTGTTCACAAAGGGTAAAGTTTTAAAAGTTAAAATAGTTTAAAACCAATTGTTTTCTATTGAATCACCACACTAAGTGAAAATATGATTAACTGGTTAGGGGGTTCCACACAATACAAAACAAATAACTATTAAATAATTTTAACACTTCTAAAAATGATTTTGTTAGTTAATTTCAATGATTTTATATACAGTACACACACACACATAAAATCATTGAAATTAACTAACAAAATCTGTTAATGATTTCATTGCTCAGGCCTAGCTACCGTCTTCCTGATCCACAAGGGGAATGCAGCAATCCTCAAAGAATATCATCTCAATGAATCTCAAAGAATATGCTTGGGTGTGTGTGTGTGTGTGTGTGTGTATATATATATAGATATAAATACAAAATGTGTGCTCGTTTTTTGTATTGCCTTATTGGCCCCTAGGGTTTACTGTATTTCACTTACACTGTATACATCCACAAACCACCACATGAAAAGAGTGGTTTTATTAATTTTATTGGATTCCTATTAATTTTATTAGATTCCTTTGTGACTTAGTGACATTTTAGGATGCAATTATGTGAGTAATTTTCTATTTATACATATCAATTCATCCATGTGAGCATCATGTTGCCTGGAGAAGAAATGCTTGGCAAAAAACATTGTCCATAAAGACAATTTTTGAAAATCAGCATTTATTACACTGAGCAGATATAATCTTTTTTTTTTTTTTTTTTTTACTGTTAGTTATTCTCACCCGCAAAACATGAGCATATTACTGGAACTGGGGTCATCTTCAAGGGGCACCAGCTGCTGGAGACACAGCTGTTCACAGCCTCCATTGAAGCCATCCGTACAGTCGATGCCCCTGGAGTAGTCATAGCAACCTGAGCCATCCTTCATTGGCCTCAGCCCCTCAGGACACTGCAGGGGAAAAAAGACACAGGAGAAGTAGAGGGAGGGTGAGGAGGAAGGCACAGATTAGAGCGAGAGGAAAGGGAGTGAGACACAGAGGTCAGCATGTGCATTTTAATCAGGGTCAGGCACTTCAGATGAGGAAAAGATAGCACAATGGAAATGAAGAGAGAGGGGAGATGAGCATGGTGGTATTAACAGAGAGGAGAGGATTCAACAAAGAAAGAAGGAAAGAACAGGCATGCCAATAACAGGATTGGTACATCTGTAATGTTTAAGGTACAGTCAGTATCAGTAGGGGCTGTTTGTACCAACATTGGCCATAATGTGACAATCTATGCCCGCAACTGAGGGCCACGCCCTCTCTGTAAATGCCACTAGAGAGAAAGCTCCATGTACCCTATTATGCCCTGATTTTAGTAGCTATAGTATGTAGCTCCTGCAAAAGTAAGAGTCAATGCAGTTTTGAGTTTAGCTTAATTTCTACATTATTCTACTTTCATCTAACCTTGTTTTCAATTTATCATGTTATAAGATTTGTAATTGGCTGTGTTAGCCGAGCTATTGCTAATGCAATTCGAATATTTCCAGTTGCTGCTTTACCTTAAAGGTTTTCCACCGGTAAACAACTGGAAGGGTTTTATTTTGAAGCAGATGCAGGAAGTACTGACTTCGTCATTTGTGCAGAATGCTTCAAACTTCTCGATATTAAAAATTAAATATTGTTACACCAAGATATGGACATTTTTCTTTCTGTGACTGTATCACTTCTAGTACAAGAAGCGGCTACACTGAACTAATGAGCTCAAAAACATGCAGTCAGCAGACACTTATGGCATTTGGGTGAAACTGCACTAAGGGGATGTTAAGTAAACACCTTTTACAGTGTGTGCTATTTGCAGCATTTCCAGGCTCTGATTACAGTGGCTCTTGTGGCATGATGCGAGTTTCCGAACCATATGGAAAAATGGCATTAGTTACCACCTGAATGGATGCTCTGAGTTATAATTGGCCAATTGTGCCAATTTACCACAGAAATAAATACTTCTGGAAGTTGTGCAGAAGGGTTAATGATACTTTATTTCACACTGTGTTGCCAGAGGAAACAACACATCAGTTTGTGTAAAGAAATCCATATTTCACATCCAAATGCCACATGGTTTCTAATTTGGGTTCTTCCCAAGCAAAAGCTTCTTCAGAGGTTCATAATGTGACCCCACTGTGACAGGCATATTATGTATCATACTGCCCGAGATGTTTGCTACTGTGAAACAGCACTTATTTATAATTCGCAAATACAGATGCATATAATTGTTGCTATGAATAGCTCAGCGCTGGTATGAAAACTCCTCAATTTTGAAATTTGTTCTTGATGCTTGAACTCAACAATCAATTTACACTCTCAGGTAACAGACACATTCTGTATTGGGTTTACCAGCTAACAACTCACTTTTCTCAGAACTGCAAGTTTTGCACGCATGATAAGATGGTCCTATTGGATGAGACACTGAGATTTCACAGTTTGTACAACATTGTTTCACACCTCCACAGACAACCACAGTGACTGAGAGCTTTAGTACATGTAAATATGTATGTGCTAGGGTGCTGTGGAAGTGGAATTTAATACAACAGCAGAGCCTGGAAACGTTTTTTATAATCCAGGAGGAAAACTGGCAAGGAAAAAACAATGAAATCACAGCAATGCAGTTTCTGCATTCTAGCCTAAGGGAGGCGCTGCTCAAATGGTCCAGCAGCAGGACTGTTTGAACATGTGTGAGTCAATGTGGACTGTCTACCTATTTTTACTTATGGGTGTACTGCATGTCTTTTGCTACTTTTGCCAGCTTGTGACTTACTCTTCAATTCTTGGGAGATCTTTTGAAGACTTTGGGTGGAATTCACAGAATAATCACAGCAACTACCACAGTTCATGCTAAATAAGCACTGTGATAATTTAAGCTCATCCGTAAAGCTTCGCTTATGTTAATCAGCGCATTATTATCCCATCAGCAACATGCTGTTGATATCACAGGTAGCTTCATATTTAAGAGACACCCTTTATACTGCTTCCTCTGGTGTTGAAGCTGGCATAAGGCGAACACATTTTCTGATTCAGAGCTCCACATTTTAAGAGAAATGTACAGAAAGCTGCAATAGCATCCACACATGAGTCGGAGTTCCCCAGAGGGTGGTGTGTGTGTGTGTGTGTGTTGCATGTGGAAGAGAGACGCAGAGCGCTGGAGTTGATGCTTGAGAAAGAGGTGCAGTGCCACAAGAATGTGCATGAGATCAGAAAACTCACCATTTAAATACACTGACTGATCAACTGAGTGGGCTTATCAATGAAATGGATCGATCACTAACACATGTGAGGCAAATATAGTTTAATGTTCAGATTTCATATTGCTGAAATTTACTATCAGACTGAAGCAAGTGTGTTTTATGAATCTCTTCCCTAACATACAAATGAAGAAATACTGTAGAAAGGCCTCTTTGCTGAAAACAAAAAAGATGCCATTACAGCCATTTATGAAGCTAACTTCCTCAATCATTGTGCTGAGACAGAGCTGCCGGAAAGCAGGATTCTGCAGTGGAATGAACACTTCAGGTTAGCCATTAGCTCATCTCAGTAACTACTTCCTTTTTCCACTCGAACAATTCTCCAAAGACAGACAGAATTGCAGTAAGTTCTTCTGTCATGATTCTGCTACGGCAGCACAATGAGAACAGACCAACAGATCTGTTGCAGCACTTTGGATAACACCTCCAAGAAGCACAGGCGCAAATTTATTGACTGAGACAGCATTATTTTAGGTACCTATTTGGAAGCTGAACACTATTGAAAGTTATCAATGTTATTTGTTGCATCCTGTCTTATAAATTGAATTGCATGTCTGAAATAGATGTAACTGTACTGTATTGCCCAAAATGAAATTCTTCTTTTGGCAGAACAGAAACAGAAACAATGCTGATAAAACTGTTAATATTATGTTTAAAAAATGTGGATTTGATTCTGTAACCAGTGTAGCTATTAAGTATTGAAGACATTTAATTATGAAAAATCAACCCAATAAAGATACATTCTGTCTTTTGGGTGGTCTGCCTGTCTTTGGGTCCCTTTCAGAGCAGGTCTCTTTTTTGGAAAGTTAATTTATGCATGTTGGGTTGGTGTATTTTCCATGGACCTCTTTCAGGTTGCATCCAAAAGTTTGGACCTGTGAAGACCTCTATTTTGTACCTTGGAATTTGTTGCCATATCCAGCAAGTATTTTGACCATGACAGCAATCTATGTTCCAAAACAATGTCAACTTGCAAACTCAGGAAAACATTGTACATAGCAGTCTACAAATTCAGCAGTCATTGACCGAGGCCAACTGTATTTTGGCTCACAAGAAAGCAAAGCACAGCAAATCTTTCAGAACTGCTTTTTCGTTGGAGATGGCTAGTTTCATGTGTGCACAGCTAAAGTACTAAACTCCAGTTTGTGAGTTTGGATAATGGACAATAACCTGGTTCCTCAGCTAAAAAAAAGAAATTGAAAGACTTTTCTATCACTCTGGATAAAGGTATCTAAGACACTGCTCAGTTTTTGATTTTTTACACCAAATTAACTTGCCTTCAAACTAAGAGGAACTCAATGACATGAAGTCACTGATGGAGGCTTAGGAGGCATTCTAAATGTTCTCAAGACTTTAACTATTAGACTGGTTTGGATGTCTACATTTAATGTATCCTCCCTAACAAACTGCATATCTGCTCAATATACCTCTATTATAAAGGATAAAGATTGACTCTCTGTGTTCTCTGGGGACAATTTTAAAAGGGTGCTTCACATCTGAGTATATATATATATATATATTTTTTAATTACATATACAAGGTAAACAAGCTGCATATCTGCTCAATATACCTCTATTATAAAGGATAAAGATTGACTGTGTTCTCTGGGGACAATTTTAAAAGGGTGCTACACATCTGAGCATATATATATATATATATTTTTTAATTACATATACAAGGTAAACAAGCTGCATATCTGCTCAATATACCTCTATTATAAAGGATAAAGATTGACTGTGTTCTCTGGGGACAATTTTAAAAGGGTGCTACACATCTGAGCATATATATATATATATATTTTTTAATTACATATACAAGGTAAACAAGCTGCATATCTGCTCAATATACCTCTATTATAAAGGATAAAGATTGACTGTGTTCTCTGGGGACAATTTTAAAAGGGTGCTACACATCTGAGCATATATATATATATATATNTTTTTTTTTTTTTTTTTTTTTTTTTTTTTTTAAATTACATATGCAAAGTAAACATGGTTGAAGAAGTCAAAGAAACATATAAAAGTAGCATGTTATGTGTGAATGAAATATACAGTAAGTACACACAAATCACCCTACACATTATGTAACTGCACATAAATCACTCCTACAAATTAAAGTTCACACAATGTGAATGAAAGCCATTAGCTTTCCTAATTACCTATTAGCACCCTGAGTTTTAATCAGGAGCTGAGCATAATCTATTAAGAACTTTGTGTCTTAATGATCTCATCAAAATTAAGTTGCGAGATCTTTTTATTTAGTGGCAATCACACGTCAGACAAAACAGAGCCAACAAGAAACGTGTGAACAGTGATCAAACAGCATAGAGTGTAGAAATAGTGTAAATGCTTGTGAAAACTGTTTGTGTACGCAAACTTCGACACTTAAACTTTTTACTTTTGCAAAATAAATATGGACAACAAAGGACGAGAGGCTGGATCTTTTCATAAAAGAGCACACAGGCATCATATTAAAAAGTCTTCCAAACAGCACGCTCTAAATCATGCTGACAGGTGGGGGGAGCAAATCAAATACTCTAAGAGCATATTGGCAGCCTAATCTGGCTTGGAGGTGGCAGAGATGCATGCCCTGCAGCTCCACTGCTCCTAAAAGGGTTTACGAGTTTGGCACCGTTATTTGTTTACAAGAACAAAAACACTGGGAGGGTACACTACAGTCGCTTGTGACAAAGAGGAACCAAGCTGTTAGTTGCTCATATTCATGAAACTAATACTGCACATTTAGTTTGCAACAATAAGTTTTCTGATTTTAAATAAATGTTGCTTTTTTATTTTGCTCCTTTTATTTATAACATATAATAGGATAGTTACACCCAAAAATACCATGCTGCATCTGGATTTCTGACTCTCTAAAGTTACGAACAAAGTTGACAGATCACTGGTCAATACATGGTTTTCTGTCTTAACATACCTAGTCATGAAAAAAAAAACACTCGAGAGGCGACACTGAAAATTATGCAAGATCCCCGCATGAAACAGAATTAACTTCTTCGAAAATTCTGTCTGCATTGATGAGCAAAATGTTTTGTTTGCTGCTAGCTAGAGATATCTCTCTCCGATCGCATCTTTGAACAGTTCACACAGCGACTGTCGCTTGGAGAAGCGTGCAACAATTTGTCTCTGATGTAGGCTTTTGTCAGCAATATCCAAAAACTGTCACAGAGTGGAAATCAGCGCTAAAATTGTGTTGTTTGAACTCTCCTTAACAGGATGCATAAGCTCGAGCACGCGTCCTCACATCTCTGCAAAATGAAAATTTGGATGTCTGTGCTAAGCTAATCAAACAAAACCCATTCAGTCCCAGAGTGGATGTCCCTTAACATCCACGCTCTGTCTAATTCTCATCCATTTTACTTTACTCACAACAACACAACTCATGACTATGAGAGCTCGAGACTGCTTTGTCCTCTGACTCCAAAAGACTCCATGTTACTTCTGCCATCAACAGCATTCAGCATTCAAGACCGGCTGCTTGCTTCCCACGATGAAGACAAATGACATAAGAGGTGTTACAGATGAGCTATTTTATTATAGTTTCTTTCATTTTCTCACCCTGAGTTAAGTTTCTGAAACAGAGATAGACACCTCAACTCAAACCACTGAATGTGACAGCGTATAATAAATGGCAGCAGAGAACGTAACAGGTAAGCAATAAAAATATCTTCTGCTCCTCTTTATATCTCAGTCTTGTCACAAAGAATAACATATAATATCTATATTCTATATTTAATTAAACTATTAGAAGGGAGAGGAAAAGGAAACTGAAATATGAATCTTTCTCGGCGTATCTAACCTGTTACAAGGCTGCCAGTTGGGAATAATGAGTGATTTAATACTCTTTCTCAGTCTGTTTGTTGTTAGGTTAAACTTGTAACTGAGTCAAAATCAACTGATTCAGCGGTTTACAATTTCAATATAATCTCATCAAAAATATATCAAAAAAGTAGCCACACTGTGGGTGGGTGTGGCTCATAACAACAGCAGATTATGTCATGAAACAAAAGCAAATTTATATTCCTCCCAACAGAAATGCCTGGGATAATCAGTTACTTATGGGAATGCCTATTTAATCTACAATATGTTTATAGAAATATATATAATTTGAACATGGAATTTTATGTATCAAGTGTTTGAATTGTGTACTCATTTCCATCCTGTGTCCATCCTGTTTCCATCCTGTTTCCATCCTGTTTCCATCCAGCAGTGTGAATTGTACAAACAAGAAGACACACTTGATCCCACTTTAACCAACAGTGTGAGTGAATGGATGGATGAGGGAATTATGACAAAGCATTTATTCAAAACTGCAAGGCATTGAAATTCAATGGTAATGAGTTAAGATGAGGCGCTGTGCAGCAGAGCAGAGGAGAGTCACGATGCTCAGTTCTCATGAACATGAGACTGCGGGGACACGGTGTGATACAGGAGGCAGTGGAGGGATTAGGGGATGAAGGTTTGCACAAAACTTTGGTTTGGATGGAGTTGCCATTTCTCCTCCCTGCTGACTATATGCAGATCAGAAGCAACCAAGCAGAAATCTGGCTCTACGCTGACAACTCATCATTTAACTCCTGACTTTTAGAATGTGCCACACATTCTAATAAACTCACACATACTGGGACAGAAGTGGCTTGAAATGAGATGGGAGTAAACAATATCCATCTTCCATAAACTCTAAAAACTATTGGAGTTTGACAGGCCAAAATTAAAGTTCTGGGTAGTGCTTGAAGTTAACAATACATCCTTGCCAACCCCGCATCCAAACAACTTCACCAGAGATGTCCCAGAAGGGACGTCAACTGATGAAAGATATGCCACTAATATCCTACCATCTGTTCGTGCTCTGAGTACTTCCATTAGCAAGACAGATACTGTATCTGAATATAACAATGTGCCATAAAGAGGAACACACATCCCTAAAAGCACAGAAAATAGTGTGCTGCGGTTGTCACGCTTTCATTAAGGATTCCCAGGAGAGCACAAAGACTTCTTTAACACACAGTGTATGACAGGTTACTCTGAACACCAGAATCAGATTTTGAATATTCATACCACATTAAATTTTTCATGTATGACAGATAATGCACTCTAAGCAGCCATTACACTGGTGTTTTTGGTTGCTATTTTGGTTATTTACAACGCAAACCTTTTAACAATGTTAATAACAATTCAATGGCAGCTACAAATGCAGATAAAAGCACTGGTTTACACTCACAGTACTAAAGGAGCATACCGGTGATTTTGCATGTTTGAGCCCAATAAATACAAGCAGCATGCACGTTATATTACTGACAACCATTCTCCAAAACATAAAGCCGTATTTTAGTTTTTGTGTTATCAAATCCCCAAATCTTTCAAAATTAAATATTCAGGTGATAAACACACCTTAAAATTGTTTCGCCTGCTAACGCTTATGCACAATTGTATAAAGCATGGTCATTTTTATTTCTTGGTAAAAGCCATCTTCCTTATATATATTCCCAGACAGAGTCATACATTTTCTTCCATGTAGCTCCATGTTGGATCAGTTAAATTAAGTATGCTATGCTACAGTAATTGGAAAATGATTGGCAGTAATGTAATATGTATGTGGCTTGTATGTATTGGGCTCAAATATGCAAAATCATTGGTATACTCCTTTGAATGCTTGATTGTTCCCATTTGCATAATATCCACAACACAACACCCACTTAACGCATTACTGTTGACAGGGTGGTTGTGTTTTGACAGCAAAAAAAGCCATCACCATTACCATTATGAGAAGTTGATGCAACAATTTCGCCCTACAATTAAAACAAAGCATCTCTTTCAACAAGAAGACCAGCATTTATGCCTGAAAGGGTCAGAAACTGGTTTACTATTTTAAGCCTGTTGTGATTCTGAATTTCTGTCTGTATGCAACAGAACGTTGGTATGCAGTAAAGGACATTTTGGAGCCTCCAGATAGCTGAGTTATTTGAGAGATTTCTTGTTGCCTGTCTATTCCCTTTCAAACAACTTAATTAATAACCACTTCCTTTGAAAGACTTGATTTAATCATTTATTGCAAAAGCATCTCCATATTTCCATATATCCATTTTCCAGTGTAAATGAGACTGTGATCATGCGTGGAAATGCAGCATATACATTATGTAAGCAATCCTATGGGATATTACACAAAATCCTAATATATAATGACCGACTTTTTAGTACTTTATGAGCCGAGCGATGACAAAGGAAGGCACTGACACCATAACAATACCTGTCTAATATTTCCAAGACAGCTCTTGCTAGAAGCAGAAGCAGAAGAGAAGGAGGAGGAAGAGGAGGAGGAGGAGGAGCAAGAAGAAGAAGAAGAAGAAGAAGAAGAAGACATCTTCTCTGGTTCAGCAGTGTGAGTGAGGGGACATATGCAAAAGTGGAATAAGCAACTGGCTCCAAAACGTCAGCAAAGGCATTGGCTGAAATTTATTTTTTGCAAATTCATTTCAACTGTCTGAAGTGCAGCAGACAGCCTTGAGGGAGTGACTCTGATAATGGATTCTAAGCCCTGTGTGTAGCACATCACTGTTCAGTGTTAGCACCCACTCTGACAAGGGGTGTTAAAATATGACCAACCCTGAAACAGTTAGAGAAGAAAATAATACACTATGCCTGTTTTCACCTTAAATTAATCTGTGACGAGTAGAAGGCCATGTCAGTTTTTTTGATCGGGTATTAATCTGCCTCACACAGAGGCATGTGACTGTGCTGAATCATCTCTCAATACCATTTTAAACATTTTTTTTTCTTTCTGTAAGTAGTAAAGTTATATGTTTCCAATTTATTTGTTTTTCAGATTCTTTTCATTTACTTTTATTTAATACATAGGATACATATTGGACAAAGCACCTAATCTGCATGTTGGTGGTTCGTGTGTATGCTTGTCTATGTGCGTTTGTGTGTGCTTCTACATGTAAGCTTTTAATAAAATTGCTGTGCCATGAGTTTGACAAACAATTCAGTCATTATTCACTTATTAGCACATCTTTACTCATCTTTTATGAGTTAATCTAGTAGCTGGAAAGGCCAACTACAACTACCAGCCATAGAGCAATATGTAGCTGTTGCCAGAGGGACCAAGTCATTGATTTGCAAGTAATAAGTAAATGGTGAATCAGGTTACAAGTCTTTTTTTTTTTTTTTTTTNTTTTTTTTTTTTTTTTTCAATTATTATTATGTTACATCGATTCTCAAGTCATGTTGTTCAATTTCACACCTCTGGCAGAAGTCATAATGCTTATTTTAAGTGTGAAACAAGCATTATTTTTTGTTTAGGACTCGAAACTCATGGATTTGGACTTGAGGCTCGACTTGAACTTGTCAGTCCTGACTTGAATTGAGATTTGAGTACCAATATGAGACTTGTTTGTGACTTGAAATTCAATGAGTTCATCCCACTTCTGGATGTAGCTGCTGCTTATGATGCCATGCAATGGGACTTCTTTAATGTATGTCACGGTAAATTACAAAATGTGTATTGCATTTACACAGCTGAATTTGTATTGTAACAAATGCCCAAAGAAAGCAGTTTAAATGGTGTATAAACAGCTTAAGAAATGTATGAAATTGCAAGCACATATTAAGCAGTTATTCTTACATTTATTAAGTTATTAAAGTTTTGTAATGATTTAGCAGCCATTAAAATGTTACAACAGAAAAACAGCAAAGATATGTAAATAATTTTAATTGGGTAGAAACTGCACTACCCAGGAATGGCTGACACAATTCGCCATCATGGCTCATTGACATTTTTAATAAATTATGCATATAGGGGCTTGCTCGCATGCCACAGTAGAAGAGGATGAGACAACAACTGCAGAGACGTAGGTTTATTATAAATTATTGTCATATTATCAATATGGCAACAATATATTCCACATTATGCCATCTGAGTGGTCACACACATGCAAAAAAGTTAATTTTATATTTTCACAACATCTTCTAACATTACGTTAGAGCCTCAAGAGCACAATTGGCCTGAGTTTAACTGCAGTAGCATCAACATCAATCATAATGTTTTTGATTTTTATTCTTAAACCAAAAGAAAATCAGCCTCAAGCTATTAAACACTCCAAGGCTTTACTGGAAAATATCCTCATCTGAGAAAGTATGACTCAGGGTTATTAATATGGAGTAGTTGTCACAGTTGCACAGTAGGAGGTAAAACGTGGGGCATGAAGTTGCAGATGGTAGGGTAGAATAACTTGATCTATTTCTAAAGAGACAAGTAATATTTTCAAAGAAGTGTATGGTTAAAAATGAAAACAGAGCAGAGAGTATGTAGCGTGCCAGGTAAAAGGGTACTGAAGGTTGTATAATAACTGCTTTGAAAAATTTCAGCAAGAAGATAAATTTAAATATTTGTCACTGTATAAAGAATCATTTCTTCAGTTGTACATCAAATATATTATATATATATTTTTAGCAGAGCTTCACAGATAGGTCAACAGTGCAGATGTGGTATGTTGTAAGGCTAAGCTATTATTCTGTCTGCCTGTCAACTGTTTCAGGAAGATGATAAAGGACAAATACATAAAAAAAAAACAAAAAAAAAACAAGGAAATTGCAGTATCATTGTTTGTCTTTGGAAGTGACAAACACTAAAACCCCAGTCAAAATTATAGCTCTGTCCAAGCCCTTAATGACTCACTGAGCCATCAGCCAGCAAGAGATCACTCATCAATTTAATTGGTTTACAACCCAAGCCTGCCCATGCTGTCAGATATTTCCAGTCACCCTTGTAAATACGACAGAGGAAACTCTCTTTGTAGTGCTGTTTAAAATGTTCCACCTTAAATCAAACTGGGGTACATGAGTGTCTGTAAATGTATTTGTGGTATTTTTACATCAAAAAAAAAAAAAAAAAAAAAAAATCAATACTTCTAGTATACTACAAATACTACAAATGCTACTAGTAGTACTCCTACGTCACTGCTTTTATTAAAGGGCCAGTTTCAAATTGATCCATCTGATACATCATGCATCTTTAAATGCAATTAATTGCAATTACAGTGCTTTCCCTGGGAACGTCTTGGGATCCCCAGGAAGAACTGGAAGACAGAGTTAGGAACAGGGACATTTGGGCTACTTTGATAATGGATGGATTCATGGGCAGTGCTTTTCTCTCAGTTCTAAAAGAAAAATTGGTTTCAATCAAACTCACACGTGTATCAAGGCAAGGCTAATAATTGATGTAGGTGCATGCACTACAACAAGTAATTCTAACCATTTTGGTTGATGTATAGGAATTAACAGCTGTTAAAAATTGCATGAAAGTGGTATATCACAAAATATTACAAAAGCCCAGTTTGATTATACTAGATGGAATGGAAATGCATTTTCCTTTTTAGATATAATTAAAAGTAAAATTAATGACTACTTGAATAAATATAAATATATATAGTTTGAGTGTAATTTAAGTGCTTAAATAATCTTCTAGCATAAAGACTTGATAGGGAGCACAAGAAGAGTCAATCACTGCCCTTTCTTCACTGGAAGTCCGTAGCTTACAGTGAAAATGTGATGTTATTGAAAACTCTGCAGCTGCTTCACAGTAAAATACTTATATCAGTTCAGTGAGGTTTTTCTTGCCAAAACCCTTTTTGGCTGGTCTACACTGTCTAAACTGAGTGCATAATACTGATCCAGGCTCCCTCTGTTACAGATAAAAATCGAATGGGATTAAACGCCAGGAGTTTTAACAAGATATTTGTTAAGTCAACACTAAGACGAGTTGTTGACTCAACTACTAAAGCTGAGCTGCTAAGAGCTCAGGAATGGTTCACGGATCAGTTTGAAGCATCTCACAGAAAGCAAGTGATTTATTACGTCTCTGACAGAGTGTGGCAAACAGAGTGTGAGAAAACTGTGAGGTTTTGTTAGATGAGGAGAAAACAGAAACAGAGGAGTCAAACAAAACTTATGCTATGACTATTTTGTTCTACATGAGCAAATTCCTACTGGCCAAGCAGTTTACAGTTTGCTTCCTTCTCATTAGCATATAAGCAAACAGCTATGTGAGGGAAATGCTAAATGTTGCGTGGGAAAAATAGGAGCTACACAGATGAGTAAATGCGCTTGGAGTGAGAAAATTGTTAAAGTTAGGGATTAAAAAAAAAAAAATCAGGGACATTACATATTTCTTGATCAACATGACAACTATTTACACTTACCATGCACCCAGATGAGTCGAACTGTCGGTCAGACACACACTTGAAATTCTTCTTGCAGCCTCCGTTGTCTTTGGAACAGTCACGGACAGGCCCAAAGGATGCCAACAGGTCATCCACTGCCTCAAAGTAAGTGGACAATATGGCCTCTTCCCTTGAATGGACAAAAAGAAAATAATTTAAAAATAACATACAATAGAGTTATTATTGTAGAGTTATTATTAATTAATATCATTCATTCTGAATGTAATCTCACATAATCTTGGTGTTCTTTATTCTGCTGTAATCAAAAAGCTATGCATGAGTGCCAATTGTGAGCGTTAATGTTTATTATTTCGCACACTGTAAAATGTTCTGGATATCAAATTAATTATGAAATTATTAATGCCACAAATATAAAATAAACATCGATATTACTGATATATTTCTATGACATGAACACTTTAAGTCCATCATTTTTCAAAATGAATATATAATAATAAAGCTGTAATATTTTGTCAGCCAAGGTCCTCTGCAAGCCTTGAAGTTATTTTGTTCCTGGCAGTGCTTTATGAATATTAATAACCCTTTCAATAACATTATCAAATTGATGTGTTTTTGTGTAGCAGGTTGTGGCATTTTTAAACTTAGAACATCTGCAATATATGCTATATATATATATATATAGGTCTATTTGTGCTGCTTTGGGTGGTGTTGTTCTTCTGAATTTTAGGAACACTGTTTGGCTGCAGGCCTGATATCAAACTCTCCCAAACACCGTGGACTCTGACTGAGTGAGGAAAGGCGAGTTTGTAACTTTGCCCTTGTGACTGTGATACTGCAGATTGGAGATCCCCTGGTTGAGCGCAAGTCTGCAGGTCACAGCAACTGAACTCTCTCTAAGTGTTTGTAGCTCTTTGTTTGTCAAATTTGTTGTAACCATACCCCTCAGTTGTTTATAGAAAATTAATGTTAAAGTAGTTTAAGTCTGGTTGGAACAGTATAGTTTTCTAGGATTAGCTTGTTTATGGCTGTGATGAGTCATTAGCCTGAATGTAATGACTGGCTCCATGTGAAAGCTCCTGGAACGCAGTGAGGGAATAATATATGCAAAAGTTCATGATCCCCAATTGGCACTGACAAGGACTTCCTGCCCATTAACACTGCCAGTTACTGTATTTGTTGAAATACTGCAATTACAGCTTATTTACACTAAATAAATTAACACATTGTGGTGATATTCTGCCCAGTTTCATCCACGGATTGGCAGGCGAATCATGCGTTGAGGAACTGAAAGACCAGCACTTGCCCCTCCTGAATTAGCACTGCTGAAGTGCAGTACTTAACCCCCAACTGCTCCAGTAGAGTTGCTAAGTGGCCAGCAGATAAACCTGTGGCTATACTGGGCATGTTCCAGGTGTGAGTGTGTAACTGTGTGAGTGTTCCTGCAAAAGCATATTGATTCTTTGTGAATCAACCTGGATAAATAAGGTTTAAGAAGGTTAAGGTTTAAATAAGGTTTAAGGAGGTCCTGGAGAAACAGCATTTCATCCTGCCTGTGTACTTGTATATGGATGTTTGACAATAACGCTCTGATTGATTGATTGATTGATTGATTGATTGATTGATTGATTGAATGCTTTTTCAAACTTTATTCTATCTGTACAGCATAATAGAATTACTAAAGAGGAAAGACACAGTGTGCTACTAGGGTATATTTTCAACATACAATAGCATTTCTTTCAGAACATATTAGTGTCAGTTTTAAATGAAGTAGGGATGCAGACAGTTACTGCAATTTTAAGTAATTTATGCTTGATCCGATGACTTTGTTGTATGAAAATATCATCTGTGATGTATTGTGACTAGAGACTGATGGGTCGTGTCTGGGAGTAATTGGTGCACTGGCATTAATTGGATGTGTTTGTCACGGTGCCTTGATGGAAAGCCAGGCAAATTAGCATTCTCCATTTACTCTTTGCACTAATCCAAGGCCAAGGCATCAAGGCCTGCACTGCCGGGCCCAGTGAACATGCTGAAAGAGATAGCAGAGCAACTATACAGGACACACACACACACACATTCAAAGCCAGACTCAATAGGCAAGATGCATACAGATACCTACATGCTACAAAGTGGATTGCTTCTAAACAGGCAATATTAAAAGACTAATTCTAACTACAGTGTCCCATTTTACCTGTGAAACTTGTTAGCTTGTGCCATGAAATGAAAAACTTAATTGCACACAAATGCTGTCATGTTAACTGATTAAAATTGTGTTTCAATAGTCTGATTTAAATTATTCAAGTTTCAACACACTGACGTGTCAGGGAGAAATCCATTCTCTTGCCAAAACACCTTCAGCTAGTCTATTAATGAATAAAAAAGAGTGCATAATACTGATCCAGGATCCCTCTGCTGCAGATAAAAAATAAAAAATAAATAAATAAATGGGATTAAATACCAGAAGTTTTAACAAAAAAAACATTTAGTTAAATAATCAGATTTTTAGATTATTTTAGAATGATGAACAGTTTCTATTAAGAAGCCATTTAGTCATTTTATTTGTTTTTCAGTGAAGACTGTCTTTGTTGTGACATCTCCACCACTGGCAAATTTATATCTGTATTAATGGGCGCAAAAGTTTAGACAATGTGGACTTTTTGGAACTAACTGACACATTGGTGATTCATCTTCGTCAATTGTTCAACATTGAGAAAGTTGTTTGTTTGCTCGACCTTGTTTTGGAAGGAAGAGGACATGGTACAAGTGAAACTAGAGTTCATGCAGGAGGCCATTATTAAATTGTGTACCTAGTCCCCTCAGTGTATGATGCAACTTCCACAGGTCTATAGGAACAAGCAGAAACAGACAGATAGCCTGCCACAATAGTTGCTGGGCTGTCAGGTCAGGGCTAGTAATAGAGATCTAATGAGGAGTATTCAAACAGGCAAACAAGCAAACAAGTAAACAAGCATAAGAAGAGTCCAATCCTTGTACCGGCCAAGCAAGGGTGTTGCATCCCTCTGAATGATAATACCCATAGGGTGAAGGAACAAGAAAACAGAAAAAAATTGAGGGGGCAAAAATTGAAAGTTAAAAAAAAATATATATATATTTTACTGTATTTGTATTTAATTATTCTATGATATTTTTGACTTATAAACACATTACCTCCCAGTCTGTGTTCTGTACTTAATCTTAGTATTGTTCAAAACACAAATATAAAAGCATATTTATTTGAATAAATGAAAAAAACAAAATTATAAAACTGCAAAATGTGTCTGGACCTCCACTGTTTGAGAGATGGATTTTTCTGCTTTTCTAGGGTATGACATCTTAACCTGTGCTGTGCAGCTTAGCTGTCGCGTTCACTTCAGAATGCTCAGCTGTGCTCATACAAAGAACTCTGCATGCCCACTATTGGGGTGAACAAAGGGGCAAGAGGCCTCTGTGTTTTTCTTTGGAAAGGAACAAAAGCACTGTCTCTTGCAATGGACCACAGGGAATTGCGTGATGTGAGTGACTTGACTGAACAAACAGCAACAAGATCTTGGAGGACTGCAAAACAGATATCCTGCTGAGCTTTAAGGACATTGGAGTATTGTCACCTTCAGTGTACATACTGTGTGTGTGCTTTTGTGACAATGTCATTACAAAGGCAGCACTTAAAGTCCCAATCCTTCATGTTTTGACCATTTAATTTGTGCAAAATTCAAATAACTGAAGACTTTAACAATAAAAGTTTGTCTGTCCACTGTTAGTCCTTGTAAAAATAGGCATCCACACCAATAATATACAGTACACAATGAATGTAAACTTAATGTCATTACATTAAGTTTTGCCTGGTGATCTTTTTAAAGGACTATACCAGTAGTTTTGCACGTCTGAGCCCAATAAATACCTGCATACACGTTAAGTTACTGCCAATGATTTTCCAAAACATAAAACCATATTTTAGTTATTCAGTTATTCTGAAACCCCCTACTCTTTCAAAACCAAATGTTCAGGTGATACGCCTACCTTAAAATTCAATGTTTTGCCTGCTTAAATGTATAAATGATTGTGAAGGTATGGTTATTTTAATTTCTTGGTAAAAACAGTCTTTTCTCCTGGGTCTACATTCCTTGATAGAGACATAATTTATTCCATGCAACTCCATCTTGGATTGGTTAAATTAGTAACCGACAATTAAATAAATAAATAAATAAAAAGGTGTAATGTACATCTTGTTCGCAGTGATGGATTACTTGTCTCAACTCGTTTCAAGTCTCACAAGTTGATTTTCATAGTGTACTGAACTGAAATCAATGTCTGTCTGGAACGTAGGAAAAATAATTCTAATATTTACTGCTCCAGTAGCATGATTTGGAAAATGGTTGACAGTAATGAATTTTGTGTATTATGACCATATGATTGCCTCTAGCAAAAGTTGAAAAGTCATATATACAAAAGTCATATATATTAAAAGTCATATATACACTTTTAATGTAAACTGGAATGTAGTTGGGCTGACTACCATTTCTTATTTATTTTACAAAATGGCATGCATTGTCTTAGAATCTACCCATGATTTATTGACATAGTGTTTCCTCACACCAAACATTGTTTTCACATTTGAGTGAGGGATTCATTGATTTGCATATTTTTAGTTTTCAAGTTAGAATAATGGCACAACAGTGCTCGTTTGGCACATCTCTCTTTTTGAGCAGGGAAGCAAATTAGCACTTAGTGACAGCACATTAGGACTGTCCTCTTTGCAAAAATAAGTTTCCCTGAGAAAGTGCTGCACTGACAGCAAATCTCTCAAACCAATCACTCCTCATTGGCACACACTGACAATTAGAAAAGATGTCTTTGACAAAAACACCCAGACAAGTAATTTATAACCCTAGAAATACTGTAGATCATTTTTGTCACTTTTTTAAAGAAATGGCAAAAGATTTATAAAGTTAGTTGTTAACTACCTGTAGCTGGCTAATGTTGTAGTTGCCAAGATGACCCAATCTCTGGTGGTATTAAGATTGTTTATAAAAAAAAAAAAAAAAANAAAAAAAAAAAAAAAAAATCATATGAACCTGAGGTAAGAATGAGAGAAGTTGTCAGGTATATTACTTTGCTAAGTATTTACTCAGTTTGTAAAAAGCCAAGGGATTTGTCTAAAATAGCTTCTTCCAGGCTACATGGTGAGCAGAACAGTCCATTTCATTCATATTTTCATTCATATTTCGTTTTCTCAACATCGTCCATCGAGAATACTCAAGTAGTAACAAGCATGCTGAGAGGTTGTCCTGGGTTTTTCTCCAAGGACTTGTCTCAGGAGAACATTCCAAAAAACAGGACTGAGGAGTCACCACCTCAAGTAGTCAAGAGCCCAGTGCCATGGTCTTCTTGGATTGCTGAACTTCTCAACTGATCATGCAGAGTCAGGATAGGTAATGCTTGTATTTACAGTCCAATTTGGTGGTGACATATCAATGATCAGTATTGACTGAATAGATGATCAAGATCTTTGCTTTGTGTCTCCACTTTTGCAACAAATGGCAGATGATTGACCGCTGGTAATCATCTGCCATTGAATCATATGTAATTTTCTAAGATATCCATGGAAAGCTATCTTTTTCTGTTAGAGTACAGCTGCCTCTGAGTTGGTGATGTTGATTCTAACCTCAACTATATCAAACTCATCAACAAATGGCTCTGATCTTAGACCAGCTAAGCCAGAAAGTCTACATTATGTACATGCAGCAGAAATGCCACCTTTATTGAACTGGAAACACCCCAGCCATCAGCTGCACAGTAAAGTCTTGACCATGAATATCACAAGCAGGAGGGAGGATGAGGTGCACTTTTGTCAGAGATGGATGTCCATCTTGATTGTGCTTGACTTAATGCCAAGAAAGCAAACATGGCGATTGGGTGTCTTCAAACTGAATGAAAACAGTGTCTCTGGCACCCAATACTTTCAAAGGACTTCCATACAATGGAATACCTTATTATTGAAAACCATTCAGACAAATGTTTTACATAAGATTACTATATTTCAGTAACTGCCTAACCATCTGCTCTAGGCTAAGAAGCTTGTCTACCGTTCCACAGCTTAGGACCCTACAAATCATATGGTAAAGGTAGAGTACAGGCAAGGCCTGAAAAAGATTTAGGAATTGTGGACCTTGGCAATAGAAAACTCTCTCTTAAAGCACAGTCAGTAATCTCTCTTGGGAGAAGGTCCCGGAGTTGGTGTGTGAAGTTGAGAGGTACCAACAGAATGCAGTTGGGCTCACCTCTATACAGAGCTTTGGCATCTGGAAGCAAACTCCTTGATAGATGCTAGTCTCTCTCTCTCTCTCTCTCTCTCTTCTCTCTCTCTCTCTCTCTCTCTCTCTCTCTCTCTCTCTCTCGGAATTATCCATGATTGGATGTGCCAGACAGGTGAAGGAATACTGACAAATCACCAGCTGGCTGTTGCACAGTTGGACTTTCTCCCGTTGGATGAGAGGGTCACCATCAAGTGGCTGTATGATGCAGAAAGGAAAAACTATTACTATTGTTTGCGCATATGCGCTTAATAGTAGTTTGGAATACTCAGCCTTCTTCCAGAATATGGGTGGGCTGCTAAACAGCAACGTTTTAATGTTTTTAAATATCAAATTATCTCAACAAAATGTTCATAGTTGTGGTTTATTGGGTTGGATTTTCTGACAATGCTGCAATTGATACTCAAATTTTCGATGTCAGAGGTTGATGCCCACATATCAATGCACCAACACATACAGAGAGCAGCCAGTTTTCCATTTTCCCCCACATCTGCACTACTGACTCAAACATGAGTACAAGTAGAGAAGTTTGCCTCCAGATACAGATTTGAAACAGAATTTGATATCTTCTGCTGAGACGTACAGATAATTTAAACTACAGAAAACCTTATCTAAAATGTTATTTTTTTTTAAAATGTTCTATTGGTATACATATGCAAAGAATTTCAACATTAAAACAAAAAAAAAAAAAAAAATNTAAAAAAAAAAAAACGCAATCCTGATGCAAAAGGCCGCATAATTAATACAATCAATCATAACACGTCACAGCCATGTCATAAAATCACACACACGGCTGTGGTTATGACAGTGACTGATCCCAAGCCATGATGCACAGCGTCTCAGGTAACAGACAAGTCTATATAGCTACAGTATGAACACCATCGGTTTATTTCTGACTGAGAGAAGCTAAACATCTCAACACAGTAACTGAATGGAAACTTTATTTACTGAAGTGAGGTTATGTATTTTTGACACTGAGGACAATGGACACCAAAGAGAATGAATGGAAGTTAGAAGTCAGCACTTAAGTCTCATTTGTTGTGTGCATTTGTCAATCGGTAAATGAGTTTGTCTGTTACATTTAAGAGTGCATGGGTTTGGCTGCAGGACATCCCAATGATAATGATGGCGGTGACCAAGCTGGTTCTCCATACCTCAGTCTGATGTTTGTACTTTGGCTGTGGCTTCAGCAGGGAAATATTTACAACCCTCTGGCCAATGATAACCAAGTGCTCTTGATACCAGATGCCCAATCCAGATGTATCATATAAGTATTTCTTTGAGGCTTTTGTAATCAATATTTAAACTTTGCAGCTTATGTCTAATGATGGTGGAGGAGCAGTCTCTCGCTGTAACTTCCATGGCAGATGTGAAGTTATTGAGAAAAGAATGGATGGGTTAAGATATTTTTGTTTTTAAGCCTACGTATATAGGTTATTGGAACTCTCCAAACAGAATGCACGTTAGATTTCTATAAACTGTATTTGCATTTGTGAATGCCAGATTTTAGTCAAACTTCAGTACATGATATGGATACAAGATGTGTTTTCAATGAAGTTATTGGCATAAAAATAAAGTTGCTTGGTTTATCATCATCTTGTGGTTTTTGAATTTGTTCCTACCTGGGTACTGGGTGACTTTTGACCACCTTGCTGATTTTTGTTGCTTTCTCTGGGTTTTGCCCCTTCTTGGTAGTCACAGAGAAATATTACTTGGCAAAAATAACAAATTCCACACCTCCCATATCTTACTCTAACAGTCTTTACATGGCAACTCAAGTTTTGTGAATGAGACAGGAAACACATAACATTCTCTGCGTCAGTGCCTTTTGTCAGACACTCAAAGCATTGAAAAATGACTCCTTAATTCAGAGCAAAACAGAAGGTGGAGAAGGTGAGGGAGACAAAAATAATGAGCTGCCTCAGCTGTGAGGTGCATGCTAACTGTGCTCCTTCTGGATAGAGAGAATGATGAGATGAGGACGAAAAAACAATCAATTCAAGAAGCCTATTTGCACATACCATCCAGTGAGAGGAAATTTAGGAAAAACAACTGCTGAAGAAAACGCTCAATAAAGATATTTGAAAGACTCTCAAAATGTTATTCATCATTTTAAATTATGACAAAGTACTGAAAATATGAAAGTGCCTTTCACTGTCAAATTAACAATTAGAGTTCAAAAACTACAATACTGAGGAGTTTAAAACAGTAAGTCAAATAAAACTATACTTCACATCAGTCTGCAAAGGTAAATAAGACATTATTCCATTAGAAGTCACAATGACTACACATCCTGATAGTTGTTCCTGTTCCAAATCATTAGCTAATAAAGATTATCTCTTTTGGCACTGTGGCTCTGGTGCCTGACCCAGAAGCACATTGGTTGCATCTAAACACTGACTAATGTACTTGTTATTAATCTCCTTTTCTACTTCTTGCTTTTCGAGATGATGGATGACCAGACGGTGCTGCCCAAACTTAGAGCACTGCTGCAGCATGATTACAGAGCCCGTTATTGGTCTGCCCTGCATTTGATTAATGCTCTTGTTCCAGCTCACCACAAATATGCTGACTCTAATCAAGCACTTTTGTCATTGAATAGGCTGCATTTTCTTTCAGCTTGCTATAGTCACTGTGGAAATTTGCAGTGGACAAAACAGAGGTAAGCCTGATTGACAAAATCAAGACTGATAGAACTTTGAGTGACGGGAAGTTAAAGGACCATACTGGCGATTGTGCATGTTTGAGCCCAATACATACAACCCCCATACACGTTAGGTTACTGACAATCAATTTTCAAAACATAAAAGTGTATTTGAGTTTTTCAAATCCGTTAAACCATTTAAAATCAAATGTCTAGGTGATGCACTCATCTTAAAATTCAATTTTCGTCTTTTAACACTGTGCCTTGAAGAAGGCACAGTCATTTTCATTTCTCTGTAAAAACCATCTTCTTCTGGGACTATATTTCCTTGCGGAGACATACATTCTCTTATGTGCAGCTCCGTGTTGGATTGGTTAAGTAAAGTTACTTCGCCAAAAATTGTAATAGACATGTTTACTATGAATTATGTATCTCAAACGTGTTTCAAGTCTCTACAAGTTGTTTTTAATGGCGTTCTGGAATAAACTGAAACCAGTGACAGTCTGGAAGGTAAGAAAACAATTCTGAAATTTATCGCCAAAGTAGTATAATTTGGGAAATGGTTGTCAGTAACAAAATGTGTATGTGGATTGTATATATTGGACTCAAACATGTACAATAGCCAGTATGTTCCTTTAATTTATGTAACTGATTTTTTCCTGTGTCAACTTTTTTGTAGCTGTACTGGATTGTTAACGGTGGAGTATTTTGATGGTGGGCTTGATCATGGTGAGTGGGGTCATTCATCACCAGCGTCAGCTGTCACCTACTACTCAGGGTTATTAACAGTCCCTTACTAACAAAGATGATGGTCTTTGAGCACAGTCTAAATTGCCTGACACACTGTGTATTGGAAGATTTATAAGGTGATGTGTTAACCCTCTTGCTTTAGCTCAGCAATAAGAAGGAGAAATGTACAGATTATATTTGATAATACAAGAAGGAACTTCGAGAGTGCATACCTGCCAAGGCCAACTGGATCACCACCAAAATAAGCACTTTTTTTTTTTTTTTTTTTTTNTTTTTTTTTTTTTTTTTTGTTAAGAAATGAGTCACTGTTGAAACTGACCAATTAGCAACACTTTTATAGGCTGAACATTTCTTTTGGATCCTGAATCCAGAACATCATCTGGATCACCTCCAAAATTTAATCACTTCTTCCCTCCTTTGCATTATCCATCTGTCCCCCACATTTCATCCAAATCTGTCCATAACTTTATGAGGTATCCTGCCAACAAACAGACAAACGCCAGTGATCACTTAAGGTAGGTAAGGAAGGGACAGTACATCTACAGTAGCTTGTTTTCTAAAAAATAAGTTCAGCCTGAACATCCATTAAAGCAGTTATTAATCAGTTAAACTGACTGAGCATCATGGCCCAACAATACAACATGCTTTATACTTTACATCTGCAATTAAATGAAACCTTATAAAATGTGTGCTTATACTGAATAACATGCATTGTCAACTCTCTTTGCTTAAGCTAAATGTGGATCACAAACATCAGGCTATTTGTGAGAATTGTTTGAAATTGTGATCTTGTTATTCACCACTCAGAGAAATACACAGACACAAATAAACTCACTAAAGTCAGTCAAAGAGAATTATGAGTTCCTTTTGTACATCAATAATAAAGTAATGTTTTTATTCTTACAACTCATTTTATCCTTTTAATGTTGCCTGCATATCTAACTCAAACTACACACTACTACTTTATGCATACCATATTCACCAGAATAAATCACCCACTCATGTCTATAATTGCAGCATAAAAATAAAATAAAGAAGTGAGGGAACAAAGTTTGAAGTGCAAATTGATATTCATATTCTGTTCTACTTTAACCCATATATTTATTTTAGTCATTCATCTGTAATTAAATTAATATAACTAACTCAAATTATTATGATTATGATTATGATGATGATGATTATTATTATTATTATTATTATTATTATTATTATTATTATTATTATTATATTATAAACCATTTATGTAACATTTCATTTGAAAAGGATTTCAAAGAAGTAGAACTTTTGTTAGTGTACTATAAAGCATTTTAGGCAGTCTGTTATGTTACACACAAGCCTTGCCCTTGAACTGTCCCAAGAGGATTGCTCACTCATCTATGTAAAGCAACACTGCGTTGAAACTGGCATGTATCAGTTTGGCTAATGAGGATGAACCCACCATCCTTACAAGCTGTATTAATGATCCTTGTACCATAACCAGATATTCACTTTCTCCTCCTCTAATTTGAGTTCATGTACACAAAACAATATACATGGAATCTTCATTTGGATGTTGAGATTAAATGGATGCAGCAATATTTTGGTAAAGTATTGGTTATGCAGTATTTAATAAGCAGTAAAAGAAAAAGTTGGCTTTAAAATGTGCAATCCAGAACATTGTTTAGTATTGCTCTTGATATTGATAGTTGGGACTTTGTTTCTGGTAATTTTTGCTGAGGGAGTTTATAAAATCTGATATTTGATGCATTGAGTGTAAATATTAACAAGAAAAAAACTCACTGACCTCCTTTGTAAGGGTTGCTGTCAATTTTGTAGCCGCAATTATCATTTAACCTCCGCAAATAAAAATCAATTTATCTGATTGTCAGATCTCACTTAGGCAGCTAAAACATGTTTTTCCCTATTGATTTGGGTGAGCTGACCCTTTAAGTTGCTGGACAGCTGGTGATAAAATGTAGAATCCTTTTTTCCTTCTGTGATAATTTAAAATATGACTGAAACAAATTATCAAATCATGTGTAATCTAAAAAAAAAAAGATAATTCAGCTAAAGCAATGTTGATAACAAGAGAAAAAATATCTTTAGTCAAAGGTTGTACTTACCTTGCTTTACCTTCTACAGAATAAATGCTGCTGAGATTCAACAACAAGCCAAAAGGTTCAAAAGTGAAGCAGTGTTCCACTAAAAGCACCACTGTGTTTCACCATGTTCCACATCAACGCGTCTATCATGAGTGACTGACTACATCAAAGAATGCATAAACATTTGGGGAAAGTGCATCAGCTAGTAACTCCATAAGCACCCACGGGAGTTGTTCCGCAAAAATGCTTTGAATAATGAGGTGTCTGCATTATTCATAAAAATATGACAGATCCTTCTATGTTGCAGGAGCTAATCATTAGCCAAATACATTAACTTATTATACCACAGCAGGCTTTTAGTCAATCTGTATTTTTGCCTTCATGTTCTCAAAATTCTTATTTATTTCCTAATGCCATGTTAATAAAAGCTGATTGAACATGTTGTAGTTTTACTTTATACAAACAAATCTAATGTGAATAGTTTTATTTTAGTCTATTTCAAGCATATATTTAACTGGATTTAACCCATGTTTTTATTTGTGATTGTGTATTGTCTGAGTTAGATGGGAAGTTGTATTATCTGGGACTGATTAGAGGCCACTGGTTCAAATATTAACACCACAAAGATGCCTATCTAGAACCGCAAAATACTATTCTAAAATATATAATGGAACTGTCACACCACAGCATGTGAGTGGACACAATACCAGTGCCCACTCACGGAGTGGGGTCTTGCCCCCACTTAACATCATTTTCCTTGACAACTGTTCTGCTCTCCATCAGAAGGAAAAAAGCTCACTCTCTACCATTTCTGTGAGTGCTTTCAATTTGGCAATGATATTTATTTAAGGCAACTTTTATAAAATACTGTATGAACTTTATGTTTTACAGTACTGATGACTAAATCAAAATGGCTGAGTCATATAGTTCCCTCCAGTTGCTGGAAAACCCACTCTTTGCTCGAATAAAATTCAACGCACTCCACTCATATATTCACATTCACATACATAGATAAAAAACATACAGTGAAACAGAAGTGTAAGCTTTTGTGCTAAGAAGCAAACACAACCTATACCACATTGTTTCTGACCTACATCAGAGAGTGTCAGCCAGCTGAGAGAATAGGTCAGCTCTTTCATCAAAGCAGGGTAATCCAGTGATGAACTGCAGTAACTTAACTCACTCTGACCCTTATGAAACTCTTCTGCTGTGTTCAAAATCTAAGCTGCTCAGTGTTTAAGTGTTTGGTTTGTACCTGCGGTTGTGGTATATAGAATGTGTAACCTTGTGAAATCTGTTCATCATAAATAACACCAGTACTTGATTAGCAATTGTCAAACAAAATATACAAAGAAAAATGTTTTGTTTCTTGCTAAATGGAGAAATCTGTTCCCTGTGATATATATTCCAAATCAGATCTGAAGGACATGTGTGTAACTGGCAAATATGTAAATGATTATTCATTGATTTTGGTTGCTGTGAAACACGTCTACATTTTATCTCAATCACTGGGTGAGATAAAAACAACAACCTTTGCTGAAAATACATGATATTTCTTGGCTAGATAATTAAGAGGCTTGTTATAATCCTATTTATGTCAGAATAAACAGATGAGACAAATGCCTTGGGAGTTACCGGCATCCATTTTAAATGAAGTAAGCTTGTACATAGTTTGGATTCTTGCTGTTATTGTTTTAATTTGTAAGAAGAAAGCTTGCATTTGTTTTCAATCACTGCCCTTTTCAACACAAATAATTTAAGTCAAAATTATGCCAAAATAAATCCCTGAAAACAACTTCCTTGAATGCATATTATTGCTTGTGGGACATTATCTCCCCGATATTATCTTTTCAGGTAGAGGTGGAATTTTGTTTGCTCAATAAAAATTTTAGTAGCTCACTAAAACTACAAAAACTGAAAATAATATACTGTAATACAAATAATAGTACTAAACATGCTATATAAGAAGGGATTAACTTTGTCTCTCCAAGATTATTTTTAGATTCCCACTCACCAATAACACCCAAAACATCAGTAATTTTGTGTACAAGGGTTTTAACGTATTTAGCTGAGTTGTGATCAAAATGAAGCAGTTCAAGTATGTATTATTAACAATAAACTTAGGAGTTTGTTTGCAGGGTTCTCAGGTGGCAGAAAGGAAGTGTCACATCCTCCACTGACTTTAGTCTATAAATATCCCTCCATTTCTCTCCATGTCAAGTGAGATGCTTGCCTGTTAATAGAGGCTTGTAGAGTTGTCACTGCGGCTTACACTATTATACGTGAATCCTTTCCTCTAAACTGGTACTTTGATTGTAAGTGGCATACAGAAATGTTTATGTTTACCTAGTTGGGTAAAAAAAAAAAAAAAAAAAAAAAANTTTTTTTTTTTTTTTTTGCTTCGTTGCACTGTCAAATTTATGATGTAAATCTATAAACCACAGACGGTGCAAGTCTTGGGCTATCACACACAAAAGTTAAAAACTGTGACAGAATCATGATTAAAATCTTTGGTTGTTAGTCTAAATGGTGGTGCTAGTATGGTATACATCCACTGACGGTTACTTGTGAATTAATTGTGATAGCAGCACAAAGTAAGGATCAAAATCTCACAATTTGACTGCTTCTATGACCCACTCATAGCCAGTAGGAATACAGCATGAAATGATACTGCTGCACATAAACGTAATTACTTTAAGCTCACTTTGCAGAATTTGCATCCAAAATTGCCCTCTTTTGCCTAGCCATAACCGGGTCCACACTTTCTTCCTCTTTGAGAATTTTGGCTGCATAGAAGCAAAAATATGTCCAAAGTTTTTTTTTTTTTTTTTTTTTTTTGTTGAGCTCCATTTTCAAAACGTAACAATGGAGCAGATGGATGTCAAGTCAATGATATGTTTCTGCCTGCATTGTTTTTTTTCCTGCTTGTCATAGTGCTATGATTCACCAGGCATTCATTGCAAAACCTGACATGCATTAACATCGATATTGTAGAGTCTGACATAACAGCAACTAAGATTTTATTACACCAATCTCAAACAGCGTCACATGCAATATACTTTTATTGCACAGTTAGCGAGTTTCCCATTTGAATGTCCACAGTCTGAGGTTGAGCTTGTGTAATGTCTGGCACTTTGGTCCTCCAAAACTGAGACATTTTAGGAATGAATGAGCTGTTTAACTACTACTCCATGAATAGTTTACTGTATGTTTTATTTAAGCTACAGTATCATACATTATTTTTTTTAGATCTATATTTTAGGACTTAGCAATTACATTTTATGCCTGTAATACTTTCTGAGATATAAGCATGAACCATTTGTCTTTCACCTCTATTTATCTTCATATCTTACCTGTGCTATGACCATCAACATAAACTGAATTAGCCTACAGCAAGAGGCAAACTGCTGCATATAAAGCCAGGTATACTGATAAAAATAATAGTAAGAGTGCAACAACAACTACAAATGAAAAAAGTAGCACTGTGTTATGTTTGCTGTTTAATATGTGGTTTTAATACAATCCACGAGTTTTATGTCATTTTATTATTTACTATAGTGGACACAACTCATAAATCATAACTTAAACACAAATTAAAGAAACAAATGAGATTCATAAAACAGTTCCTGTGTTGCTCAAGCAGTATGACTATGGTACCAATACCAAAAACACAGATTTCACTTTATTTGTTGAGAAAAAATATATATATTTATGGTACCATGAGGTGATATTGCCAAAACAGCAGACAAACCTATATGCTCTCAGTAGACTAACCTGACCTCCCCTGGATCCTCTGTAACCAGTACATCTGTCTTACAGCTGGCAATGGGGTTGATGGACAGCTCCACTGGTGGCACCACAAAGCTCTTGCTGACTGGGAGCCACAAACCTTGACCCAAACTGTAGAATGACCTGAATTGGTGCAACCACAAGGCACTAATGTCACTCAGATTATATCATATTAATAGGTTATTACATGCAGAGGTATATGCACATAAGCATGCAGCAATATAATTGCAGGCATGCACACTGACAAATGTAGGCTTAAAAGTCAGAATTAAGGCTTTAGAGACTGACTGCAGGACTTTTCTGTTGCTTTTTTAATCTGCTGCATGTCATATAAGGCTTTCCCTCTAGTGGGAGAAGTTTTGTATTATTATTATTATTATTATTGTTAATATTACTATTATTATTGTGTTGTTATTGTTATTATTATTTATTAATTGTATTTATTTATTTATTTAATATCTGTGTTCAGGTGAGGAATCGAAATGTTTGATTTTAACTTGGAAAGTGTCAAGGATGCAAATGCACAGGGACATCTTGAACATCTGTGGGTCTTAGCCTAGAGACACTTCCTGCAATTCTTCATGCGATATTCAAGATTAAAATCTGATTGTAGTAAACCTATGCTTCTGCATCAAGTAATTTATGAAGATTTGTAGTGACTACTTTATATACTAAAATAAAGGCTGCAAAGTTATAGTAAAATTGAGGATTTTTTTCATTTCCAGAAGCTCTTGCATTAAAAGCAGAAATTTAAACAAATTTAATTAGGAATCACATTTACAGTCAATATCCGGCTATTAATTATGCTAGCAGATTTTGTTTGCTTAATTAGTCAGTAATGCCTTGGTTATCCCTAGAAAGTCCTAGAAATAAAAGCAACTTATCAATAAATATTTATGACTCATAAAATGATCTTTTGAATTTAGATCTTTAGCTGATAATGACCTAATCATAGATTCTAATTCCTTCTCTTACTCTACATATGTGCCATTCAGTTATGTAGTATAATTTACTTTTAAATGACAAAACTTTCATAGTGTACACTGCAACATACAATACTAATTAAAAGTAAGGAGAGAGACAGAGAGACAGAATATTATGAAGCTGTTTGAAAGGCTAAGATGGGTGTTTACTTAACAGTCCTTTGAGATTAGACTTCATGTCAGAGAGAACGACCCCATGAAGAATGAAACATGGCACAAAAACGGCAGTACAAGCCTTTGAAAGGAGCCCATCCAGGACAGTCCTTGGGCTATTTCTTTACGCAAGAGCCTGTGGGTAAAACTTCAAACCAAGAAGAGATGTGCTTGTGTCTCTGCAACTGTGTCAATGTGTATCTGCAGGTTGCTTATCTCACACACACACACACACACACNCACACACACACACACACAACACCACCAGCCGTTGTCTGACCTCAGTCACAGATGGCCAGTAGAAAACATGCACCCGAAGTGGCACCAGAAGTGAAAGCTCTCACCTGAAGATCTTCTCTGGAGCTTGCTCTCCTGTAACTAGGTCATAGCCTCTCTCCAGGTTAGTGTATGGCCACGGACTTAGCAACGGACAAAAAGAGGGAACATTAGATCACAGACAGAAATGTGGACAATTCTACTTTGAATAAACTGTTTATAGTAGCATTCCACTATTACAGTTACAAAAAAGTGTAAAAACTGGTCTTTTGTCATGTACACAACTATGATGGCAATGTTGCAGCTGTGCAAATTAAAGGCAGAAGATTTGGTGGTTCCAGTGACAGCTTAACTAACTCAGCTTATAATCACGTCATTATAAACCGAATAAGAGTAGGTTTTGTAACTGCTGTGCAAAGCAAATAAGTGCTCTGGGAACCTTTGATGGTCATCAGTACAGGGTATATTAAAATGAATAAAACACCAAAATCTAGTTAAAATCTATTTAATCTAGTTTAAATCTATTTTAATTTTAGTTTAACTCTCTCGGTGCTAGTATTCATACAAAGGGTCAAAAGGGAATTTAACGAATAGACTAAATCCAACTGATAGCAGTGTTACCTGCATAAAAATGAGATTTATTTTAATTCAACCAACAGTTGGGAAAGTCAATTAATGATCAAGTAAGGATAGAAAAAGAAAAAGGGCTTCTTTGAATTAACTCTCTCTCCCATCTCCATTTCCACTTTTCCTATTCAACCATTCTCTTCTTTTTCTGTTTCTTTCTTTGTTATTTTGTTTCATTACATATATTTGTTCTTTCAGTCTATTCCTTCTATTTGTGCCTTTCATCATTACTTATCCGTCCAAACTAAAGTGCATTGTTAAAACCATACCACATATTTTCAGATTGATTCCCTACTTTCTCAGCATCCGCTGGCTACCATTAATTTCAGTACCTTTAATGGAAAATGAACTTCCATGAAAATAATTGTGTGTATTTACCGTGAAAGTACCAGCGTGGTCATTTAATTTAAAAAATAAAATTGTTTGTAGATATGGGCATATAGAACAGACAGGACTTACCCTTCGTTGCGACCCCAGTCGCTGCGAACACAGAGGTGTTTATGCGCAGGATCAGGGGAATATCCCTCATGACAGCTGCATTCTCCTGCAGGAGACAGAACAAGAAGGAGCACTGAGCCACATATTTATTTATCCTCACCAGCTGAATAAATTACCATGTGTATAACCCACTAGCTGTTTCAAGCTACGTCACCAGGGCAAATAGGGCACATTCGCAGTTTCTGTCCAACATTAAATAAATTAAATATCTGAACCATTAACCCATAAAGTAGAATCATTACAAACTTTACCTTTTAGGGCAAATTTCATCAAGTACTGCTTAATAGTATAATATTTTGTGAACATGCAAAATATGCATATAAAATGCATTTTTGAAACAATGGATACATTTTGAAATGTCAGGTCATTGTTACAGACCCTTTCTATTCACGCTATTTGCAAAATAAAACTATTGCAAAATATTGACTTCTCTGTCTCTACCTATACCAAAGCATAACACTGGAAAACCTGTTATGGTCATCCAGGCAAAATCATTCACATTTTATCACCTTGTGTTTAATAATTTATTGGTTGAGTTTATAGCATAAGACTTACTCAGGGACTCATGCACCACCAGCAAGCAGTCAAAGACAAGCAATAAAAAAATATAGGCTATATATATTTTTTTTCATTTCCTTGTGGTTCTTTGGTATGGCCTTAGCAAATGAAGAACCAAAGCCTCCACTTTACAATATGGCAGCAAGCAAAAACACTGATGCCATCCAAACATCCATTTAGGACAGTTAAATTTTAGAAATGTCTCAGTAATAAAAGATGAGTGAGTTTAAATTTAAAAAGCACTTTCTTGTTTACAAATGCTAACACAAACACACACACACACACACACACACACATCAGTCTTGTGTGTGAGAAAGGGCATCAATCATTGCAGGCTTCTGTTTCGTTTTTTTGAGAATTCAGCCTCCCTCTGCACACCTTGGACACAGTAATCTCCCATCCTGCAGATAACATGCCAGCCCATGGGTCTCTGTTTTATTACACGCATCCAGACACAAAACATGTATTGCTGTTCCCATTACACACACATGCACACACACATACGCCTCAAATTCTCATCACTACTCTTGTATAGACACTTAACCTGGTTCTATTTAATTCTTCCTGACTGCCACAGGCACTGCTTAACAAAATCCATCTTGCACATGTGCATGAGGTCATCTGCTACCAGCTACATGCTAGGAAGAAAGCAGGGATATTTTCTTTCTTTTTGTTTCTTTTTTTTCCCTCATATGCCAGAGGGTGCATCTTGTCGATCTCAGCTTTCTTCCCCTTTCCCTGTCTGACAGATTGGCATATTTATCAGTACTCTGTTAGCTGCAATGCTACCAATGTGCTCTAACAGAAGATTCTTTTCCTACACAGCTCAGAGGAAAGAATTGTCCATCAAACTCTGATTTGTGCCACTGACTGATTTGTGTCTGCTTCTGGCAAATGTTACACTCATCTTGTGCTTGGTTCTAAAGGAAACATCTCATTAGATATGGCTAAATTTGCTATTGGATTTTACACACATTCCAAAAAATAGATAATCAATATCTAATTTACCAAAGTCGCACTTCTGGATGAATTGCCAGCAAAGTGAGACTGGTATCAAAAGGCAGTGATAACGCTAAGTGCTACACTTGCTATCTGTCATGTAATGGGATTCTCTGGATGCTCCCAACAACTGCTGCTGTTTGTACCTGGACAGTTTACGAGGTGGTCTGATGTGAAATTGTACACTTTTTTTCCCAGTGAAAATACAGTATGCTAATATTAAGTCTCTCACTCTTCCCATATCATGTACTGTAGTTCATTCAGTACCATGTGATCCCAGTTCCTTATGTATATGATGTATTTTTTTTAATGCACATTCTGCAGCTAGATGTCATAAAATTAATCAATTTCTAAACTACTGGCCTATTCCTCCTGATCTAAACCTTCCATAAAGTGATGTGTCAGTGAATGCATCAAGGCAGAGTCTCCTCTTACAGGTCAAAAATGGATTCCTGCATTTTTGCCAGCAAATTGGGAATGAGGACAGGTTGAAATAAGAGGCCAACAGGCATACATATGGAAATCTTCCCCCTGCACACTATCCTGAAATAGGTAGGTACAGTACTTTTGACACAATGGGCAGGATTTTAAAAAAACGGCAGTAAGCTCAATAAGTGTCTTGATAATTGAAGCTCATTCATAAAGCTTCCCTTAAGTTAATCAACACATTCTTGTCTGGTTACTGACACACTGTTGTAAAGGGTGTCACATGCAAAAGCCAATGAAGATCGACGTGTTAATGAGCAGCTTCATTTAGTATTTACGAGCCACGCTTTATACTGCTTCCTCTGATGTTACAGCAAAATTGACGTGTTAAATTGGCAAATGAAACCCGTTACTCAGATTTCATATTGCTGAAATTTGCCACCAGACTGAAACAAAACTTAATTACTGTGTGACGGTGTGTTTTATGAATCACTTCCCCCACAAGTAAATAAGGAAATACCATAGTAACACATTTTTCAATGCAAATGCTAAAAGATGCCAGTAACAGGCGTTTATGAATGAAGGAACATGGTTACTTGACAATATTTGCCCTTATCAACACAGTAAGTCTGTGCTTTATGAATCCCAACCTATTAGTTTACCTCTAGCTAAACCAGACAACTGTTTGTGGTCACTCTCATATCATTAAAACTATGACTGAGTATTATATTAGGCATTGTACCAGACAAACAAGCATGTTTGCTATATAGTATGCAACTTGCTCAGCACATACAGCATCTGAGAAACTGAAAGCAATCTACATTTAACAGAAATCAATAGAAAAAACAGACAGCAGTTGCATTAAATTAGTTCATAAAAACAGTTTCTTAGACAGCAGTAAAGACATCACAGAAAGTTGCGTGTAGGTGTGATTATGTGGTCATTAAATTTGAACAACTTAATGTTCACTGAGCTGCTGATGCACTATGGTGATGGCACTCTCTTGATAAGATATTTATAGTGTGCATTTGCTGCAGTTACCTCGACATCCTCAACCTGCTCTAACATTGACAGTCTGCTGGTTGTCTTGGCTGGCTCCCTCTGCTGTGCTGCTCCACTACCAGATGTGGCAGGTATTTTATTTAGTCATTTATTTTTATGTGCTACATTTCATTTGTAGAGATTCCATTTTTTTAAATTATTATTATAATTTTTTTCCATTGGCAGTGTGTTTAATTACTCCCATTCCATTAATTGCATAAACCATTCTATAAATACAAATCATCGAGATAGATATTGTAACCATATTACTTACTGATGTGGCTGATTTCAGACAAATCCCCTTACTAAGCCATGCCTTCTCAGCTCTTGCTAACAACAAAATGTGACGAGTAGGCAGCCCTCGTCCATGAATGCTCAACAAGCTGCTCCCTTAGTAATTCAGGTCTTCATTTATGCAAGCAGCAAGTGATAATTGAGTGTTTTGATGTACACAGATCTGGCCCTGAGTGCACGTATCGACTGGGATAATTCAGCAATTACAAAAGATAGGGTTGACTGATTAGAACATGTTGTAGGAGTAATTCTGCTAATCACCTGTGATAGGAGGTGACCACTTGATAACAACAATGTGCTTTCTACATGGACACCAATGCCCTACTTTCAAGTGACATAATCAGCCATTTAGCTCCCCACTACTCCTAGGGGGCCTCCTACTAAGGATTAATTTTGGTTATTTTTTTTTATTAGAAATAAAAATGCTCTAAAAATTATTTAATTGAAATTTTCCAATTTCAAAATCTGTGTAGGATTCCCAAAATGCTAAGGCTGGCCCTAACTGAGGATATTACCATGCTTTATATACACCAATTAGCATTAAATATCCTAACCACAATTCTCTTATTCTGTCTCTCAATCTTTTGCTGTCCATCTGTTCTAAATTAAAATCCAAAATGTAAAATAGTACAAGAGGAAATGAGTCTACCTCTAACTAATTACCTGTCTTCTTTCTTCCTCCTATACCAATCCTGTATTTCATTACAATGCTGTCTACGATCACACTGTGACTATGTGGGTGATTTCCTCATTTCAAGGTTCATGTTACAGACACAGGGGAGTTATTGCTGCCCTGTTGCATATTTACACTTGTTACAGAATTTCTAGAGGGAGAAGCGATTCTGCCCTTAGCCCTATGGCAAATTCATCATCTGTGTTTTCTCATAGTAATGTGTGAGCATGCATGAAAATATGTTGAATAAATAACGATAAATATTTACAAAGATCTCAGCAGTTCCAGTTATGTTCCAATCAGATAAGACTGGAGGAGCTGGGAAGTAAATTTCATAGAGGAAAAACAGGGTGAAAAAGGTTCAAAGGTCTTTATGAGGTTAATTATGATGGATAGAAGGGTGCTGGTGCAAATTTCTGCCTCCTTAGCGGGGCATGCTTAGTCTGAGATGGTAGGGACAGACTAATAAAGCCAATAACTCATAGTATTATTACAAAAAAAAAAAAAAAAAAAAAAAACAACTTTAATTTTTACAATATCATTGTTGTAATATATCATAAGTTAATGATGCATCATATAAATATTCACCCATTATATAATATACTATTAAAGTGCCTTTTGTATTACATGAATTTTGTCAGGAAGTCAGGAATTTTCCGTCAAGGAACGAGGAACAATTTTGGTCCCAGAAGTAGTTCCTGGACACTTTTATTTAGTTCCCTACTTCAGGCTAGGTACTCTAGGAACTGCTGGGTGGAGCTTGCAAGGTCATAAAAGTTTTCCAAGATGGACAACAGTCATTTTTAAATACTCGTGATTCGACACCATTTCTCTGCTGTTTATAATACTGCTCTAACATCAGCCCACCGACGTTTTCTCCAAACCACCCACCACCCTCTACCTCATGATATGGATAAGGTTGAGTCCAGAGGTACTTGGACCCAACTGTGTCTGCATCCCATAGTAAGTGGAACTGTCATATTGATGAGCGTTTGCCACTTGGGAATACATGCCGCCACCTCCTGCCACAGTTAGAACTGAAGAAGCCTTTTGGATGAAAGGTGAAACATCTTCAAGCTACGTTTCCAAGTAGTACTAAAATTCAGCAAGACTCCAAGTAGTAAGATGCCAAGAAAGTTGAAGTTAAATCACTGAACTTCAACCTTCTTGATGTCTTACTATCTGAATTATTTAGATGAACCTTCACCCACAGTTCTGAGAAAAAAAAAAAAAAAAAAAANAAAAAAAAAAAAAAAAAAAGGAAAAGTCAAAAGTGGTACGGCCCAATGGCTACAACCAGTGTACTCTGGTATTGTCATTATGAGAAATTCAACAATGTCTTTGTTGGTGACATTAGACAATAGCATGGCTCGTGAGGATGAGGAATTGTCACTAGAAGGTCAGTTGCGTGTTTGTCTTGTGGAGATGTTGCATAGTGCAGCGTAAATGTCACTTGCTCTAATTTCCATAAACTTCATTGTATTTGAAGCACAGTGGAAAGTCAGAAGCTCGCTGAAGAAACCATGTAGTTCTTACTTTGTTTAATCCCTGGTAAAGCAGCTCCTAATTTAGTTCCAAACTTTAATTTACAGGTTGTATTATGTATCATCCAATGCATATGGAAATGTTGATGCATTCTGACAAGTTATTTCATTACCAGGCTAATGTTATTTTGCAAAGCTGGCCTGCGTGTCAAGTCCAATTATAGAAAGCTGAATCCCAGGTTGCTATCAGGCTATATAGGAACTGTGGAGTCATGCTAGTCATCCGCTGACCTCTATGCTTCTTTCCTTTTAACAGATGAAGGGAGCAGTTGAGTCAGGGATTGAAGGTGAAAACAGAGAGGATTGATTATCCAGACAGACTGATAAAATGGCAAGCCATCAACAATAACAGTTAACCAGCCTGATGTTGAAGCAGGGTGGAGGAGATCCAGCTTTCTGGCACCATGTGATCAAGTCTCTGCCATGCACACACTGAAGAATAATTGGTGTGTATGGCTGGAATTTATAAATGTGAGTATTTGTGGCAATTGTGTTTGTGGCATTTGAGTTTGATTTGCAGCAATTTCACAATCAACTCGTTGAATACAGTTGCTAGAGAAGCTTATTTTTTTCCTGTTATGTATGAGACAATGCACTCAAGCTTGACTATGCATTATTTCATGACATTCAAAAAAGCATAAAAGTCAACATTTTCAATGAATTACTGCAGTGTCAATATATTAAACTAAAATTTAAAAATGAGAAACTTAGTTACACTTATTAAGTGCCTAACTGAACCCCTTAATTCCAGACAGCTGAAGATCAATCACAAACTACTGGTGATGCTGTGATTTTGAGCCCTAGATATCAATGCAATCCTATATACAAAATAATGACCAGGATATAACAGAAATTACAATGGGGTCTGTCTTATATGCATTGAGGAGATAAAACCTTCAGTGCTGCATTTTTCAATTCCATTTTGATTTTCTCAAGTAATGACAGTAAGACATGAATCAATATTTTCAAAGTCACATCACTTTCTCATAATAATACTCTACACCTACTTCTCCTTGGCATAAAATAAAATCTTTATCAATGTGTTCCATCTGCTTTATTAGTGTGGTATATTTTAAAAGTGTGTATGTGCGCATCTGTGTATGGCGTGTAGAGAGAAGTGGTCATTTGACATGGAGACTAGCATGAAGCAGGATATCTTCTGTGTGTGTTACATGTGTGGTGTAATTGTTTAATACTCGGCTTTGGGGAGGTGCAGATTCGTGTCCCTATTTCCTGAACAGTTATGAAGAATATGACTGTGATGTCATACTGCAGGACTGTATTTTCCCTTTTGTTAGAACTGTAGTGTTAGACTTTAGTGGAATCTTGAGTTAGAAATCTGGGGGGAGACAATTTGGGCAATTGGTGGTTAATTACAGTGCATAAGTAAATACAATTAAAATGGGGATTCTGTAAAGTAAAACTATCTGATTTTCTTTTGTACTTTTTCATTTTGTATAAGAAAAGTACAAACATAGTAGAAGAATACTGTAGAAATAGTATATATCCTTTACACGTACCTCATATTTTGATCAACATCTCCCTAGTTCGGTTAATAATCATCTCACTGTTTTTCACATGAAACAATTCTCACACCCTCTCATACCTGCAGACTTTTTAATCGGAATTTTGTTTTTGTTCACTCTTGCAAATGAAGTAAAGATAAATGGAACTGCATTCAAGCTTCTCTGTTGCCAACAGTTTGTCAGCATGATTTTCTCCCCAGAGTCTCATCCCCTAAAGTTTAAATGAAATGCTCTTGCTTAGAAAACCATTTCTACTATCCATTTTTCTGCTTGACTCCAGGACGCTTCCTGCAATGTCGAATTCAACTCTGTGAACAATGTCAGCTGGAAAGATGATCCCTCCCTTGGGAGCTACTTGCTATCAGACTCATTCATAAGTAGGAAAAATGTAGTGACTATTGTCAAAGGGTGCAGAAAAGAAACAAATTGCTTGACAATACAAAATAAAAGGTACTTATGTCATATCTCAACTTAGGGTGACCAGATGGTAAAGGGAAAACAAAAACTGATTATAGTAAAGCTAAAAATTATTTGACAACAGGCCACAAGCACAATAAACAAACCCAAACTTAACATGATGCTATCAGAAAATTATTTTTATTGAGACTTTAAGAAAGTCTGAGCACTTCTACAGCAGATACTTCCACCGTTCCTCTGCTCTTTGAGAGAAAGAGCAGGAGAAAGAGAGCAAGAGGAGGTGGATGACATCGATTTTCTATTCAAATTACAACACTGAGAAATTTCAAAAAAATTAATAGACTATGTCAGAATATCTAGCAGTAGTAGTTCAAGGCATGTGACCCAAGGAGTCACTTGGTCCAAGCTGTGAACAATCTCAGAGGCAATGACTGTACTTGAATGAGTAACAAAAGTCCAGTTACCATGACCTGCTACTGCAAGACATCCAATGACCTGGATGACTGAGAACTTTCATAGACTGTCAGAAATTAAATAATGCAAAGTAGCACTCTCTAATTTAAGTCAGTTTAACAGTAATTTGGTCAGTTGTTCTCAAGAGAGGTGACATCCCTTCTCATCCACCCTCTAAATTGAATCTTGCTCAACACATCTATTCCCATTACAACATCAGAAGACCAAGACGCCCACACTTTCATGCTGATGCACCTTTTTTTGACAATGCGACTCCATGAACAGGATGCATCAGAAACAAGCCACAAAAAGTATTAGGACGTTTTAAGAAGTGTAGCACATTTGCTGTGGTCTGGATCATGGACAAAATTGTGACAATGTTGCATTTACTGCCTGGTTTTGTTTGGTTTCACGTGGGAAAACATCCAATTAAACCCAAATATATCAACAAAAGTGACGTGAGAATGCTCGCTCTGCTCATTGATCAGAAATGTTTGGGGGTAGGAAAAAGAAAATAAAAACAGGAAAAAGTTTATAATGCCATGGTAGCTAAATAACATGGAAGAAAGACAGAACTGAGATACCTTTCCTAGTCATAGCTATGAGCCATATGCCAAGAACAACATGTGGAAAAAATGATTCCTTGTATACATTGCTTCACATGCAAAGAAGGCATGTTGCCTTCAGACAGCTGAGTAGGAAAATGGAGGGCATATTTAGCAGATACAACATACTAAACTTAAATGTGTTAATCTGAAGATGTGTAAGGTGAGCAAACTTTTCAAAGCATTCACTGGATTTGTTAATTAAAAGTATTGTGTACTTAATGTTAACCACGCACACCTCAGCCTCTTTTGTTCCAGATCAATAGCTTGCTCTGCAGTTGGTTCAGAAGTAGTGCTCCAGAATTTGCTTGGAAACCAGACCAAGACCACCTCCCCAAAAACACTCTCAGTGCAGTTGTTTTGGTCTGTCCCCACCGAGGTGCATTTGCTGCCTACTATGTGTGAAAATGCCCTTAGTAAATCTGGCCGTGTATCTTAAACAATTATGTGCAAGCAGGTGTTTTCCATCAGCTGTCAAAAGGTGATATACCTGCTTTAACATCACTTATTGTACTGTGGCCAGAACAGCATCTTGTTAAAATGGTTGAACCCACAGAAAGCAGCGAAGCAGCAGTTTTCTTCACTGTGTGATCCCTATGTGATTTACCCTTTAACATTTCACTACCACTGCTTCACCCTGTTCTTGAAACTGCAACTAATGTGTCTGGATGAAAGAGGTTGTTTCAGGCGTGTTAACGACTTCAGAAGTATCCTCGTGCGAGTGTGTTGCATCACTCTGCAGGTGTTATTGTGCAGGTGTTGTAATGCTACATGATGCTGATGAAAATGGAGTACTCTTTGAAAGAACATATCTAAATTTGCTGCTGATGTATATCGTTGCTCCAAAGAAATACAACGCATTTGCATAGAAAGAGAAAAAGAGAGAGGGATAAGGAGATGGACGAAAAAACATATATTAATAAAATGATAATACAATACAGATGTACTGGACTCTGAGTATCTGAACACATTCAGAAACATGCAGACACAAAATATGTGGCAGCTCCATCTTTGGCAGTTCATGTGCTGGAGTATTTGGGGCTGTAATACATTATGCATCAACCCTCAGCCTGCCCTTGACCAGGGTGACATAAATTTCACATACATTACAGATGTAATCCATTCTAATGAGCTTAGCCTTTATCTAGATGGAGATGGAATCCACAAGGGAGTTATGCCACTCAAGGAAAGATAAACATCAGCTTGCCATAAGCTTTTGTCTTGTTTTCAAGTAAGCACAAATACCCTGATGGTTCATCAGGTTTCATAAACCTCCTTCAAATTAATAGAACTTAAATACATCTCTTGTGTAACCCAGTAGGATAATGCACAACTGTTATACAGCTTTGAAATTCTTTCTCTAACAAATGAGTAAAGTTCCAGGTTGATTGATTGTCATAAATATGGTCATTTTGGATTAATCTGTAGCTTTTGGAAGGTAAACAATATCAAAGTGCCTGCCAAATTTTGCACCTTTGTGGCCTAAGGTAAAGTACAGAGTTCTTAAAATTCAGAAAGATGGATTTTTTTTTATTTATTTTTTTTTTTATTTTGTGATTATAACATATTATCTGGTGGGGTCACTTTATTATCATATGCACACAAAAATATAGTGCAGTGGCCAGAAAAGTAGAAACACCTGTTCATTGTAACACAGCACCCCTGTAATAAATATTAACTTTATGAAACTAATAATTTTTAGTTGTTGACATTGTGTCAGAGGTGTTAAATCAGCCTTTTGCCTCCTCCATATAAGTGAATAATGTGGACATAATTAAATATATAAATTATATAATGCAGTCCAGTAAATCAACAACACAGACTCCAGCCTCATAGAGCTGAATCAACACCTCTCTGACACAATGTCAACAACTAAAAATGATTAAGTTTCATAAAGTTAATATTTAACACAGGAATGTTGAAATTGTTTGTATTAACATGGACATGTGTTTCTATTGTTTTTCTGACCACTGAGTGTATATCTTTTGGGACTCTTTTTGTTATATTGTTACATTACATAAAAAATAATTGACAAAAATCAGACTCACTTTCAGCTCACCTGAAAATGAATCTGAATATGGATGTCTGTACAATTTTGATATCAATTCTGATTTAAGTGCATATATCTCATCTCTGAATACAACCCTCTGTCACTGAGGAATAAAAAGATTACTTACCGTTGCAGTTAACTTGTTGTATGGTAGAAGCTTAATAATAACAGTTATAATACCAGGTTTTCTTGTTTTGCAATAGTCTATTAAAGCCCAGCATGTGTGTGTATTTGTGTGTGTGTGTGTGTGTGTGCACATGATGAATGAACTCACCTGTGTCCTGGTCACAGAGCTGTTCACAGGGCTCAGTGGTCCTCTGCCCACAGTAGTCTCTAAACCACTGCGTGGATGAATTGGTCTGATAGTACAGAGTTAGCTTGGCTGGATTTAGCCAATTAGAAACATCCAGGAAGCTGCCCATGCTGACCACAAAACTACTTCCTGGGAAGAACACAAGACAAAATGATTTCCCTTATAGACAAAGAAAATAAAGCAAGGTGGTGTAAGACTTGATTGTTAGGTGCTTTTAAGTGCTTTATTCCTGGTGCCCATTGCAAAATCAATTAGAGAGTGGCCGAATCTTTTGTTTTCACTGTAATTGTAATCCCCACCCTGACCTGGCTGCATTTAAATGAGAAAATTAAGACTTATAATGTGTATATTGATGGGATTTTCTGGGTAATTGCAGGAGAAATGACGATAGAGGCTAAAAGGCTTTCACAATTCAGTCAGTAAATGCAACGCTCATTGATGCTGACTTAACTTTCTTTCTTACAGCTCCCAGACCAATCATTACACTCTGATCACTGAACAGGATTATCCTTAATTGATGTCACTGACTTCTAGTTCCAAAGGGAGCTGTGAGGAGATTGTGTTTCTGCTCTCTGGTGAGGACCAAGAATCTTTTTCCAGCTATATTGTGTGTGAGTGTATATTACTGAGCAGTGGAATCATAAACAACACTATAGGTATCAGATTAAAATTTGATGTATAATTTAGATTTATAAATTATCCTTTGTTAATCAGAAATGGCAACACAAACAAGAAGCAGGATGTCAGCATGGATATTCTAGTTTACTTTTTCACATTGAATGCGTTTGAGTTAAAGGACCATATGTGTAGTTTTGCATGGTTGAGGCCAATAAATTCTTCCTGAATAGGTGACAATTACTACCAACCATTTTCCCAAAAATATTGGTAATTTTTAAAATTGCTTTTCCTACCTTCCAGGCAGCCATTGGTTTTAGTTCATTCCAATACACTACAAAAAAAAAAAAAAAAAAAAAAAATCAACTTGTAGAGATTTAAAATGTGCTTGAGATAAGTAATCCATCACAACACAATGTCTATTACATTATGCTGTTATTATTTATAGCTGAAGTAACTTATTTTAACTGATCTAACACAGAGTACATAGAAGACAATGTATGTCTCCACCAGGGAATATAGTCCCAGGAGAAAAGACTGCTTTTAACAGAGCAATTAAAATAAATGTGCCTTCTACATTCAGGCGTAGACGTTAGCAGGTGAAACATTGAATTTTAAGGTGGACGTTTGATTTAAGATTGAGATTTGGCAAAACAACACAAAAACTAAAATATGTTTTGTTTTTTTTTACTTGAAAATGTTATTGCATGATTTGTGTATTGGATTGCATTACATTGTGAAGATGTTTTTTTTTTTTTTTTTCNTTTTTTTTTTTTTTTTCCATCACTGAGTATAATGTATATTCAGCTGTGGCCTCAACTTTTGTTTCACTCTCAAGAACACACTGATGATCAATATTTTTGGCCACGTATATATTTTGTATATTATATTAGTGCCAGTGAAATGTCTATAGTTGTTATTTCCTGTGTAAATGGGACAGGAAGATATTATGACTCAAAGTATGTACGGTCACAAAAATCATTAAGTACAATCAATCCCACACTTGTCAGAAACAATACCAATTGCAGCTCTTCAAATTAGGGCTTCAGGACCCTTCATAATGCCAAATCCTGGAAATCAGGATTCTTAAAATCTCCCAGGTCAGGCTACCCTGAGGTTAGCATAGTTAGATGGCATGACAAGTCTGTTTCTTGCAATTTGCAATTTAATGCAATTTACAGAAAAAAACTGACAGTAGCTCTTATTTGTTGAGAGAGTAGAGAGATGCAATGGCTTCAGTTCACACAGAGAAGAGGCAATTGTTAGATTATGCATTGGTTTCTCAGAGACCAGTATAATAACCCCTCCTGAGCTGTATGAAAAACTGCTGATTGCTGGCAATTTTTTTTGCATATTGTGAAGGACTGTGGAGGACTCTGGAAAGTTATTGTTTTAGATGAATCTCTTTTCAGCTGTTTAAAGAACAGAGGTGGAATATATGTCATGAGATAAAAAGACAGAACAGAGCAATTCATCAATTTCAGTGTCATGCCTACAGTGAAATATCTCTCTCTTTCATTGCCTCAAATGCCTGGAAACGCTCTAAAATAATAATTTGCCAAAAACCAGGAGTCAATTTTTAGATAAAAATTTGTATTCTGGATTGGATGGTGTTTCCTGTCACTGTGCAACATGTGACCAAGTGGTTTAAAAAAAATGAATAACTAAATAATTTGAATTTGCAGCCTTGGAATTCACCAATGTGATGCAAAGTCGATAGTGAATCCATAAGAACCAGCTGGAGAATTGCCAAGGACTGGAACCTGCTCTTAAGGATGGATGCATGACTCTGATAAGATATATCATTACAGATTGCCATTTAGAGAGAGCTCTAAAATCAAGAATAAGAGCATGGAAGAGCAATTATGATTGTTCCTATCACAATTCAATTCAATTTTGAGCATAATAGCATAATTTATTAATGACAGTAAACACCCATTCTGAGTTTGCTTTCCTCCATTCAGGGTGGTGCAACAGAATCGCTTTGGCAAACAAAAATATCTATAAGGGATCTCTTGTTCCTAGTGCAATTAAGTTAATCAACAAACCACTTGAATGTGCAATTTTCTGTTGATTTACTGTTTTTATTTTTAGTTTCAGTTCAGTTTGATTGTTGTGATTCAAGGTATTTCATATGTTATTATATCTGTCTAAAGTCAGAGCAATTTGATTATTTTTGTAGCAGATTACATTTAATTAATGCAGTTTTTCTTGATTTTAAACCTTATTCTATAGTTAATTCCATGCAAAAATAGAAATTTAGAAAGATGTCTGGCTGTTCTAGAACTACTAGCTATTATTCCTAACATCAAAAATGAACTATATTACATATTCTCATGTTCTTGTTGACAGCCGTGCTTGCTCATCTGGCAGACTATGGATGGAGACATAAAACTGAAGAGCTAAAGACTGTGGTGATCTGTTGATCTGCATCATCATTGAGAACAAAATAAACAGCTGAGATTCCTTTTGAAATTTAGCTGTTGATGGATTGTCGAGAACTAATGACTTTTACAATAGCATCCTGCACAAATTTATATCCCTGTACAGCTTTCAAAGGCCTCAATGTTGCCCAAGGCTGATAGAGTACAAATTCCCAAATGCCCAATACATCATACTATATTGTCTATGTGCATACCACAACAACAATAAACTCTTCAACATCCTCTTCACTATGCTTCGTTATAATTGTGTTTTGGGGATTTTGACCACGTTTTCTGTACAGGATTTCTACTTATTGAACCCACAAGCTCATGTGATTGGTTGCTCATGTGATAGGGCAGATTATGTAATAAAAAAAAAGCAACGAAACAGTACCATTACAAAAATAGACATGGGTTTAAGTAATTAACATTAAAGAACCATACCGCTGATTTTGCAGGTTAAAGCCCAATAAATACTATACCCACATACAAGTTACATTAGTTACATTACTGACAATCAGTTTCCAAAACATAAAACCATATTATAATTTTCCCTCTTACTTTACCAAATCCCCTAATCTTTCAAAATCAAATGTTCAGATCATACAACACCTTAAAATTCAATGTTTCGCCTACTAAAACTAACGTCCGAATATAGAAGATGCGGTTGTTTTTAATTGCTCTTTAAAAGCCTTCTTCTCCTAGGACTGTATTCCCTGCATTTGATTCGGTAATGCTAAGCCAAAACTGCATAGCATAATTTATTAAGACATACATTTTCTTCCATGCATCTCCATGTTGGACCAATTAAAGTTAATTTAACAAAAAATGAAATAGTTTACTGTAATGGATTATCTGTCTCATGTACAGTATGTTTCAAGTCTCAGCAAGTTGATTTTAATAGTGTGATGGAATGAGCTGAAACCAATGGCAATCTGGAAGGTAGGGAAAACAATTAAAACATTTACAGCTCCAGCACTATGTTTTTTGAAATGGTTGGCAGTATATATACAAGTTAGATATATATTAGGCTCAAACATGCAAAACCACCAGTATGGTCCTGTAAGCCTTTCAATCAGGCTCAATGAATACATTGCACTTACCATCTGCAACAAAGTGCTCCGGCACATGGAGGGTAACCTTGACAGTCAGGGGGCAGGAATTCTGCGTGGCATATACAATGGCAATGACACATGTGCTGATGGTAATCAACGTCAGGGTGACCTTGTTTAGAGGACTGTGTGGGTGGCCTAGAGGTAAAAAGAGGAGACAAGGTGCATGTGAAATAGTTTGAAAGAGTAACTTTGATCACACACAAACTTAAAACAAACTTGCAACATTGCAGTTTGTAGAAAACCACCTGCCCAACAATCTAACACACCCTCAATCGCGTAGGTGATTACACTTGATTTATGAATCAAATACACACTCTACTTCAGCTAGAAAGGTACAGATGACTCAGAATACCCAACCTTCTACCTAATAGCTTAGAACTTGTGTGCAGTGTGATGTATGATCTTATTGCTGCTGACAGGGTTATAGATTGGGTGTTTTGGTTGCCCTTTGGCTCTGTCAGGGTTCCCATTTCCAAGCCAGGATATAGGGAATGAAATTAGCCACTTAACCTCTGCCTACTGATATTTATCATAGGAGAGGACAGCGGCTGAAAGCAGACTTGCTGGTACGTGAGAAGGATAATGTACTGTAATGATAATATTGGTTTGGAAACAGCATTGTAATTAGATTTTTACACTTTAGAATTTGTTTTTCTACTTCTTGTAAAAAATGAACTCCTGTATATTTTTTCTTTCCAACCATGGGAAATTGCACACAATGGGCCCAATCTCCTGACTTCAGAAAATGTGCGAATAGTTTTGAAGATGCGCTCCAAGTTTAATAAATACCTACAAGAAGAAATATGGAGAAAAAGGTGTTTTTCTTTCGAGTTTAAGTTAAATATAGTGCACCATGGGAGTGAGATAGCAAGTGAGAGCTGCTAGAGCTGCTAAAAATGTAAATCTCACTGTGGGTGATAGCTGGGAAACTTAGCTGTGAGGATATTCCTTTGTAAATGTTCAACTGAAGAGATGCTGGTTAAGTGATACGTTTTAAATAAATATTCTACCGGTTGATATTAGTTATATACTTGTTATTACTTCACTTAAACACCAAAGACACTTTTTTGCCTTATTAAGTCATATGTAAAGGTATTTAATATCAATTGATTCTGGTGCCAATCTGAAGATTGTAAAGGCCGTGCTTCTCCATTTTCCACTGAAAATCACGGTGTAGCTGCCCTCCAGATCTCTAAACGAGGCAAAACAATCCATGACATTGCCGTGTACTCCACTCTGTCATTGTCACTTTGATTTGAGCCAAGCCTCTCTATCAAGGCTAAATACAGATATGATCTTATGGGCATCGTGGCCTAGCCCTTTTTTTTTTTTTTTTTCACAGTTTGATGCCATTTTTTGAATATATGAAAAAGTTGTGGTCAAGGCTCTTTAAGGAGTGTTTATCCTTTAAGTGTTGTTATTTCTCCACCTCCATATCTATAATGTATGTGTATCAATCCCCTGCGCAACATGCAAATGAGTAAATTAGGGAATTAGAAAAATAATGTTTGATATTTCCAGTCCAGATGTGTGTGTACATGTGCATGTGTGCATGTCAGGGAGAACATGCGTTTCTATGTGAGCATGTATGGTATTCATAAAGAGGAATATCAGAAAGGCAAGACATCCTACAGTGAAATGTGATACTCTTCCTACATCTTCAAAATAAAATATTTCCTAAACTTAATTCTTAGATCGATTCCAAAACTTCAGATTGAACAGCTTCTGTGCAGTCCAGTGAAATCCTGAGAGAATATGCACTGTAAATCCTAGTTCATCAATGACATAAAACTTTTGCGTGGACTCCACACAAAAGTTCCAGACTNTGTAAATCCTAGTTCATCAATGACATAAAACTTTTGCGTGGACTCCACACAAAAGTTCCAGACTGCCAATTAAACTTAAAAACTTTATGTTCACTTAACATAAATGCTCATCCCTTGTGAGCTTGACATAATTTTTTTATGTTGAGTCAACAATTTTTTATTTTTGAGTTCATACAACTTAAATCTTAAAAGCCAATACAGCTAAATTAGTTTGAGCTTAATAAACAATATAAATATTTGTTCATTGAACATATGTTTTAATGGTTGTTTTAACTCAGAAATGGTAGTAAAAATATCTACTCATTTTTTTATGTTTATCTGACAATTTGTCCCACACTGTAAATCCCAATAGTACAAACCACTCAGAAAAAATGATTAAGGAATACTCAAAAACCCTGTAAAAGTCAACTCAACTTAAAATCTTCAAGAATCTTTAAGTACTGTCAACTATTCCAGGAGTTTAGGCTGGTTTAGAGTACTAATGATCAATTGTTTTGAGTTAAATGACACACGTGACTCTGCTCTGATTCTCCCAGCATGCCTTGCAGCATTGTTACATGCTTTGAGTTTTAGTTCTGGAAATATTTGGATATATTTGGATATTGGATATAGGAAATATTTCTGTTGTAAATATCTGTTATAATCCTTTTTGTGAATGTTATAGCTTTGTTTGCTGCTGTAGCAGTTTGAGTTACATTTGAATGTTTTCTACTTTTTGGTGTGTAACCATCAGAGAGAGTGTGTTTTCTGTTAGTGACCTCCCTGCTGCATTCTGCTGTCAGGTTCTGATGATATCGCCCTCTTGTTGTTGTAGCTTTAATGTGCTTTAACTGAGGGATTTTTCACTCAGCAAAGAGTTTCCACTTTGTTCACTGAGAAGTCTTCCTCTACACTCTTCACACACTGATAAGTGTGTGAGCAGGGTGTCCCACAAAAGAGCATTCAATGCTCAGTGAGCTACCCCTGCATAAATAAAAGTTAAATAAAAAAAACAATAAACATTGAAAAAATAAATAAATCTTTTCTATTCTAGTATGACATAGGATTAAATGTTTGAGAGACTCAAATTATTTAATCATATGATTAAAAAACTTTTGTTGAATCAACATAAATTTGCAGTCAAATAAGGGTCATATGACACATTTACTTTGTGTTAAGTGTACTCAAAACTTCTTGTTATTGAACTCAGGTTTTTGTGTGCAAGCTGTTTCCACAAAATTTTTGAGTAGAGTTGACAAATTGGGATTTACAGTGTGTGATGCTGGACAAAATAAGTGAACTGTAACTCAAAGTAAAAAAATAAATAAATAAATAAAAAATCCTGAAGACAGTATGGGATTAATCGCTTTTCTATATACATCAGGCTGTGTGTTATTATGAAGGAATAGAAAAAACAGCTGGCTATGACCACAATTCCTGATCAGCTAATCCTATTGAGCTGTGGGTGTCTCTGGCTTTGTGATGGGACCAATTACTGTAAAAGCCTACTGAGCAGACTAAAACATGTGGACCTATTGTGACATGCACTTACACTGTCCCTTAACTAAATATGCACACCACACACACACGCACGCACAAAAATGTGCATAACTTCTGATTTTAAAATTACTGTCAAATACTCAATCTTTTTACTTTCTTTACCTTCCCCATTTACTTCAGTCCATTCTAGAGAGGCCATAATCTTTTACGCAAGCCTGCAATTTGATCGAGAGCGTGATTGTGTTTCCGCCCACAATGTGACAGTTTTACAGGAAAAAAAGGTACTGTGTATTTATCAAGCCTCTAATTATAATGTTGACCTTATAACAAATTATTTCTCTTAACTGCAATAAATCACACAGTTGATTCACATGGTAAAATTCATCAACAAAAACAATACAATATATATGACAATGATAATATTTAATTATAGGGAATCCATTTGAGTTATTCTCAAAATTTAGGTTGAATTGAGATTCAATGGTAATTAGTTCCTGGAGTTTAGGCTCCATAGCACCTTGAAAATGCCTAATCTTTAGTCTCTTCTTGTGCTCAGTTCCATTTGACAGACTCTGCTAAAGTGCTGATAATATTAGTCTGGCTGTCAAGTGGTTATCATAAAAAAGTTGTACTTACATAATATTTGATTTTAAAATACCATTATTATTGTCCTTTGAACCATGGCAGAGTTTTAAATAGAGGAAAACACAAAAGTTCATGAGACCGGAAGAGTTTCTTGCTGTGAAACGATCAGGTACTACTGAGACTACTAGCTCAGAGCCTGGAGTAAGAATAGCCTGAGAGGCTCAATTCAGGGCAACAAAGTATCTTCATTTCTGTACTACTTTCTGTAGTAACCACAAAGCCCCATCAGATAAGACTGATGCCTGGCAAGTTGAATTTTCCAATGTAGTGTTATGTGATGGTCAACCATAAATGGAAGATAATTAAAGAGGACATATTAAAGGGGGCATCCTCTCTCTCTCTCTCTCTGACACACACACACACACACACACACTCTTCACTATCATGTGTCACCACATTGGAAGGGAAAGTATAACCATGGATCCCATCAAAGTTATTTGACTCAGCTTTGCTCATCGCCAAGCTTCCACCTCCATGGATTTTCAGCTCATGTATCTTCTTTGAGTGTCATTGAGGTGTGCCATAGAACAGCACTTCAAATCTCACTGGGAACAAGCCTGATTCTTTCCTGCTTCAAGCTAAGCTGACAGTTCAAGAGTTCTGGCCTCATTTTACTCCACTATAGACTATTGATCCATATTCAGTGCATATTTAACAGGGTAAGCTTGGGATTTGTTTTTGTTTTATTACAATTTATTTCCCTCTCAGTACAACAGATAAAACAAATTTGTTTTCTTTCATAACTTTTCCAAGTTTATGTGTTTAAAATTGTATCTATAATAATATCACAAAGACAAGCAAAGATATCTCCACTTTCTCTCACCTTTGCTGCGTCTTCGTCCTCTGTGCTGCTCTGTGTAAAACTTCATTTGGCTGTCATCTTCAGGCTCTGACCCCGATTCCCCTTGAGGACCAAACATGCCCCCGGTTGCTGGCAGTGAGAAGATAAGAAGAAAAGAGTAGAAAGAAATCTAAACAGAATGAATAATGTGGATACTGCATGTTGCAATTATGCTAAGGTAACATATGCTAGCTGGGTTAAACAGTACAAACAAGTCCTTTCATGTAATTGGGAGTTAGAAACCTTACATAAGACAGAACACAGGGCAGAGAAATCTCTTGATGTTTATTGGTTCACAACTTCTAAGACTGCATGTAAATAAGCCAAGACAGGATAAACGGCAGGGAAGCCATGACTGTTGTGCTTGTGATACTGCAGAAGGAAGGACAAACTGGATTCACTTCAATTGAACTGAATTAAATTTTTGTTTAGTTCACATTCATTTCAATTCTATTATTCAAAATGTAATTAATTCTATGGAAAAAATAAAAAATAAATAAAATGTAAGTGGCTAAAAAATGTTTTTCAACTGTATGGACCCAACCATTCTTGTCTCTTACAAGTTATATTTCTGCACTGCTTTGTTCTATAATACTCATATTTATCCTACTGTATTGTATCGCATTGCACTCTATTGTATCACATCCTACATCATATTATATCACATTGCATGGCCTTGCATAGTGTAGTATATATGTACCATAATGTATTGTGTCGTATCACATCATGTCATATTGTATCACACCATATCGTAATCGTATCATACTAGGTTGTATCAATTTATATCAAATATCAAATGACCAATGATTATGTTTGTAGAGAACATATCTAACTACCCTAACCTACTCTAACCTGGCCAAAACACATTTAGGGGGAAACATTTTTCAGAATATGAATCATCATATTTGCAAAATGTTCAAATTGAATGTTTCTGAAGGTTTGGAGATACATTCATAATGAGCTATCACATGTACCGTGTACATATATCTATGGTTTTTAATCCAAAATCCACTTTCAGTCTCTGGTGTCAAAACCCAAATTGTAATCTCTGGTTTCATAGGTCTGTGCTTTCTATACACACCTATCCTCTCTGAGCTGCTCCTTATGAATTTTTAGTGGTGTAAAAATGTTACACCTTGCTTCCTGCATTTGCAGAAAAAAATTGCCAGAGTTGACACCACAGCTGAGGCTTTTAAAATCAGCCTCAGCTGTTACATCTCTTTCTATAAATCTTTTATGCAAAGCTCATTTTTGTAGCTGTTTTATATTTTCCTCCCATTTACGATATTGTCTTGTTTTAATCTCCATTTTATTTCTAATATTTTCAGTTATTTTAATGATGGTTTTATCTTTTAACACAACCATATTTTATTTTATTTTACATTTTTATATACATTTTTTGTATTTTTTATTTATTTTATTTTATTTTATTTATTTATTTTTTTTTGGGNTCAAACATACAAAAGAAAGATTATCATGATATATTATGATACTATGGGGCTTGAGTATCCCACTTCTGTTCTTGCATATTAAACACAATCTGCACAAACACAATTATAAACAGCAGTTTACTACCAAGTGGTAGCAGCAATGGGAAAAGGCCAGATCACTTCTGCAACCTGGTTCTGTACAATCAGTCAGGTATTGATCTGACACAAAGAGACAATTTCATTACTTGCACAGTGAGAAGCATTTGGCAGCGTTTATTTTTCCTCCTAGAATCTCTCAAGGTCCAAACTGAATGGAAAAGCTGCATGCAGTTCACTGTGAGTGTTTATTTCAAGCCTCATTCATAGTTGACAAGTACACAGCTGGAGCTTTTTAGATCAAACTTGAAGCATACACCTCCACACGATCTCAAGGACTGAAAACACAATCACCCCTTACTGATCAGAGACCTTGAGATAATCATCAAAAGGAACACACATAATCTCAAGGAAATGGCTGCCTTTTATCAGTGTTGATTTCAAGCGTCATTGCAGGACTTCAGATCTAAAAGCTCAGACAAAATAAAATAAAATGAAAGGAACCTAATCATAGTGGACAAAGCTTGCTAAATCTATTAGCATTTTCTGAAATACCTACTGACAGAGTTTTTCAAGTTACTATACGTTAAGGATTGACATCGTTTGCAAGATTGAGTGCGTAAGGCAGATGCTTCGTGGTGTTTTATTAAGCATTTACTCTTGAAAGACAGCTGGAAAGCAAGTTGTAATGCTGACACTGCATGCATCATGCTTCTGTGGGGAAAAATGGCACAGATAAAAAAAATTGTGCTTCCACGTTCCAATAAATGAAACCTGTTCTGCATGGGTTGCAAAATGTAACATATTTTCAATAATATAAACAACTAACCATGCTCAAAATTGTATTTATTTGTATGTCATTCTGCTTCTCTTTATCTTTCTTATGCTGTCTCTGTCTCCATCCATCAGCTCTGGGGTGTGTTTTAGCAAAATGCAGACGTTCATAACCAGTTTGCCCAACATTGGTTATGAATGTTTGGCTTCACTCTCCAAATACCCTCAACCTGTTTAAATGCTCTAAACCAAACAAATGACTACTGCTAGTTCATTAGTTTTTCCTGAAAACTTTAATAGAATTTTTAATCATGAGTCAAATCTTTACGATGCAGGCAAATTTTTCATGAAGTCAGTAAAAGCAAGAATTAATATCCAATGAAAAAATTAAAGCATGCTTTTCTATCACTGATAGTAAACTACTCTTAATAAGCCAGATGTAAGTTTCAGAAGAAATTTGAGTTAGTACACTTTATATATATTTATGCAGACTCAATTCACTCTGGATTTTTACTTGCCAATAATAAATATATTCACTTTCATATTCCATACCTATACTAAAAATCTTCATAGTATGAAGATTCTTTATCTAATTTTTCCTTTTAAACCCTTGTGTACAACATCCCACAGTAGTTAACACTCTGATATTACACATACTGTATTGACAATATATAATACATACTATTTTTATTTTCTATACATGATTAATACTTTTACAACTGTCTGCATTTTGATTGTCTATTTTAATGTCTACCTTATTATGTTTCTCTCCAAAATGCATTTAAACCTGGTAAAGCCCTATGAGATATACTTTGTGACACTGGGTTTAAGAAAGACTTACATAACTAACTATATTTTAGTAGTATTTTTACAGCACTTTCAGACATGCTTTTATAATGAAGGCCTAAATAAATAAAAATTCAACTGAGTATAGCAAAATACATATTTCATTGAAATTTGACCTCCAAGCATCACCTCTCCTGCATTGCATCTTCAATCTTTCTCACTGAAAAGCATGGTTTACCTTTTAACTGGCAGTAGTAATATTTGTTACCATGACCAGAAGTCCTCTTTTCTGATTTTCTTTTACATCTGACCAGGACTAACTGATAAAAAATTATTTTCAACTGTTCACCTGTCACATGGTCTATACATCTTCATTTTAATTTGCCGCCAATAGGTGAAGGATGCGTTTGTGGATACTCTTTCATAGCCAAGAGAAAATCATTGATTTCCTTTCTCTCCTTTATCCCTTTTCCACTCATGGAGATTAAGAAATGTAATCAGTGGGATCCAGGGGATTAGACAAGCAAAACATATGTACAACCGTGAGAAAATTAGATTTATTAGTAGAACGTCCTTTCTTCTGGGTATGAGTAAGGCCAAATAGTAAATGGAGAACAAAAAAACACTTCACAACAATTCTGAAGAATGATGTTGTAACATGTTCATACAATTTCTATCACAATTTTGTTTTCCTTACATCACCTATTTTGTCGGTGGTATAACACTTTGTAAATATCTCATAATTATATTTAATTTTGTGGCAGCCGTGATGCATTTAGAAGGGATGTGTGTACAGTACAAACAAATGCTCTTAACTCTCACTCCCTCTTGTTTGCTCTCATCCTGCCTTTAACACAGACATGCACACACACAAACACACACTCAGGGGATCTGTCCCAATTTGATTAGCAAATTGAACTCTGGAGGCCTGCAGATGCCTGACAAATTACCGACACATCAAAAGAAGGATGAGTTCAAAAAAAAGGGAAAGAGTGGAAAATCTCACTTTCTGAACATGTGAGTTAAATTTAATTAACTGTATCAAGATGTGTGGCAACTATGGAAGGAGGAAGCATGTAATATGAAAACCTTTTTTTGAGATATGTGCATATGCAAATGACATTAAAAATGAGTCAGTAAAGGTCAGATCTGCCTAACCAGGCTGCACAAACCCAAGTACATTAATATTATTGCTGTACATGTGAGAATCCTCACTCCCTATATACTTAAATGTAACCTTAACCCCAAATCCAACTCATGTCCTTACCATAAATAGCCCCTTGATGAAGTGAGGACTGACAAAAATGTCCTTACTTTGCGAACAAAGTCCTCACTTTGAAGGACTAAAACCCGAAGAGGTTGTCACAAAAATAGCAGTACACTCACTCTCTAACCAACACACACACACACACACACACACACGCTAAATGGCAAGCAGGTNTACACTCACTCTCTAACCAACACACACACACACACACACACACACGCTAAATGGCAAGCAGGTCAGGTGTACTGTTTATTCTCAAACAGTGATGGAAGTGCCTTCTGTGTGCGTTTCAGCAGTGATCACACTGTTGTAACGCTGAAACAGAAATACCTATTAATGAAAGATCAGACTTTAATTCAGCTGTTTGAAGAAAAGTCTTTGCCTGACTATTATTCAAATCACAAAAAATTAGACTTAATATATTAGCTCTATTACATTATTGCTGGAACTATTAGGATCCAATTGCTGGATCATAGTCCCATTTATTTGTTTTCACATCTCTTTCCAACTTTTTGGCACGATCATCTCCTAAATATATGGCAATTGACTGAACAAACTTTGTCCACATGCTTCAAGAAAAATTATACATATCTGATAAATAACATACATGTGGATATGTGAGAAACAAGGTGGAAAAAAGTGGTAATTCAGGCCCCGACTCCCTTCTGTTTCACTCTATTGCTGTCTGTACACATCTGTTCATCTTCTGTTTTGATTTTTCTACTTCTTCCTTCAGGGCACTACTTTTGTTCAAAATCAAGTCTTCAATAAAAAACATTATCTTCAACATATTGAGGCTAAACTCTTTAACATTCAACTTATTACAGTGTACCAATGTCATATTTTCAGTCGCAAAACCATAAATTCAGACACCTCCTGCTCTTTTTCACATACAGTATTGCATATCTACTTCCTTTCTCTCCACCTGCTTTCTCACACACACTACATGAAGCCAATTAGAGTAGAAAAAATGCGAGAAATCTGCCTTATCTATCCAAGATAAAAAGCAGTAATTGTTTTAATTACAGTTCACTTACTCTCAATCAACACTTCGGAATCTTTGCAGCTCTTGATATATTCTTGATCTCATGAATTATTCATTACAGTCTCCTCACAGTCTCAGGAAGGCTGCACTGAGTTTGTTAGTATGATAGGGCAAAGACACCTGCTGTCACCATTAACATTCTTTCCTCAAGGATGACAGCATAATGATTTTCTGTGTAAAAAAAACAGAAAAGAAAAGCATATGCTCACAGACTGTACAATCAAGCCCTAGCTTGTACAAAGTGTGGTGGAATCAATACGTCATATGAATTACAGATGGAAACAAAAACAAAGATGCTGCATGCTGTGCAGATTGTGGTATATATATCAGTAATTTGCAGGAAGAGTTGGATAACTTTCTGTGCTATGATGGTATTAAAGTAAGTATCTATTATTGTAGTCCAAATACATAAAAATAAGAAAATTCAGAAGAGATGAATAAAAGAAGTTTAGAGCAAAATGTTACACTGAGTTCATCAGCATCAGCTACTATACATATATATAGGAGAAACTTACGCTTGAAGTTATTGAATCTGATGTCACAAAGTCACAACTTTTGTATGGTTAAAAATCAAACTGAACCACAATTTTTTGGAATTTTACCAAAACATTTTGGGGGTTTGAGTTTTGATGGGTGATGATGATTTTTGTGCAAATTAAAAGTTCCCTCATAGAATTACAGCCATTTAATCTAAACATGTCAAAAAGCCTGTGACATGAACTGGAATTCTCACTTCCCTATGGCAAGTCTGAAGGAAAAAAAGGTGATATATATCTCACTAGAAAACTAGGACTCTGTGGGAGCCAATCAAAACTTTACCAAATCTGTTTCCAACCAACTGTGATGATGTGATTCAATAACAATAATAATAATAATGATAATAATAATAATAATAATAATAATAATAATAATAATAATAACATAAAAAAAAAAAAAAAAAAANAAACAGACGATAGAGGCAGCATTATTTTTCAATGAAATCTACGGCGAACACACACACACAAGCAGAATGCTCCAAGCGTCTCTTGGTACAGCCACAAATGTTTCACTTTCCTGCGGCGTCTCTGAGTGGCCAAACAGGGCAATGCTAAATCCTGCCCCAAAGCTTTGGATCTCCAGAATTTGTTGTTGTTTACTGATCCTATTTTGAGCAAAGAGTTAAAAAGTCTTTTCCACATTTCCTTATCAAAGAAATAACTTTGTGCTGGTGCAAAGTTAGGCCCTATGAGGGATAATTCATGTTTCAGCAGAGCGCTTTCAGTAGATCAAAAACTTGATAATCTTAAAACTAAATCTTAAACTTGAGTATATATAATTAAATAATTAAACCTAATTATAAGCTTAAAAAAAAAAAAGCTTCTGTAGCATCTGGGGAATGATTGAGAGCGATTAACGGAGATCCATTTAATTATTAATTAATGACTCGACTGATGTTTTCATTACTATATTGATATTGATTAGACATGACAATTGTTTGATCAACTGATCATTTCATTGACTGGCACACATTGCCCACAGACAGAATGGTGTAGATGGAAAGTAAAGAAACAGCAAAAGGAGCACACAACGACACTCAACGACATCTGAGAAAGAATCGAGAGAGGAGAGAAGAACAGGAAAAAGAAAAAAAAGAGATAAGGAGAATTTATCAAAGACATAATGATGATGTGCAGGAAAAGGAAGTGGCAGAGGAGGAATGTCACAATTATATATTGAATCAAGAAAGACATGGCTTGGTTTGACAGCGGCAGAAAGGGAGAGAGAGAGAGAGAGANGAGAGAGAGAGAGAGAGAGAGAGAGAGAGAGAGAGAGAGAGAGTTTGGCTCATTCACAGAGGCACATGTGAATGAGAGAGGAAATGAAGACAGGAAGTGCAGAAGAAACAATGAAAATGATGAACAGTTATGAGAAAGTAGGGAGGTGAGGTTATAAGTTCATTTTGAACAGGGAAAAGCTCATAATTTTCTGCACAGGAGGAGGACACATCATTTTCTGGTAGTGTCATGATACATTTTACACCAGTGTAACACAAAACAAACAGCTAACGCCAGTAAAACTAATGGACATCACCTGAGAAACCATGGAGGGAGACTTAGAATCTGTGTGAGCCTTCAGAGGAAGTTTCTACAAATATATTGAGAATCAATCCTAGATTTTAGATCTTCATAACTTTAAAGAGTGCATAGTTTGATTTCATAAAACCCTTTTTAATGGAGCCTATTGGTAAAATGAACTTCCAACACTTTAAAATTATCATTAAATCTGACTCACGTAGCTGAATACAAAAATCTAGGAAAATGTGTCCAAAAAAACTAACAAAATGTCCTAAACTGACAGGACAGTATTTTTGCAGGTTTTTTTTTTGTTTTTGTTTTTTTTTGTTTTTTTTTAATGTCAATCATTTTTTAATCAACGGGCATGTTTACAGAGGTTTTGCAAAATATCAAAAATTAAATATAGCCAAGCAAAATAATTAATAATAAAATCAAAAATGTCGAGTATAATTGTAATTAAAAAAGCAATAAAAATAAGAACAATAAAGTTTTAAAAAGTATTTTCTACTTCAAATGAAGTAGATGTTTATTCAGATCAGATCTTAGAGATATTATAAAAACATAGAACTCATCTTCTTATTTGAATTTCCTTCATTTCAAATCTTATAAAGGATGGTCACATAAATATAATAGGTGTAAATACTGTAGGTATTTATATGTGCAGTCAAGTGAAGAATCTTCCAAATAAATAAATAACATTTCTGACACAAACACACACACACACACACACACACACACACACACACACACACACCCACACACCATAGTTCATGCTTTCAGTTGAGGCAGTAACTGTCAGACCAAATTTACCACAATCATGCTTCGTATAAATTATACACTTCATGCAAAGTTATGATGAAGTTAACAGAGGTTGCATTAGCATAAGCAGGTGTGTCATTAACGCAGGATCTGTGCTGGCTACACAAGCTAACTTGACACACCCAATAAATCTGAAAGCCTCAGATTATGATCTTCCATTAGCAGATGCTGTTGCCTTTATCACCAGGTCACTCTACACAGCACTACAATTATAAATTATTGCAATTTTTAACATGATAGTAAATGCACAAAAATACACTGACTGAATGCAATATGAATTCCTCCAAACAAATGTTACATGAGTCAAATATTTCATAGGAATACAGCTGACTACACAGAATGATATTAAATGATGTGCTTCATTTATTTGCCATGACTCAACTGAGTACAACAAAGCAATGCATAATTATGCAATGTATAGAGAAAAATATAAATCTGTCTATATTAAAATGACAAATTTGATTATTAATACATATACAAATAATCTGACCACAATCATGACATATTTTGTAATAACAGGATGTTGAAATTAATTGTGAATGGATTTTACAATAAATTATATATAGACATTAGGTATAAATCAGCACCTCTGCAGCTGCACCAGACACACACATTACCTTGCTCAAGGACACTTCAGCCTTGTCAACATGTGCTTGAACCTTCATCATCCATTTGGCAGTTTCATTACTTGCCATGTATGATATATACTACATTATATGGAAAGTGCGATTATAAATTTGACTTATTCAATTTAACTGCTGCAATCCTACCTGATAAACAATGTGCATCTTTTTATAAGTGCAATGGTTAAGAGTAAATTTTTTCAAAATAACACCCTGCAGACATGACATCAATCTGGCATGACAACAGTAAGAGGATACATCTTTCATATATTTATATGTCTGCAATTTTGTCTGTAAACATGGCCAGTAATGTGTGTCATTGACTATCTTGTGGACACTTGTCCCCACCTGCCTTGTCTCATACAGTATCATATTACATGCACACTTCATTTCAACTTGTCTGTCTAAAGGAGCATTTTTATTTATTAAAACATTCTAAATTACAATGCGGTGAATTACAACTATAACAGCTAGCTTTATAAATCTCTACTGACAGCTATTTAATGATAATTACAGAGATATATCACTTCATGAAATCATATAAATGTCTTTAAACAGACAGTTTCACACAAGCAGGGAGATGTAACACATAATTAATTTTTACTTTTATTGTGCTAATTTTATTTGACTTCAGTCAGTAACTGCACATATGGTTACTGGGTGGATTATTGTGCAGCAAAATGTTTTAACACTGCAAAAAGGAGACTAGACTTTAAATATTTTCAAAAATATTAATTCAAGTTGAAAAGATGTTTACTTTTTGGTGCACATCTTGTTATTCTGCACCTCTTGGGCAAGAATATTATTTTCACACTTTGAGAAGCCAACCTGCACTCTGACCTTCATTTGGTAAACCATTTCTTCTCATGCACCACTTTGATTGGTGTTTTCAGGCAAGCAAAGGCACAAATGACCAATCATAAGGCCCTCTGATTCATATAACACTTCACCCAACCAATTAGCTAAATAAACCCTTTGGCAGCATAAACAAGAGCACAGTAACATTGGGCAAATGCCAACAACTTTGCAGAGGCAGGCTGAAAACATAATATAAACTAAAAGTAAGTAAATAAATATATGCTCTCAAAAGTGTATTCTCTCCAAAGCAAAAAAGAAAAAAAAGAATAGCCCTCCCTTTTCTGAACTCCAGCAATTTTCTATTGAACTGGCAACATCTGAGGGGCTGCAAAAGCAAAGTAAGCAGATATTTTTGTGGCAAATATATTTAAATATACTGTATGTGCGACTGTTATGGGGAGCTGTGTCCGTGTACCACAATATTTTTCAGCATAACATATACCTTTGGATGCTCAGTATGCCAGCACTACATGCTAACAGCATACACGAGAGAAACAGCTAGTTAGCATTAGCTTAGGCTAAACACAGCAATTTGGTATAAACATTCGGATTATGCACATATTAAATAATACAACAAATACAAACACATGTTTAGGGGAGTTTTGGACGGGATGTCAGAAATACCTTTTTTAAAGGATCATACCGCGATCGTGCATGTTTTAACCTATTCAATGTTCATACATGTAAGGTTACTAATAACCATTTCCCAAAGCATACCACTGGAATGGTGAATTAATTTTAATTTTTATTTTTTTCCTACCTTCCAGACCACCATTGTTTCAGTTCATTCTGGTATGCTATTAAAATCAACTTTGACATTTGAAACCTTATTGGCATAGTCATCACGAACAAGATGTGTATTCAGGTTTTTTTTCAAAGTAATGTAATTTTAGCGTTTACGCACAATAAAAAGCGGAGAGTTATCTGAAAATGCACTGGGGAATATAGTCCCAAAAGGAGACCTGCATTTATCGAAAAATTTAAATGACCGTGAGTTCATAAGGCTGCGTAAATATTAGCAGGCAAAACATCAATTTTTAAGGTGGGTGTATTACTTGAATATTTAATTTTGAAAGATTAAGAGATTTTGCAAACTTTCAAAATTCATGAAAATCAAAACCAAAAACTGAAAAATATGGTTTTATCCTTTGGGAAATGATTGTCAGTAACGTAACATGTATGAAAATTGAATATATTNTATGGTTTTATCCTTTGGGAAATGATTGTCAGTAACGTAACATGTATGAAAATTGAATATATTAGTTTCAAACATGCACGATCACTGGTATGGTCCTTTAAATGCATTAGATGGTTATTAAATGCAGACATGTTCATGTTAATGCAATAAGGAAATGCTATTGATTCAGCTCTTTTTGTTTCGTGTGAGGACATTAACTGTGTAATTTAATTGATTATGGTAACTGTGGTTTTTTCTCGGTTTCCAGTATAAAGCTGGGAGGCAGAAGCTTCGCAGGGGTCAGTTGAGCAGCATACTGGCTACAGGCAGTGTGTGCTGGTGCTCAGCAGCTAGTTGTTTTCTTTGCTTTGTTAGTTGATTTTCCTTATGTTATTTTGAGAGGAAATGTAGCTTTTTTTTTTTTTTTTTNTTTTTTTTTTTTTTTTGTAGTTTTTGTGATTTTATCTTTGTAAATAATTTTTCTCAAACTGTAAATACTGCACTGTCCGAGCTTGATGAAAAAACTCACTCTGAATATCCCATCCACTCATGTCTCTGTCTCCCATTGGTCTCTTTGCTTATCATTAATATCTGCAACCAACAAGATTTACTGTAAAGCTGTATCTTGGCTTGCACACACTTAGTAATATGCCTCACTGACACATTTTACAACCAAGCTATGTCCTAGTATCTGTTTTATAGGATATAAAAGACCAGAAAGGGCAGAAAGCTTGACAGGCAACACTTGGCTCTTGCATTTAAGAGATTTCAGTATTTTTTACACTCATCTCTATATTTTTCATCATATCTCTTCTGCATCAAGCATACCCATCAAATTAGGGCTAATCTGCAAATAGTAAATTGTAAAGAGACTACTTAGGGATTTTACATATGTTATGTGAGACTGTTAAGGGTAATTTTTAGATGCAATATCCTCTGGCAAACCTGCTATATGTTCATTACACACCTGCTACCAACTGTTTTGTGCAGGGGTGAAGCCACTACAAGTCTTGATGCTTAATGCCGATCTTTTGCCTACATCCGATGTTTTGTTCAGCGTATTTCCATTTTCTTTTTTAAGCAGCTCATGTGCAATACCTGTATTTACATGGCTTTGACCTGTAGCAGCCCAGATGCAGTTGCGCATGCGCACATTTCTGACATGGATCTAAACAAAATGCTTCAATGGACTAAAATGAGAGAAGTATAAAAATATGAACAGTGGGGTTATAAACATTCACATTCAGAGAGAAACATCTGATATTTTGTGTGAGTGTTTATCTCTCCCATCAGGAGACGTATTTTCATCAGTTCATCACGGAGGATAAATGGGTGGAGTTGGAGTTTTGCTGTTGTAAAGGGAGCCTGTTATCACACACTGACACTCCATTTGACATAAACACACATCAGTATGTCATATATATATTATAATTTACAAAGAACAGTCAGCATATTGATCGCTTACATTATCCATATGCAGATAAGGTGGAACGTTATGTATGAGTCGGAATGAGAAGGAAATTCCAATCTGTGTATTTAGACAGCACTGGCAGATATCCGATAAGTATCCAATTTATTTCCACATATGCAAGTGGCCCAAAACTGATCTGAGAATATCCGATTCCATGTGACTTTTTACTATTTACATCTTCAGGAAGCATATCCGATATGTGTCACATGAGCAAAAGATCGGAATCAGGTCTCATGTCTATTAGTGTAAATCCAGCCACACCACCTGTTGCCCTAAAAAAATCTTGCCTCCTCACTTGCCAAACCCAGACTTCCAAACATAAATATTCCAATAAAACAGAATGATCCTGTTCCTAAAAACTTTTCTTTTTTTAATAATTCAATTCATTTATCTTATTTTATTTTTTTAATAGGCAAGGATGGCTTTAATTGTTTGGACCTCCAGAGTCTAATCGCTTGGCAGTCAGTGTATAGACAGTCACTATCAGCACAATTTCCCCCTGCAGGGCGCAATTCTCAGCCAGGAAGCTGATTCAACAATGCAACAATACTGTAAATATGAAAACAGGACTTTAGGTCATATTTACAACTCATATCAGTAAATAAACAAGGGTTTTAAAGTAATTACTTCTGTTTGAATACGTACAGCATGTAATCTGAGCATTTACAGAACCAAAGAAATAAATTACTGTGTCACTTTAAGGAAAATTTAAAGCAAATCCACAAGCTATACATGTGTATATAAATATATAGAGATATAGATATATATCTATGGAGAGAGAGAGAGAGACAGAGAGAGAGAGAGAGAGAATGCTACGATTAGCATTTGATCTGTCATGTGATCTGCTCATATGTAAGTAGAAAAGATTAAAGAAATCAATATTCAGCTACATGCAACACTCCTCTAGCACTGTAACATGGAAACATTGAGAGTTTAGTATAGCTAAAACTGTACCAGATATTAGTTTTGCTGATATTAAGCAGCATGATGGCACTTCCTGTCTGGGTAATTGACATCAGTTCTCTATGGTTTTCTATACTTTCCTTAGGCAGGTGTCATAGAAAGAAAAATGACTATTTCCTCATTACTCACACATAATCAATTTCTCATTGATTAAACCTATACTGTGTGCGACATGAGAATAATAACTATAAGAGTGCACTGTAAATGAAAGATGAAGTCTAAAAGACTTCCAAATACACCACCCATGGCAAGTTTATAAGTAAACACAACTAATAATCCATTTATCTTTGCTGGTAGAAGGTAAAATTGGAATTGAAAATCAATAATAGCTTCTGAGCTAAAGGTTTCTATGCGAAACGAAGTTCCATAGTTAATTTCAACTATATGGCATTTCCACCAACACAGAACAGATTCAACTCTGGATGAACCTAATTTCAGAACCAACCTGAAGTGAAATCTGTAACGATCATAAGTGGGTGTGTATTATTTTACCACCGTGAAAGTGAAAAACAATGGAGAAGTCAAAGTGTGCAAGTAGTTGCTGCCAACTACTTGCGCACTTTGACTTCTCCATTGTTTTTCATTGGATAACTGAGCTGGATTGAAAGAAATGCTTTTAACAAAGATTGCGGGTAAACAATGTGGTCCACCATCTTGCTTAGTTTCACTGATCTACTTCCACTGCTAAAAAAACCCCAAAAACTCCACTTTACTTTTGGTGATCGCAGGTTCCACTACAAATTGGTGGAGATGTAGGCTGGTCTGCTTGATAGCACCTTGGTTCAAGGAAACAAAAAGGAACGGGTTCAAGAACCAGAACTCTGAGCCTGACCTCCTATCAGCTAACTGGTAGTTAACTGTCTAAAACTCTGAGACACTGATGAACAATGTGTTCGAATTTTGTGAGTGTTCCATTAGTTTCCACTTTCCTTACTCAAACAAGAAAAGGCATCATTACTAAGCCACACTCAAAACATGTCTGTTACCATGGTGGTGATGTACAGCTACAAGATGATTATAAAAATGAATGCTAGCCATTTGTACATGCAGAGGACAGGTCTGTCAGTCAACTTGACATTGTTTTGAAAGCTGAGTAGGTCATTTGTGTTACTAAAAAAGACTTTCTATATTTGTGATGCTACATTTATTTTCCAGTTCAGGCCCCAAAATCCACACAAATCTTGTTAAAGTGAATCAGGTCAAAACAAATGACAGCATATTCACATATTCTGTGTCGACAATGACAGCATAAATCAAAGAGAAAGCGATTTCATCCCAACAACACCTGCTTCCTAAATAGTAACGCTGGTACTTTAGGCAACATCAAGGAATCTCCTCAGATTCTTTGGGCGGGATTCATAAACCACAGCGCCAGATTTAATATGTCAATAAGGGCAAATAACATCACACAAACATGTTCCCTCGTTCATAAACACTTGTTATCAGCATGTTTTTGCATTGTGCCTTGACAGAGGCATTTCCATGCCAGGAAGCGATTCATACACATTGTCACGCAAAAATTAATGGTCCAATGTTCCAGTCTGGTGGTAAATTAGAGACAGACACTACAGATTTATCTTAAAGAAGTATTACATTACATATTAAAAGTTCTTAATGGACCATACCAGTGAGTTTGCATGCTTAAGCCCAATATATACAACCCACATACATGTTACATTACTGACAACCAATTTCTGAAACATGGACTTGGGCTTAAACATGCACGATCGTTGGTATGGTCCTTTAAACATATTAGGAATGGCCAATATTTATGTGAGAGAAGCATTCACACATACTACTATGCCTCTGGGTTTAAAAACAACTGGATGATGCCAGTAATGATTCCTAATGTACTGTGTATGAAATGACCACAGGACAGTACTGAAGAGTGTGATGCACTATGCTGTCTATTGAGACATAATATGTGTTGGAAGATGAGAGCTAAAGCAGACCAATGGTGTGTTTGCAGCGCCAACCCAATGTCTGAAGCTATTAAGCAATAATACTGTTGATCATTTCATTTAATTTTCCTATACTGGTATCCAACAATATTGAAAACAAACCATACACTGATCTTTGTAAAGGCCTCAGGGGCTTTCAGTTACAGACAATCAACAAATCAATATCTGTATTTTCTCTAAGGTTAGTCTGTCACACTCTGGGAGTACGCCTGGCTCTGTAAATCAAATCCATTAGGTTTGGGCTGTTAAATGTTGAAGGCTGTAAAATGAATTCTTTATTTGCCATGTCATTATTTTGTTACCAACATAGACTTCTTTATGATTACAGAGCTCTTGATAGGGACGTTGTCATAAAATGCTAATGTCTCCATAAAGAAAAGTTTCCTTATCAAAGCAGTTAAATAGCATCATGAATAATTTCTAATTGCTTATTTATTTATCTTTATTATTTAACTACTTTATTTCTTTAGAGATTTTAATTCTTACAAAATGCTGTGTTTATGTACGATTTCTAAGGACTCTTTATTTTGAAAATCACACTCACTCGGGACATTGTCTCGAGTCTTGTAAAACCCTCTTTCAATCCCTCCTTTAATGGTGCCAGTTTATGAAACAATTGATAGCTTTTACCCTCAGTGGTTGGGAGGCCCATTTTGAATTTAATGAATCTCTGTGGCTACCTAGAAATCAACAATGTTAACTATTCTTCATCTATTCCTGTTTACAAGTGAAAATGAGAGACATTTCACAATTACATTTGATATTAAATGTGATCAAAACCCTTCACAATACCTGCACTGGGCAAATAAAAAGATAAGATAAAATAAGATAGATGTTATTGACCTCCAAGGGGAGAATCTGGTTTGCTACAGCAGCAAAATAGTGAAATAAAGCTGAATAGGGAGCATATGGAGCAGAAAATGATGAAAAAAAGTATAACTTTCAATACTGATAGAAAATACATAAAGTAATAACTTTAGAACTATTTGCAATGTGCAGTCTGAAATTTAAAGGCACTTCAATGAGAAAAATGAATTGACATCAGTGTGGTAATGACTGGTAATGGTAGTGATTAATTTAAATATAACAATATGATGTGCAAAATTAATATGTTCAAGTGCAAACACAATGATCGTTAAAAATAAAAGCTGTGTGGTAAAGCCTCAATGTAGAGGGATCAAAAGTCCTTCCGTAACACTCCTTCATACACCTTGGCTGGAATAACCATTCACTGGGCCCTCAGTGTTCCACAGAGGGGGGTGGGAAGTGTTGATTAACACAGATGACAGTTTGATCACCACCACCCACCACCACCACGGCCTCCTGAGGTCTCCAGGACAGAGCTGACATTTCTGACCAATCTATCCACCCTCTGTTTGTCCCTAACTGAGATGCTCCCACCCGAGCAGACTGCCGCATACGATATATCTGATGCCACCACAGTGTCAAAGAAGGTTTTTAGCATAGCCCTGCACACACGTGCATACACGCATGCACACACACACGTGCACACCAAATGATCTTAGCTTTCTCAGCAGGTGGAGATGAATAGCGTGCAGTTAACAGAAAATCTCACGCTAGGTGCAGTAATAGGAATGTTCATAGTTGTGCAGTATGAAAGAGGCATGAAAAACTTGATGTTAGTATAAGTCTGATGCTATTTTCATGTGTATATTTACTTGATTTGTTTTGTACAGAGCCCGAGCAGTGACATTTGTGGGGCAAAAAAAAAAAAAAAAAAAAAAAAAATCCCCAAAAAATAAATGCATGGCCACAACTTACTAATGAGTGGAAACGAAGTATGTAAATCCCACTCCTAGCATGCTTTTATGGCCTATAAATGTTTTGAATTAATTTGTAATATCCTTTTCTGAAACACTTTATTGTTGATTGTGACAAACAGTGAAATACTCTCGCACATGATCGCTTCCAGCCTCAGGTTGTTTCAAAGCAGTTACCTAAAATTGAGGACAAGTGTGCAATCAATTTGTAGGTGCAGCTAGCTAGCTTGTGGTCTCTTTATGTTTAGAATTAAGTCAATCCCAAACATTAAGAGCTTGTGACCATGCTTTAAGTATCTCATTCCCACGCATTAGTAAGTCATGACCATGGGATATTATGTAGTTTGCACATATTAGCAACTCGTGGCCACGCGTTAATTTATTCTTCATAAATATCACCGCCTAGGATTTGTAAATTCATATTTAAAGTCTTCTTTTATCTTACTAGTCCTTCTGTCTGACTGCCCGTTCAGCCTATAACAACTGAATCTCATGCAAAGCATGATGACTGTGAGGCGATGGGAACCGAATAGTCTCATCATCATCTACCCTTTTCCTAGAGATCCTCCCATCTAGCCAAGAAGGCTTGACCAGCTGTGACAGCAGAAAATCCCAATACTTCGGCTGCTTCCTCGAGGTCCCTTTGGTGTCAACACCAGCAGCCCTAGACTCTACCAGCCTTCTCTGAGTAAACTAATAAATCCAGTTCCTCATCACCAACAGAGATAAATTTCTACACTCTCCACTGCACTTCAACAATGTCCCCAGACAACAGCTTAAGAAGCTTCCCTCTTTTTCTTTTTGGGAGGCTGCTGGATAGCACACAGAAATGCACGTCTGTTATGCACAGCCTAGCTTTGACTTGACTCTGTAAATCCCTCTACACATCCATTCCCCCTCCTGCATGCACAGCTAGAAATGGGAATGTCATGTGATAAAAGTCCTGGCAGGGGCTTGATAAGGAGAAAGCAAGATCGGGCAAGTGCAATCACATTTGAAGTAAACACAATTAAGCAAGAGGGTGCTTTATAATAAACCAGTGTCAGAGGTGAGGAATATTATCTTTGCGACACAGCAAGATGTAAGTATGATGTAAGTAAGAAGTAAGATGTCTGGTTATGGAGAGGAAGATGATTGAATATAAGCAAATGTATGTGTGTGTCTGTTTGTGTGTGTGATTTTTGCTCTACCACTCACACAAACCAGCAACAAAAGGCTGTGGTATCTTACTTTGTCAGTTCCAGAGCTAAATTTGATAGAGTATGATTGCATAATGTACCATTAATGCATAAAAAGAATGTACCATTAACATTAGAAGAAATGAGCAAATATTAATGTAATCCTTGGTCTGTGGTTTTTGGCTGTTTCTATTGGTCTCTCACACATTAAAAGTAGAGTCACACACACAAACACACACACACTCCTCTGATTTGGCAGTAGATCAGCTGTATGGCCTGTTGTAGAAATGCTCTGGGGCTGCAGACCCATAGCTGTAATCACTGTGTTTTGTCTGCAGTGAAGATTGAGGGCTGCTGAGAGTGTAGCTGAGCGCAGGATGAATTCAAGCACCATGAAACATAAACAGTCTCTCTCTCTCTTTCTCTCTCTCTCTCTCTCTCTAACACAAACACACAAAGCCACTTTCATGTGCTACTTCAAAGCGTCAATTAAACAGGAGAAAGGCAGATAATAACCATAAGGTCATCCTCATCTTAATGAGCCGAAGGATTTGTTATGACACATCAAAACGCTACCACATCTCCTCACCAGCATATGGAAATGCATCAATGCCACAGAGGGGAATAACATTCACAGATGTGCGTGTAAATAAGACAATAAAGATTTTAAGGACACATCTTAATATCTGACAAAAAATACAATTTGTGGTGACTTCAAAGTTTGTTTTTTTTTTCCTGGAATGGTGGTTGCATCAAAATAATAACAGTGGTTACCTATCGTATCCCTAGGTCTACAAATATGGGTAAACCCTTCTAATGGGGCTCTGCAGAGGCATTTCATTGAATGTTCTGGAATGCTTTTGTCCTTTCAGTTGGAGGGGATAAATATCAAGCCTTCTTGGTGTCAGAGAGCAGAAATTAAATATAGAAGGAAAAACATATGAATAAGTTGCTGTTTGATTTACTGATTAGAGTGGTATTTCACAGTATTTGCAAAGATAACAATGTTGTTAGAATTACATTGGAACAGAGATGGAACACAGAGGTGTGGACCTGGACCAGCTTCTGGACATGTCCTATGAGCAGCTGATGCAGCTGTACTGTGCCCGCCAGAGGAGGAGGCTGAACTGTGGCCTGTGCCGCAAGCAGCAGTGCCTCCTGAAGCGCCTGCGCAAGGCAAAGAAGGAGGCTTCCCCCCATGGAGAAGCCAGAGGTGGTTAAGACCCATCTGAGGGACATGATCATCCTGCCTGAGATGGTCGGGTCAATGGTCGGCGTGTACAACAGCAAGACTTTCAACCAGGTTGAAATCAAGCCTGAGATGTGTGGTCACTATCTGGGTGAGTTCTCCATCACCTACAAACCAGTCAAGCACGGTCGCCCGGGTATCGGAGCTACACACTCTTCTCNAAAAAAAAAAAAAAAAAAAAAGAATTACATTGGAACTAAAACATCATTGTGGACATAATGCTGCTCTTAAAAGTAGAATGCAGTAATGCATACCAATAAATTGAATATGAATTGTGAATGAATTATGAATTATTGAAATCATTTACTCTAATTGGATGATATATGTTAGCTGTGTTAGTCATTAATTCAGGAGTGTGACATAGTCTATCTGTTAAATTAAGACCAATCTTATAAGACAAAATATCATTTCAGTGATCTTTGTTTGTGTGATGTGAAAATAATACAAAATCAGGTCTGCACCAGATTTTTTTAAATTAAAAAACAAAAAGAAGAAAGAAAGAAAATTCACAGATTGGAATGGCAACATATAATTAAAAACCACTTCCCTGAGCATAAAGACTCTTTACAAAATGGCAAACTAATTACTATATCATACCTTTCTCTTTGTTTTACATGTTAATGCAGCAGATGTGGTGATAGAAGTACAACAACCCACATTTATGTATTCACACACTGTATTGATTGAGGAAGATCCATATCATTTGCCAAGAACTTTGGCTGGCCGGTTATTTGGTTGGAGGTGAATAATGGAGGTAATAGATTTAAAATGTGCCAAATGAAAACCAAGCACAATGATCTTCATATGCCACCAAGTGCAGCAATAAGCTGGACAAATCTGCTCATTAAGTGTGGTTTATTGAACAAAAATCTGTACACTCAATTACAAGCTTTGTCTTATATTTGGTTCTATAGCCTATAGAGTCTATAAAGTCCATATGTCTGTAGGGTGTGTGAGGTGCTGCACTGAAAATTTAAAAGGCAATTACATTTAAACCTGTGACACACCTCTTCAGCACCTAGGGATCAATTTCAATGGTGCAGTCACAAAGATCAGCACAAAGGCTAGGTCTTGTGCACAGTGACAATAAGAGTGTACCCAGGCACACCTGCTAGGTTTATTTCAGTGAAGCGGAATAGAATGGGAGGAGTGTGGTGATCAGTGATGGACCGAGAATCAAAACCAGCCCTGGACTTTTTACGTAGAGCTCACTCTCCTGGGCCACTCGCCAGCCCATGGTTATTTTTTGCACTACATTGACCCCAAGGAACCAATGTGAATTGGTCTACTGGGAAAATTCCTAGTACTCCCAAGGCCACTCCACCAGTCTGCCATTGGTGGTGATTAATCATTATTCTCTCAGTAAGTCACATTACTCATTGCAAAACCTTTAGCCAGCTGTGTCTGTGATTAAAATGCCTCAACAAATGGAGAGCAGAGTGAAGACGGCTTCTCCAAGGAGGAAAAATAATATTGTTGTCAAGGAACAACAATCAACATTCAAATAAACAGTAAGGCAGCATGATGTACAGCCAAAGGCAGAGAATGTAGTTTTTTAAAATATAAATTTATGTTTGTGGAGATACTGAAATCTGTCTGATAGTGCCATGTTTCCCTGCATAATGTGGCAAAGTTTTGTCAACATAAATGGTCATGTACTGTGATGGACTCTGATATAGGCTGCAATAAAATAGAACAATATGTTACATTATTTTATTTGTTTGACTTGAAAGGTTGACAAGGTCAGATGCAATGTATGCCATAGTTGCCAAAACTGTGTGAAACAGAGTAGTAGTTAGACCAAGAAGGAAGAGAGTAAGCTTTATATTTTACACTGCATACCGAATTATAACCAACAAGTGCAGCTGTACAGAGGTTAGGGTTAGTGTGTTATTTTGCAGTAGTGTGGTGCTTTGTTGCATATGATTTGATCAAGGTTATCTTTATGAAGAATTATGGAAAATGGCAAAGCATTGTGGCATAAAACCTTTTTAATAACATGAAGATGGAATGCACATATCTGTCATTGAACTTGCATTTCTAAGGTCAATGTGAGTGTTTTTACATTATTCATAAGTATTCAGTAATTATTGCATGTCCATCAAGTGCTTACTGTAGTTTTTTGCTTGAAGATTAAATCACCAAATTACCAACTGAGTGACACTGCACTGACATTATCCTGAAACATTTATGCTCAGCGCAATGACTAAAGCTAAATTTTCACAAATACGCAGCTTTCCTTATGCTGGTTTATTCGAATGGATCTCTCAAAATGACTTTTTTGTAAACTACACACATAGTGTCTTACAATCCACCTGTTTGTGTAGCTTCATGTGGTCAAATCTGCACAGCATGCATCCCTCTACCACAGAGTGAAAGATTTTGTCTTTGGAATGGCCCTCGGAAAATTATATTAAATCTAGTTGCAAATGACTTTGAGCTTAGCTCATGAAAACAGTGGGAGAAAAGTACAGCAGACATGTTACAGCATAAACAGCTGTAGCAAAACGGAAAAGCATCTGCCCAGTCTCCCTTGTCCTCTGCCCAATGCACTTCTCTGGGAATTTGGAAATGCATTTATTTACTTTATGCAGTACTAATCTTCTGGGTCTGTCCAATCAAGTTAAGTGCACCAAATATGACAACCACAAACCAAGACTGAAACATTTTTCTGTATTACCGAGCCTGTTAGTGCTTTAAACCACTGACTAACCTTCTATTTTAACATAAATAATTCTACTGTGTGACTGGAAAGATTAATAATCCACAAATAAGTACGTATGTGCAATATTAAAAAAATTATGTTTTGCATGTGGAAGAAAGTGATCAAGACAGTGGTATATCACAACATGTATGTGTAGCATAAATATAGATTATGCATAACAGTAATATATGAATATTAATTAAGATAAAGCAATGGTATGCAAGTTGCAATATTAAGATCATAATTTCAATAAAGAAATATTAATCTTATTTAAACTGGACACCATTCACGTTATGTGGAAAATTAAGTCGTTTAAACTTAATATTTTGATTATTTAATTAATATTCAGTCTCAGATCTTAACTTAATATTCGGGCTCAAACCTGAAAAGTAATGGTTTTTGACTCATCCAGTGATTTCATCTCCGAACTGAAACAGGCAAACAAAGTACTGTTGCACAGGTTAACATTTATTTACAGATGAGAAATATAAAAATATACAAATGAGGTAGATATTATGTGAGAAATGAAAACCAGGTTTGACAACGGAAAACTGGTGGATTTTCAAAATAAAATCCTAACCTATTCTAACGTTGACTGA
>VXCM01001086.1:176387-214125 GCA_014773175.1 Lucifuga dentata
ACTCAAATGCAGATAAGAGTGACTGTATGTTCTTTTCTTTTATTGCAGAGGGGCTTTAAAGATCAAAGTGTTACCAAGTCTCTCTAAGGTGATAACCTCTGGTTACCATGGTGTTTGGGAGGTCAGAGAAATTTAGAAGTTCTGTTTCGTTGTCTTTACAGTATCTGTTCTGCAAGTTTTACAACTAAACGAGGGGACGAGAACAGCAGGGGATCTTGAGGAGTTCCTGGGTGCTCATCCATATGTTAATATGAATGTGTATTGTGTCTGTGAAGGGGGAAGGTGATGTATGCGTGGCTTCAGCAGGCCTCCACGCAGATGCAGTCTGAAAATTGATTATTTCATCCCAGATAAACATAATCATATATTTATCAAACTGCAGTTGTTCCAGTAATGCTACATATGTTAAAATAAAATGGTTTGGAAAATTCCTGGTAACAAGGTGAATTTATTGCACTGGCAGAAGCTTCTTTCACCAATGTGTTATATCTCAGAATTGCAGTTGCTGATTAGGAAAGTCACTCATTAAAGCCATGAGTGAAACTACCCTCCAAATGATGTTAAATGAAACTGAAAGCCAGCAGAGCAAGATGACAGAAATTATCATGAAAAATGTAAAAGCGAAATGACCAAGGGATGAACTGCACACAAAGGCCCCATTTTGAACCTGCCACAACATTGACTAATGTTTAAATGCAACCTCTTCTCCATAAATTACATTAAAGTATTCTGTCAGGGTGAAATTTAGAACTTAAGTAATGCACAGAGATGCATATGCACTCACCCAAGCCATATAATTCCAACCCCAGAATAACTCATGGAGATATGTGTTCCCCATGCAAGATGAAAGTCGGAGGTGATGAATATGTAAATGAAGGCATGGTCACTTCCAAGTTATGATTCTGGTTCTGACTAAAGACACTTTGTACACTATGCCTAAAATATATCTGGTGGCTTCATTGGTTTCATGATGTAAAACAAAACAAATCTACATACTAAAAGTTTCACGGCATTGAAATTACGAATACAAAACTTGAAGGAAATTAATTGTGATATGAAGTGTGAAACACTGTTGTCTTAAAAACAGTCTGCAAGGCTGCATGCTGGCTCTGTGTTTTGCATCAGTTATTACGCCTGAATTCACATCTTGGTGCCTCATATTTTTGTGCTGAGCTTGCATATTCTTGCTGCATTCATGTTTGCTTCCACATTTGAAAGACATGCATGTCAGGTGAATCAGAGCATCTCAACTGCCTATAGATGTAAATGTGACTGCAAATGCCTCCCTCTCTGTATGTTTTTTGCCTTGCTATGGACAGCTGACCTGTCAAGGGTGTTTTCCACGTTTCTCCTTGCTCTATTCACACTAGATTAGCTAACTTGGGTGTATGCAGGAGTTGGTGCACCCCGGATCTTGATTGGCTAAGCACACCTGATGTACCTAATCAGGTGTGGGTAGAGCAGGGACAGATGGAAAACATGCAGCTTTGTGGGTCGAAAGAACCAGGATTGAGAATCACTTAGCTAATATGCATGCTGAGTTATACTCCAGCCTCCCCACTGATTTTAAATACATGAGCATGGAAAATAAATGAACCAGTTTTCTGCAAAACAAGATCTTGCATTCATGTACTGGTGTTTATTCAGAAAAAAAAATGTATGTACCTGCTAAAGTTCATTAGAAAAATGTGCTGGGAATTTCATTAGGTTTAGCTTATGGGACTAAATGAAGTGGAATCAGAGCAGAGTTTGGTAAATACGATGAAAAAGAATGCATCATTTTTAGTGCTCATACAGTCCCCAGATAATTATTAATGGTATGATATAGCTGCTAGAGATCGCTATTAATGTTTTCAACCTCATACTGCAGCTTGTGAATCCCATGCTCTTTGGCAGCTAACCCACAAGTCTTTATCTTTTGGAGCTTCTTGCTAGGACATAAACGCACCATAGGTCAGATATAGACTTTTAAAAAGACTCTGCACTTTCAGCTGCATTACTAGATAATAAGAAAGTAAGCTGAAATGTAAAACCTGATACATTCACTGTTTGGCAGCCAACTCTCAAATTTTGCTTTGTGGGCTCCTTGCCATGAGATAAATGATAAAGGTCATGGATAGATTTTTAAAAAGAGTCTGCACCTTCAGCCGCATTACTATAACAAGACAAATATAAATTAAAACAAGATGTAGTGATTTTAATGGATTACCAAGCTCAAACAAGTTTCAAGTCTCTGCAAGTTGATTTTTATAATGCATTAAAATGGAGGATACGTGGATTGGTTTTCTGAGTTGTTTTAAGAAAGAAAAACAAGATTTTTAGTTATGTTTTGTCACAGGCTTCAACATAAATTGATAATAATAATTAATAGTTTGTTACTGGTAGCTAGGTAGTTGCTAGCAGCTACTACATAAGGAAAGGCACATCCAAAGTCCAAATTTCATGAATCACATTGGGACATTTCAAAATGTATATCCAATTCATATCTCAGACCTGTCTACTGCAATTCTGCACTATCCTATAAATATATGCATGTGTTGAAAGTAACTTATAAAGTAAAATATCTGTACCCAAACATAAAATTGGCTCCACAGAAGTGCCAAAGTCAGCAAACACTGCCCAGTGTGTATAGTGACATGAAACACAAAATTCAAATAGTACATTATCTTATTGCCCAGGACGTTACCATTCTGCTTACACTTAATGCATTAGATAAGAATTTTAACATACTTCTCGTGTGACTAGGAACCCTCCGCCGACTCGTAGAGGAGCTGTGCACAACGTGCTGGAAGTGAGACATGTCTGCTGTGTTAGGGACACGGAAACTCTCCTGGAACCTCTGCATCAGATCCTCTACTGACTCCTTGTGTGGGTCAATAACTATGAAAAAGAGAGATAACATGAAAATCAGGTTGCAGTAAGTGACATTTAAGATATAGTAAAAACATTCTCAGATACATAAAAGAAAATATCAAAAAATACCCAAAGTGCAGTGAGACAGGAAAGGTGGGAGTATGATGCTAAAAGCTAAAAAAAAAAAAAAACGTAGACATGAAAAAAAAAAAGTGGTATTTTGGTTATAGCTTTAAAGGAGTGAATGGTGTGATTTCTTCTATCCTAGACCACTTTCTGGCCTTTATGATGGCATCAGTTCAAATGTTTCATTTTATCTAAATGAATCCTGCCAAAGTTTCACTTAATGGCTTGGCATCACTCTTCTTGATGAATAAGACCAAAACAACTAGTGGGGAAGAGAGGATAGTATAAAGGAGTGTTTGCTTTGCTTACAGTTTGTAGAAAATCATGAAAGGAAAGGAAAGGAAAGGAAAAGCAAGGGAAGGGAAGGGAAGGGAAGGGAAGGGAAGTCCTAATGATCTGTCTAGACTTGTTTTGGCTCATTTATGCCATCAAAGAGGTAATGTAAAATTAATAGTCTTACCTCAATATGCGAAAAATACAAAAGAAGTTCCAAATTAATGATTAACAAAAAGATACAGAGATCCAGTTTCTCTAGCTTGTGTTAAAAACAACATTGTCATTTTTTTTTTTCTTCCTGTGGCTGGATGAATGAGGAGTTCAATTGATTTTTTTAGACTTTTGATCAACAGAAGGATTTCTGATTTGTCTAGATGAAGGCTACTTGCTTGCAGTTTTGAGCTGGGACAAGCATGGCCCAAAACAAATAATCAAGTAGAAAACTTTGAAGACAAATATGGCCTTAAACTTTCAGCAGCTCTGCAAAAGATAGGGCCATTCATCACACCGAACACTACTACCCCCACCGATCATCGACATCTTTTGATCTGTCACTCTCGTTCTAAACTGTACTCTATTCATGAATAATGGTGATGTGTTGCTCCCAGTAGGTGCTCATTGCTCATGCATGCTGGTGAGCATGTATTAGCAAAGCAAGAGGGAGATGAGGGGGATGCAGGTGAATTTGGAGAAGCAAGATGCAGTGTAAAACCAGAAAGGAACATATAAACGCTTTAAACAAAAAAAGGAATAGAACATGAGTGTTAAAGAAGATTTTATCTTACAATATTTCTACTTATGTGTGTATAAAAAACTAAAGTTATAAGTAAATCTTAAGTTCTGAAGCCACGATCACGATCCTTTTCCTAAGAAATTTTGTGACTGTCTATTTACAAATTAATATGGTAAATCTGGGCATTCTTCACATATTTTGTGATATATATCTATATATACTGCACATGGAGAGAAAGAAAAGAACTCTCTTGTCCACCAACCTGAACCTTTTCTCTGTTCCTGTTATGTAAAGCTGATGTAGATTTCCACAGTGAATGCTAGATCTATCTATCTATCTATCTATCTATCTATCTATCNAAGCTGATGTAGATTTCCACAGTGAATGCTAGATCTATCTATCTATCTATCTATCTATCTATCTATATATTTGTGCGCATTCACTGTGGAAATCTACATCAGCTTTACATAACAGGAACAGAGAAAAGGTTCATACATTGGTGGACAAGAGAGAAGTTCTTTTCTTTCTCTCCATGTGCAGTAACACAGCCTGAACGTCCTTGGGCAAAGAAATCAAATTTGAATGTTAGAGCAGAGTTGTTTTCTCCATTATGTACAGCATATTGTGTCTAAACGTCCTTGTAAATACATGTTAAACAGCAAGTGAGTGCTAAGGCCTAAAGGACATTCAGCCTCTTTGTGTCCAGTTGACCTGCGATGCATGTTTGTCATGCTTTAAATTTCAATGGGAACCTTCACTTCATTTGTAGTCTCACTACACCTGTCTAAAAGGAAATGCAGATATATACAGCTAGAGGTTAGTTTATAAAAAAAAAAAAAAGCTAAACATGCTAAATGCCCACTGGGAATTAGTGGTAGTACTAAGTTAATCCAGTGATTTTGGCACAGCAAACAAACAGGAGGGACCCAGATAACTATCGCTTAGGCTTTGACCTGCTATGACTGAGAGTTTATGGCAGATTGTTTGAGGTTAAATGTGTGCATACATATTTCACGACCCTTGAAACTCTCTCTCTCTCTCTCTCTCTCTCTCTCTCCCTTTGTTCCAGATCAAGAAGAGACTAGATGCTACGACAACTAAGAGCCTGGAGGTGCAGTCTCCTTAAAACATGTCATGTCTCTTAAGGTTGCCTGGACCCTTTGTTTATCTAGGTGAACTTCTATCTCTGAATTCCCAGTGACAGACAGACAGACAGACAGACAGACAGACAGAGACACACACACACACACACACACACACAGAGTCTAAAAACAAACAAAAAGCTTTGCTTCGGTGTGCCTACCAATTAGTGTCATCAAAGCAATCCGGTTGCTGGGACTGCCATTAAAAAAATCATCACTTTCCTGCATCAATCTTTTCAGTATTGCAATTAATCACTTGAAAAGATACGAGATAATAGCTATGCTGCCACCTCCAATTGACTTTTGTCTCTTTATGAAACTAATGCAAAAAAAAAAAAAAAAAANAAAAAAAAAAAAAAAAAGAAAAAAAAAGGCAGTTATATACAACTAGCAAATGGTGGAAATCGACATTGGATTTGGTATTGCAGAATGTTACATTATTTAGGTTCCATGATATTCATACCTGTTAGTGTGTATCATTGATTGTTTACGGGGACGTCATCATCATAAGATGTATGAACACCATAATGGAAATAAGGTGCACATTGTCCAGTAAAATGGAACACATATTTCCTGAAAATATATTATGTAATGCTATCATCTGACCTAATTACTCAGAGGATGGTTGAAGAAAGAGTGAAAGATCGCTATTACTACCCAATTATTAGCTTCAGTCATTCATTCATGCATGGCTCCTTGCAGGTTATACATCTCTATGCAATAGTACTGAATATCTTTCTCTTGTTGGTCTCTCCAGATGTTGTTTTTTTTCCATTTTTTCACATCTGTCAGAAGCAGCTACCAAAATTTCTTTTCTCTATTTATTTGCTTTTCTCTACACTCCAAGTCTAAACTGGTTCTTAGTTTGAGTTCAATGTCAGCTAAAGCTTTGCTGCCTTTATTTTCTCCTTTTCATCTCTCTTATCTGCAGTTACTTCCTTATCTGTCCCGACTGTGGGTTAAACAGTGTCTCATAAGCAGTGGATGTCAACAGCGCATTCCATCAGTCAGGAGTGTTCTAGGTGGTCTCACAGAGCCTAATACAAGCAGATAACCATTTATCCAGTTTTCTGTTTTTGTTTGGCTGCAAGCTTGTGTTTATGCAGGCTTCTGGAGGGCTTATGTGAATGCATATGCATGTGTTTCTTAACCCCCCGTCCCATTTTGTTCCCTGACCATGAAGCGGATTACTTTCACACCTGCTGCTGGCACTGCGGCTCACAGAAAGTGGGCCCAGGTCCCCTGTTTTCATGTGCCGCAAGGGAGTCTGCAAACAGATTCTACATCAACAGACTTTCACAGTAAACAGTCTTATATCCAGAAAAAAAGACAAGCTTAATGTCTTAAAAGAAAAAGGACCTTAAAGGACCATGCCAGTGATTTTGCATGTTTAAACCCAATATGTACAATGTTACTGACAATTTCCAAAACATAACTGTATTTTAGTTTCCTGTTTTTTTTTTTTTTTTTTNTTTTTTTTTTTTTTTTGTTTGTTTTGTTTTTTTTTAAATCCCCTAATCTTTCAAAATCAAATGTTCAGGTGATACACCTACCTTACAATTCAATGTTTCCCTTTTTAACACTTATGGATGATTGTAGAAGGCACAGTCATTTAATTTCTCTGTAAAAGCCATCTTTTCCTGGGACTATATACCCTGGTGGAGAAATACATTGTCTACGACACAGCTCCACGTTGGACCTGTTAAATAAAGTTACTTCGAAAAAAAAGACATAGTGTTTGCTGTGATGGATTACTTTCCTCAGGTGACTTCACATCTCTACAAGTTGATTTTTATAGCATACTGGAATAAACTGAAACCAAGGGCAGTCTGGAAGGTTGGAAAAAAATTCTAAAATTCAGCAGTATGTTTTGGGAAATGGTTGTCAGTGTGAAGGTTGTATATATTGGGCTCAAACATGCATATCACCAGTATTGCCCTTTAACAAATATATTCCATTTCCCGTCTGCACTGAAAGTTAAAGATCATGGAACACTGAACGTGAACAAAACTGAGCTCAAGTGGCCACTCCAAAAATAATGCAATCTATCTGCTTTTCTGTCCTTTTCTATCTCCTTTTCTATCTTTCATTCTCTGCAGGCCATCCCCTGGGATCTCATTGGTGAGCAATGCACTCATACAGAACCAGAGATGGAGACTGCCACGTGTTTTGTGATGGACACGCACTCAGTGTCCTTATTAGGGATCCACTCAGGTGCCAGAAAAGCAGCATTAGACAGACCAAACATGACAATTAAGTGTTATATATGAGTTGATATTTAACTTTTTTGTTGTTGTTTGTTTTATATTGGTAATACATTACACAAACAAAGATGTCCACAGGCACACAAAAAAGGAAGCTATTCAAACTGATAATGCTCCTTTAATAGCTATTGTCACCAGTGTTTACTTTTCATTGCTAAAACAGTTGGAGGTAAATTACACGTCATTGCCTAAAATCTAGCATTTTTGATGAAATAAACTCAATCTTCTTGATTGTTTTTGAATACTAATGTGATGACATGACTAAGCTTGTGATAAAAAGATCTTATCCAGGGTGTACCTTTGCTTTCACCCAATGAATGCTGGCATAGGCTCCATCCTCCTATCCCTTTGAGTCATTGCTACCACTCATTATCATCGCAGTCCTCATATTGGCAATAATAGTGTTAATAATCATGATGATTGTGATCATAATAATCTATAGGGATGGATTAATATAAATGATCACAATAGAGAGAGTTATGATGAACATTTTTACATGACAAAATTCACTGGTAAAGTATTAATTTGCAGGAGCAGAAGTTTCTAAAAATGTATTTCTTGTTTCCCGACCAAATCTGATACAATGATACCTGTATCTGATGATTGTCCCTTCACAGAAAGTGATACACAGCAGGAAGGGCAACAGTTGTTTTGTCAGCAAAAAATCCACTGGAGTATTAGCTACTTGGAAGCTCCAAATAAAAAGACTAGGCAAGCGTACGTCCATCAGAACGCTGATACAGCCTATGGGAAATACTGTCTGTCAGAAATAGAAACATATGTCTGTCTATCTATCTATCTATCTATGGTGACATCCTGATGTTATCCTGCATCATCATTATCCTGTAATTATTACCATTAACTGCTCTAAGCTGTCTTTTGAAAGCCTGTCATTCTTCATCTCGCCACCAGTTTCAAACCTCTACCTGCACCACCTGCCTCCTCTATGCTGAAGTCACACGTTAACAATGTGTGGTAGACGAAAAACCGGATGTTCTTTTCTTTTCAATGAGAGGACGACGGGAAACTCCGCCATTGCTGGCTGTGAGAGTAGACACCATGCACCCTGATGGAATTTGCTGTCAAAAGTTAAAGTTTTTCAACATTTTTTGTTTGCCGCAACTGCAGTTACTAATCAAATGTTGATTTATTCTTGGGTCAAAGATGGATAGCAAGAGACTCATTCTTTTGGTGCAGATGCACCCAGTTTTGTACAAGAAAACAGTCTGAAATATCCCCTGAATCTCTCTTCATCCATCTTCAATTTTTAAATTAGCCAGTGGAATTCTCCCAGAAATTTGTGCTCCTGAAAAAAAGGGATGAACCCAGCCTGCCTTTCTTGCTGGTTCTTTAAACAAGCATATAAAATGGCCAGAGCCAAAGCTTTCCTGGTGCTCTGGCTCTGGCTGAAGCTTTGTGCAAAATACTAAAATGCTATTGCATCCTCCAATACTGAATTGTATACTACCAAATTACCATGGGAACATTTCCACATCTACCCTCATAGACTGTTGTCTGTCTCTGCAGTTGACAGTGATTCTGCTATAACGACCGGTCAGGTTTTTCTACTGTCAATGTGAATCCAGCATTTCCCATTTCCACTCATCAGTCCCTCAGAATATGTATATACTGAGTTTATTTCCATTCACTCTGTGCCAGATCATCTCTGAAGTCCTTTCAAGTGTTACAGAACTCTGCTTAATTCTGCCTGCCTGCTCCTCTGTGTTCCTGACCTCCTTCTGGCCTGGTTGGCCAATTTTGGCTGGTTAGACTTGTTTGCTTGTTTTTCTGCCTCCCTGTTATAACCGTAAGCCTGGGCTTTGATTACTGATTCTTGTCTACCCCTTTTGGATTTTGGAACTGGCCTCACTATTAGCAACCTCTGCCTGCCTGGACTCCTGAATAGAGCCTGCCTCCATTTGATCTCTTTCCTGCTCTGTATCTTGAATACTCTGCAATAATATTACTTAATAGTGATGTAATAAAGTATAATATTCTAACAACACTGAGGTATTACCTTGAAATACAGTTTCTCTGTAATAACCATGCATCAAACACACCTGCTTCTTCTTAATTTATTATAATGTCCCTAATTTTTGGACAGTATTTATTCAATGCCTCATTCTATTATACTGATATTATAAAAAAGAAATATTACTGTAGCATTACTGTGTTTGTACTGAAATGTTGTTAGAATGTAATCAACCACTCTATACAATTAATTTCAGCTATTAATGCCACTGCCTGTTTTAAAGCACAATATCATAAAAGGGTCAAATAAACTTGAATCCCTCATAATATTTATGGGTGAAACTATGAAATGGCCTACAGGAGAGCTTGGGCAATCCCTAGGGCTAAATATACTTGTGCAATGTTGACATATTGATGCTAAAGCCATCTATACCGAGTGACCAGTTTCCTGGGTACAGAGCTGTAATAGTTGTGCAGTATTTATTGCAATATTTTTGTTAAGCTTAAAATATTCAGATTATGTTAATGTGTTGATTCAATACACTGATCATGTTTAGCACTGCCATTACTGATGCTGTTGTACTAAATTACATTACATTGAAAGGTGTCCCTAATTCCAGGGCTGCATGATTGGACTGCATTAAATTGTATGTGTGTACCTAAGAAATAGCAGCACAAATTACATGGTGACAATATCACACTTAAACCGAGGAGGAAGTAAAAAGCAAATTAAATCAGGCAGTGCCAATATAGTCATGTCTTCTCCAGCAGTGACAACAATTTCAATATCTTTTCCTTTTCACAATTATGAGATAAAGATCTTATAATTACAATGGATAATTACTATGGAAAATTTTTCTTTATCTCATAATAACACAAAATGCAATTTATGTAACTGTGAGATAAAGATCTCAGATATAATTTTTTTCATAATTATGAGGAAGATGCCAGAAAAAGATCTCACAATTACATTTCTTTTCTCATAATTAAATGATGCAAATAAATCATTATGAGCTACAAAAGCAATAATAATGAGAAAACATCTGATCTTGTTTCTATACAATGTGGTTAAAGCCTATCAAAATTAAATGACAATTTTCAAACCAAAGTGCTTGTGATCAACTGATGTAAAGTCACCTACATGCAACCTACTGCACATCCAGATTTAAACAAAAGAAGTCTGTCATAGTCTCTATTCTTAGGCATCTGGGATGGCAGTCCAACAGCGTAAACAGCCATTCAGATTCACAGCAGCAGATGTAGCCACAAGGGAATCAATACGAACATTTCTGTAGATCATAGGACCCCTCAGACCCCCTGTTGTTTTAATTTGGAGCAAATCTGCAGGAAGGAAAGAAACTCACAGCCTTAGAAATTAAATTTGTTCACACTGCTTTTTTCTTCTTCTTTTATGACTGACTTTCTTCCTTCCTTGCTTTCTGTCTGTTAACACACAAGCTTATTCTTTTCTCTCCTACCATCCACAGCTTGAGGAACAAATGAGTGCAGAAGAGATCAATGGAGAGGAAATGGGGATTCACCCCCGCTCAGATTCCCTCTGTGATTTATTACATTTGCCGTTGTTTCAATGAGATGAGTCCAGTCTATCTCCGTAAGCCTGCACAAGCTTGACAGCGCTGCTTCTAGGAGTGTGACAGGTACAGGAGAAGAGAGTAAGAAGTTTGACAGAAAGACAGAAAAGACAAAAATGTCAGAGAGGAGATGGGATCTAGAGAGAAATGGTTGAGAATAAGTGAAAGGGAAGGTGGAGATGGAATGATCAGGCTCTAGTTGAAGAGAAAAGAGGAACATGGAAGATGCAAAGGCTAGGGATGTCTTGGATGCTGAAGGAATGAGAAAATGAGGTGATACTGGAAATAAAATGCAGATAAGAGAGTTAGAGGGCATGAAAGACAGAGAACAGATGATACAGGAGCATTAACAAAATATGAGACTGAAGGAGAAATAATAACAGAGAGAAACAAATGGAAAGAGAGAGAGATCACAGGAAAAGAGCAAGAGCTATGAGAAACAAAAGCAAATAGATCAAAAATAGTGAGAGAGGAGAAAAGAATAATAAAATCAGTCTAAGATGGGCACAAAAGTAGGTGAAACTCATACAGATACAGTTATGAAATTTAAGCTCATATTTATAAATGCTATGAACAATAAGTTCAATTTTGCTTAAATCTGACATGGCAAGATTCTATGGTGTAGATGATGATCTGTTTTTTCTCATAAAAACACGAAAATCAGATCAGAGTCAATGTAATGGACGTAAAATATAAATATTCAGCGTGAGATTGAATATTTTAGCAAATCTCTAATGATATTTACTAAAATGTTCAATTCAATGTTGAAATAATGCTGTGATACTGTGCATATTGCTCAAAATTGGCCACTGGATTTTGATGTCGGATATGAAATCGCATCATCTGTGTGTGTGTGTGTGTGTGAGTGAGATGCAGAGATCTTCAATCTCCCCTAATAGATGTTTTTTTACTAACAACTGGTCGTTGTCTGCCATCGCTAATTAACTTCTGGGTTTGGACCTTATTAGTATTAATGCTAATGGAGCTAAAAGTGGAAGTTATTATTGCATGCACTCTTAGATTATTAAGAACCAGAGTTAAACTTTGTACGTTAACAGAACTTTAACCTCTGTCAGATACAGTTCATACCATAGAAGAAGAACTCACTAAATAGTAAATGGAGTCCTCAAAACACCAGAAGCATTTTCCATTTTCTCTCTCCTTCAGGGTGTGAGGAAGAAGTGACACAGTGGGCATCCTTTCTGTGTTTTTAGATTTTTTTTCCCCTCTCTTTAATGCCTGCAAACACAGAAGTAATCACAGACATCCTGACAATTGAAGACGCTTTAAGACATCTCTCTCCCCCTCTTTCTCTAAGACTTTTTTTCTCGGCAGGATTTGAGCACTTTCTCTCTTGTGCCTTGTCAGTTCCAGCCACTGGAAAGCGTGTAATGTGCCATCTTTAGTCAAACAGTTTTCCTTTCTGTTAGTTTTTGCCTCTCCTTGTATATATTTTAGGGCCTCTGCTGTTTGCAGAGGAGTGAGACTAAAGTGCTATCTATAGCCTGGCTCTTGCCATGGGCAGAATAAAATATGAATGTGTCTCTCCATGCTGTGCCAGCTGAAAATTACAGACCAAACTCTGAGCTCTTACTGCTCCAGATGGGCTGAAGCCTCTCATAGGTAACAGCTGATGATACAACTTTATTTTATGTTATTGTATTTTAGCAATCAGATGGCAGATATGAAGCAAATGGAGTTTAGTTTAACAAAAGACATTTATTTAGTGTTTTCAATTTAATTTTAAGGTGGGTGTATCACCTCAACATTTGATTTTGAAAGATAAGGGGATTTGGAAAAATAACACAAAAACTACAATATGGTTTTATGTTTGGAAAAAGCAGCAGGGAAATTTATGCTTCACTTGAAAAGTTTAAGATGTTTTACAGGCCTTCATTTTTTTTTTCCAGCGGATCTCCTCAGTTGCCTTTTGGTCAATACGCAACTGTAGGAAATCACTGTTACTGACAGTATTATTAAATTAATTGAGTTATTTCAGAGTGTGATGAATTATCTCAGGGTGTGATAAATTGGCACCCTGTCATAATTACATTTGCATAATGATGCTTCTGCTTCATTTCCGCTTCTATGTGTGCCATAAATTTCACAGTAACCTATAGTGGGATCTGGAAATGATTATCTTAATTGTTGTCTTTGGAAACCATCAGAATATTCACATAATTTTACAGTGAGAGTTTTTAATTAATTTCTCACTGTATGTAAAGTGATATTTAATAATGTCTGTTTGGAATCTCAGGCTTGGTCCTTTCTGTGTGAAGTTTACATGATATCCTTAAATTGATGCATAAGGCCTGAGAGTTTCCTTGTCAGTGTAGCCATGTGGAAATCATCCATGCCAGGAAGGTTTACAACATTTTTTTCTGACCTTTCCAGGCTCGACTTTGAGACTTGAGACCTGCATTACAGATACAGACACTATCAACCAATTAAACATATCATTTTGTCTCAAATTTTTGATTTCAATTGTTTTGTTTTTTTTGTTTGTTTTTGTTTCTATATATCACATGGTGAGTACCACTTTAACTGCTGAGACTAGCCAGAGAATATGATATTATAGACTGTTTGGCAAATTGTAAGACCAGTGTTGATTTGATTTCCAAATATCCTGTTGTAAAAGTTAACATTTCTGCCTTTGTACAGTGAAATATGAAACATGGTTAACAAAGCATGCTGGGAATGTGAAATAGGCAGCCAAAGGTTATCAATGTGGAAGATTACTCAGACCACATGTATACATTTTTCTGCTTTAGAACTGCTTCCTTTTCTGTTTCTCAGTGTGTGTGTGTGTGTGTTTGTGCGTGTGGGTGGGTATGCAATATTGTGTTTGTATACTGCATTTGAATGTGCGTATGTATCTGATCCTGACTCCCTAAAGCTTTTATGATTACACTGGACTACTTGCAGAGCCAGTTCAATCATGTATAGATTCGGAATGAAAAATCTTATTAGAGAACAACATCATGTGATTAACGTGATGATACAAGAGACCAATGCCTCCTGCAAACTACCAACAACATGTTTAGAAGTTCATTGCAGGTCACATTGTGAAAGATTGGTATCTGTGTCAGTCTGTACAATATCAAGTTTGATGCATGTCAGATGAATTCCAGGCAAATTGTAATACTCTACATTCATCCTGGTTCACAAATATCACACTACTGCATATTTGCCACATTTTCCATGTACATTATGCAGTGCTGTGGTAGTTTAGGACCAGGATATTGAAACATCGATTTACTGACCTGGCTAATGATCAAAGCTGCATGTGGTAGATTTATGAGGAAATAACCTGTTTTGTCCTGTAATATCCAGTTACCACATTGTTGTTGCAATATCTAAATTTTGTCATGGTGTGTGTGCAGAATTGCCTGATCTTCGCACAGACATTTATGCACATATATATCACATATATATCAGTGGTGGGCTGTGCATTTTACACCTAGGCCTTCAATGCGATCCTCCCGCAATTAAACCACCTTCTAATAACGTCACCATGACACTAGGACTACAGGCTGCTGTTATTTGACATAACCACCCCATATTCACAGTGACAGTAACCTTTATCGAGTGGAATAAAGTGATTTGACACGAGGATCAACACCTATGTCAGTTACAACACACTAACTGCAGAGACATGAATAGGATGTAGCATTTTTACGCATTGCGACAGGATGGTGCATTACATATAAACATGGCATAGCCCAAATCAGTGTCATTACCAAAGAAACAAGAACAAACTCACAACAGCCATCATATTTACTCATACGACCAGCAAGCAAGCAAAAATGCCGTAAAACACAAATAACACAAGCAGTATTCAACAGGTTTCTCCACCGAATCCAGCCATAAAAATCCATCAAACTTACCAAAGCTGCTCATCATCTGAAGACAAAGTCCGTCCTCCTTTCTGTCTTTATAAAGAGTTTAACAACACGGTTGTACAGTACATCAGTGCATTTCACTTCCAAAATGTGAAAAAAAGCGTTGTCAGTTAATCCATTTCTTCTCGTCCTTGAGCCGTTGTGCGTTAAAAAACAACAGGGCTAAGTAAAAATCGAAACAAAAAATCTAAAGCACTATATCTAAAAATCTAAACATCAAGAAAGAAAGTTTAAATAAACGTTAATACTCCGTTACATGCTAGCTAGGTTTACGTGAGTTAGCTAAGCTAACTGGCCCGCTTCTTCTTCTTCTTCTTCTTCTAATGAATTTCTGGCAGGCTGTTTAGCTTGTAGCGCAATGCTGCACGATGACGTAGGCCAACGCCAGCTAGAAGGCCCTGGCGTGTAAAATATGCCCAACGTGGCAAACTCGAAATCTGATTGGTTACAGTATATGACAATCAACAACATCGTCCCATTTACTTGAATAGCAGAGGGGAGTCACTCGAGATTCTGAAGGCCTCAAACTAGATTTTTTTTACCCGGAGACAGCACAGGTGGAAAAATCTGATTGGATAAAAGCTTTAATTTATATGAGCANTTTTTTTACCCGGAGACAGCACAGGTGGAAAAATCTGATTGGATAAAAGCTTTAATTTATATGAGCAGCACTGGAAGCTGCAAAACTGAGGGGGAGAGAGTAAGGGAGAGAGTACCTGTAGCAATAAAATGATGTTAATAACAAAACTGATGGGAACAAACTTTGTAAAATACATATAGCATTAATTAAAATATTAAATTATAATAACATAATTTGATGATTCTGACAATTTCTAGGCCAACAGAGAAGGCCTTGATGGCCCTGACCTCACACCACTGATATATTTTTTATATATATAGTCACTGTGTATAAGTAGACGAGTGACAGCTTCCTTTCCAAATCTCACACACTTTCTCTTCACTGGTTATGAGTTACCGTAAATCCTCAAATAGTGGCCGGGGCCTTTATTTCCCTCAGCTGCACAGAAAATCAGGCCTTTATTTAGGAAGGCTTTTATTAGAGGCAGGCCTTTTTTGTAATTTTAAAGGAAAGCAAACTGGCAATCATGCATGTTTGAGCCAAATATATTCAATTTTCATACATGTTATATTACTGATAACCACTTCCCAAAGGATAAAACCGTATTTCAGCTTTCCTGATATTTTGCAAAATCTGTTAGCAGAGCGTCACTCGATCCTTGCTGGGGATGGGCTCCACGTTTACAACTTTGTTTCACATTGAGCCCGGCCATGCCTTCAGGCTGAAGGGACGTTGGCTGGAAAGGGGTTTAAAGTGGTTTGGTATTTCAGACATAGCTGCTGTCATCTGATGGTAGCAGCAGATTACACTAATATTTGCCTGGGCCAGACATATACCAAACCCGGCCTTTATTTAAGACTGGCCTTTATTTCTTCCCGCTGACTTAGTCCCCCTGGCTATAATTATATATTGGCCATTATTTGAATACCGGTTTTTATTACAGCATTTACAGTATTATGGATCCAAGCACAAGCTTACATATTTGGTACATTTGGTTCCAATGGTTGAATCCTGTTCTTTTCCTGTTCTTCTTATTATTCTTTCCTCTTCCCTAAAAATAACCTGCATTCAAACCTTTAAGGGCACTGTCTATATAAATACTTCAACTAAGAAGGACAATAAGGTTTAATAAAGTCTTTGAGATACTGGGAGCATGGAAACACCCAAGGATATATTGACCATTACATGCGGGTGAGCAGCCAAAACCACATTTCAAAACAGCCTCATAAAGATGGCTCATGAGCTGGATCGCAATCGACCCACCTATATTGATTTGGAGTGGCCTTGGTGCTTATAAACCCATTTCTACAGGTTTGGCTTGTTTTTCCCTCTGCACCAATGACAAGAAGCTGATGTTGTATCAGATTACTAAAGGCTTCATTTATCAATGAGTCACTATACATGGACTTACTGGCTGCTACTTCTTTCCCCCTCATTTTGTTCCAGTCTTTTCTGCTTTATGGGCTAAATTATCTCATCAGCTGCTGTACTGTGCCTGAAGAGGCTGCTCATTTTATGTTCCTTTCAAACTTCAGCAGAAAACACAACTCGCTGGATTGCCTCAGGTACAGTATGATTAATGAAACTGATGTTGGCTACATTTTATGATGCTTTAGATTTGCAGTAGAAATCCAAAAAAAACCAAAAAAAAAAAAAAAANAAAAAAAAAAAAAAAAACCTGTCAATCCAATCCATATTCAACAGATTTTTCACTTTAATTTACCTTGGAAAATTCTTTCAGCAATGCAGAAGAATTGCCTGATCTTCACACAGACATTTATGCACACACGTGAAAATGCCATGCATGTATATCTCCAAACCGTCATTTCACTGACGAAAGTGCTCTGAAATTGCCTGTGTGATGATTGCACTGCTGTAATACCTTCCACCGACAGGCATGAGTGAAAAAAAAGAAAGTCTTTGAAATTAACTTCCATCTATTTATCATGGGGATGAGTGACAACCTTGATTCAGTATTAATCAAAACACTGCCCTGAGCGAACTTCCGTGTACCGAGCTGGAAGCACATTTCTTATCAGGTATGTCACATTAGAAATGTGTCGTTTGACACTGGATTATTACTGTCAAGACAGGAGTTTCTTATTACAGTTTCTTAAACACTTTATAAGCTGTGTTATGATAGTGGTCTTCAGATGATTAAAACAATAATGTAGTTTATTTGCTTTGTTCCAAATTAGTGATCCAATTGTAACAATGGTTAATTTACTCCTTGGTTCATTATTTAGGTTCAGTTCCAAGTTTCCTATGCTAGATAGCAAAAACAAAACTAATGGCATATATTCCTAGTCATAGTCATCGCTTGGGCCATATAATCAATTGGTAAACTTGAATCCACTTCAGGTTTCAAAAACTGCATATTCCTTTACATTAAAGAAGACGTGCTGGCTTCAGATGGCTGAACATGACAATGAGCACATATTAAGCACAAGCACATGACAATCTAAGGACATGTTATGTAATTTGATATGTCACAACCTTTCCATAGCATCCGTGTGACTTGCTGTGGGTAATCACCAAGTAGGTTAACCTTTATAAAAGCTTAACTCACTTAGCCTTCCCTGGTATTATAATAATCAACACATCAATTGGTTCAGTTCAAGTTTGGATCATGTTCACATTCAAACACACTGCTCCAGAGGTCATTTGGGATTGGACTGAGACTACCACCTGTAGGTGCTCTCCACACGATCTCAACCAAACTTTTTTTGTGAACATGATTTTTTGGAGCAGATCTACATGTGACTGCTGTGTTCCCATATTCCAAAACAAAACAAACACAGGGAGAAAATAATCCAAATTCCAAAATAAATTATCCAAACGAACTAGGTATGAAAATGGCCAAAGTTGCCTGGTTTGGTAAATTAATTATTTATTGATTTGTTGATTATCTTTTGTATGAGTTTTAGTGGACCTGCATTGTTTACTCAGTTGTTCCATCTGCCTCTGTTTTATTATTTAAAAAAAAGAAGAAAAAACTAAAGGCAAAACACATTCACAGTAGTTATTGGAGTAATTTTTCCAGCCTATATGTATCATACATATAGAGTAATCCCACAGTGGGAAGGACATTTTAACTTCCAGTCTAAAACTCCTTGTCAAACTCTCATTCTCACATTCATGTCTCATTCATTACATTTTATCCTGGTGTACTTTTGGCTTTTCTTGTTTTTAAACAGTGTTACATTATGTGTTTATTTCCCCACACTTGTACAATTTAAGCAGACCCTTTTTCAGCAGATTCTCAACAGGTTACATTTAACACCCGAGGCTTCCTCTGTGTTTAAATTATAAAATAAATATCCAGTAATTGTGTTCAGCAGACTCTTTACAAACAACAGAGTTTCACTGAAAGTAATATGAACCCCAACAAGGAAGCCTTTAGGGATTTTAAAATGTTTAACAGCAGGAGAAGCCTTGATTTCCTGGTTAAGCATTTTTCTGTTTTGCAAGCATGATCATGTACCAGGAATAAGGCATAAGACATCATCAGGCCTGAGCATCAGGCATAAGAAAGCAAAATGTTGGATATTCCTTAATTTAAAAGTTGGTAATTAACATGACTGTTAATTTTGTTACTACATCACGCTGCCAGGAGGTAATGTGACTTTTTATTTATTCATTTATTTTTGGTCACTGTCACTTGTTGTACATCAGTGAGAAGGAAACATTAATATAATTTTGTCATTGTTCATGTAGACATATCATACCCCCCCCCCCCNGGGGGTGGGGGGGTAGGTCGACAGTTCAGTACTGACAAGTCATTCTACATAAAAATTGAAGAAATAGAATGCGTGTTATTATTGTGAAAATGACTTTCATAGCCCCAACCAGAGCATCCTCAGCTCTGTGCTGGTGGAGCTTTGGTGTGAAGTGTGGTGCTAAGCCCAATCATGCCTGAGGTACTTGCTGAATTGCATTTACTATTATGATTGGTTGTGCTGTAACAAAACAATATCTCTGAATCAGCCTACTGTAATTTCCAGCTTGGTGTCTGACAATGAATTTCTGCACCTGATGGTTTGTTTGAGATGATGCAGAAATATTAATGACTATTATCTTAGAGCATGTAAAACATCCATAAGACATTCACTAGATAAAAACTTTCCTGGGCAAAAATGAATAAAATTAAATACTGTATGTGTTCACATCCACCAAATTTTCTTTCTGTTTATTGAAGTAAAAAACTAAAACAAGTCATGTCACTTGTGATTGCTTCTGTGACAAAACGTCATGTAACTATGGAATAGTATATCTGCTGCGGTTGTTAAAAGTAGCTAGTGTTGCTACTAATGGTACAGGAGCCATATATATATATATATTTTTTTTTNTTTTTTTTTTTTTTTTTCCCCCACCCTATGTATTAGATGCTTGCAGCTGCATTTTGTTGTAGCTGCAAAAAGGAGAATGATCCCTGGCTGGCCAGAGGACAACGGATGATTCATTTATCTTGACTTGATGGTATTAAAGTAAAGTAAAGATTGCTTTGTCAAGGAGATAGAGAGTATAGACAGGGCATTATTTTTAAGATGTGATAAAAAAAAAAAAAANAAAAAAAAAAAAAAAAAAAAAAAAAACTGTAAAAACTAATGGGGTTTGGTGAAAAAAAGGTGCAAACTCAGATATTTTATCACCTAGTTGGAGGAAATTTTGTGACTTCCAACATTTTGTAGCTGACACTGAATTAGACGATACTGCTGGAGTCAGCAGTCTGATGTGGCACAGGCAGCTGTGTGTTGTCTGTGTTTCAGTGATATAGTTTCCTATAGGTACAGTATAAGGTTGCCAAGGACCTCACACATCTTTTCATTAAAAATAATACATGAAGTTGTCTGGAAAGTTGAAGTTGAGTCACTGGATTGGAAAAAAAATAGCTTGAGAATGTTCATCCAAAAGGCTTCTTCAGTTCTAAATGTAGTGAGAATAGGCAGCACTGCAGTTAGAGCAGACGAAGCATTTTGGATGAATGGTGGAACATTTTCACCAGGTTGGCTGAGATGAACCTTCACAGACAATATATAAAGTTTTTTGTGCTTACATGACAGAGATTATTAAACCAATTAATTGTGCTTATTCAGCAGAATTCCCAACCTGACCAAATACTCTATGTGGTGACATTTGTGAAAAAAATGCAATGCATGGCCATCACTTACTAATGCATGCAAATGACATATTTAAATTGTGGAACAAAAGACACTTAAAGCATGGCCATGAGGTACTACTGCAGTAATGTAACATCGAAGCAAGGAGTAATTATTAGACTCAAACATGTAAAACCACTAATATGATCCTTTAAATTCTGGTCTAATTTTTTAAAATAATGTTTCTACTAGCTCAGAATATATTCTTCCGAGGAAAACACTTTCTCTGAACCACTGAATTGATTTCCTGGAAATGTTCCTATTCAGAGCAAGGTTATTTTTCAGAAATGTTTGAAAAAAATCCTTGTTTGTAGAAGTAGGAGGCTGAACCCTGCTGCAAAGCTGAATAAAGACCTCAAGCCATTCAAATATTTACTTTTTAACTTTATATCTGTATTGCAGAACTGCCCTTTACTTAGACAAAACCTTAAGAATCCATTGTTTAATATGTGTGATTTTTCTTTTCAGCTACATTGGTCAGAAATGGAGATAAAGTGTGTTGATGTTGAGAGTGTGAGAGATTGTCAGAGTGTGTGGGAGAGAGTGAGAGAGCAAGGGACAGAGAGCTGCAACACAGGGAATCTGATGGAGATAGAAGGTCTCTGAGAGCTCATCACAGGACAAGATTTTTAGCACACCGTTGAGGTTTTCCTGCACCTGATTTATGACGCCCATGCTGGCCAATGAATTCCTAAAGCTGCAGGATTCTTGCTGAATAATGAAATTGACAGGCCTCATTTGTTTGGTTGTCTGCGTATCAAAAGCCAAAGCCATGCGCAACCCTGTGAGGCATAGCCATAATCCCTGCGGATGATAGTATTGAGTTCAGCTGAATGGGGTTATCTGTCAACAAGGACAGACGGATAAAGGATGACTGGTATTTGAAGACCTTTGGCAAGACAAGTGGCAGGTAGAACAGAAGTTAATCATCCCTGTATTCAAATGTCGCTGCTTTGTGCAGAGTACAGATGGGGAAGCAGAGGCATCAAGTTAAATGGCTTGTGTCCTTTCTTTTGGGAAATGCTGAAATGTTTGCGAGATGGATCGAGTGATGTGGTGTGTCGGGAACTGTAACAATGAGCAACTTGTTACTGACTGATCTGAACTTTTAGTAAATTTATTAATGGTGTCAGTTTTTACAAATAAAATTTAAAACTTCCCCTTATAATATTTTAGTAACAGGTAGATGTAAAATGAAGAGGAAACTAATGAAATTAAGTAAAGGCAAAAGTTCATATCATATAGTTTCATATCATAGGATATGATATATATAGATAAAGATATATAGATACTTCACAGATGTTGACATAGATTAAGATATAAATATATAGGTGTATGATGTCAGTATATGATCAGTCCACATGTGCATGCTCACACATACATTCTCATTTACATGTGTACGTGGGGCATGCAGATAAATAGAATAGTTTGGTTATTTTGTATTTTATATTAGTGATCATTTTTGTTCAGGAAACTGTCTTGGTTGATTAAATAATGTCAAATAGATACTAAAATAATTATATGTGACAAGCAAATCTAATTGTTCCCATCTGATGGCCCTCAGGTCAGAGGTCAGATCACATCAAGCCTCATACATGTTATTGTAGCAGTGCAGTCTGTCAGTTTTTTTGACCAATGTGATAATCTAGCAATATTTTTTTTGCCAAAGCTGTATATGCTACAGCAACATAATGGCACAAAATAGGAAAAGAAGTAGTCTAGACATCCTTTTCAGCCATGTTGGAATGAGTTTGGAATTATTTTGTAAAAGGACTGGGCTGTGTGTCACCTGTGCTGGGTTTCTGAATAGCATGTGCAGTTTTGTGAAGGATGATTAAAAAATAAAATAAATAAATAAATAAATAAAAACTCATCAAAGCAGAGTTTCAATGTTAGGAGGATGTTTGCCTTGGATAAAAGATTAAATAAAAGGTCAACAGATAAACCATCATGGAACCAATTAATTCAAGTGTGTCCAATTATAATGGAGAGAAGAGAGAAATAAGGGTTCCCAGTGATTTTGGTTTGCTGACAAATGTCTAAGCTTTTGTGGGTGAAAATTCACTAATGCAAATTGACAATATAGTGAAAGTGTGCATGTTTAGTAAGAAAGACAAAATTGTAAGAGTCTCATCAATAACAATAAAGCTATTTGCTTTTTTCATATGAATCCATATCATTATCAGAGAAGTATGTGATTATATCTCATATCTGTTCCTTCATTAAGCTTTAAATAAAGATCTCAATTCACTGCATCTAAAACATAAATTAACAAAGATATACATCCTTAGCCAAAACTGAATAATATTGTTTTATAGGAATTTTGAACAAAATTACTCTAGCTCGTCATCCTTTTTACAGCCTATTTTCATTACAGCTGAAACATAGTCCACTATAAACAGGTTGTGCATATACCATTAACAAAGAATTAAATATGCTAAGGGAACAACAGGTCATTCCCACAAAAGAGACGTGAAACTTGAATAATTCAGTACAAGATGACAAACCAATGTTCCCACCCACTCAATCAGCACCCTTCAATTATTAAAAGTTCACCTTTACAGAGGTGTTTCAGGTTCAACAGGATATAATATCACCAGTGCTGCTAGATATTTGATAATCACCACATAATTTTGAAGAGTCACTTCTATTTTTTGTCACTAATAGCAGGATATAATTTTTACCTTTGCTTGAAGTGTAGAACATTGACTATTAATTGAGGGTCAATGGGGCTCCAAAGCAACTCACCTCAACATGTAATTGGCCAAACCAGTGGCCTCCTTCACTTGACCTTTACACTTTACAATAAATGACATGACATTTCATTGCATTACCACTATCATAAAGATTCAGAAGGCAAAAGGGGCAGTAGGCATACAGGACGGTGCCATTTTCCAAATGGACAGACTAGCAGAGGGGAAACAATTCACAAAATCGAATCATTGAATATGGGATGATTGTTATTATTATTACTGTCATCGTGAATTAATGAAATGAGTCGTACAAAAGTGCTTATGTTTGACAAAATGTAAGAGTACATGTTGTGCACAGGGATCTGGCCAGAGCCAAAATGAAGTGTCCAGCTGGGCCATCTGGAGATCTGGCACTGACAGCATACACAGAGGTACAAATCATGCCTGCAAGAACAGGAAAACTACCACTGAGGACAACAGATTTTCTATCAGACCTCACAGTTTCTAGTGTTTGCTGTTTCACAGATACACAATAAACACAAAGCCATCACCATGCAGCTGCCACATAATTAACTATCATCACTTACCTACAGTGTTGTAATTTTAATCATGCTAAAATGTTTTTAATGAGGAAATCACAGACTTCAAACCAAACTTACCTCTTTTTTCAAAATTATGCTTAAGCTCGTCTTCCTTGCACAGAATGTCTGTGTGTCCTCCAAGCCCAATGCTGACTCCATAGTCCTCCTGGACTTTCCCATCACTCAGCTGGGTGTGGATTTGGTTAGGCGTGGAGTTCAGCGAGTGTCCACCTGCATCATCCTCATCGCAGTCGTAATCATCGAGAATGGGGGTCTCGCGAATGGGCATACCGATAACAGAGCTGCTGTGCTGGTGTGCATTTCGAGAGCCCCGGTAGCTGTCACGTCCCTGGGGTCCAAGCAGAACAGAGGGAATGTAGTGGATCTCATGGGTAGCCTCAGTGCTGGCACTTTTCTGAGGAATACGCCTCCGCTTGCACCAACGGTGACGAGTGTACAGGACAAGGGTGAAGAGGAGGATTAGGAGCAAGAGGGCGATGAGGCCTCCCTAAATGAAAGCAGGTGAAAAAAAAAAGAGTAAGTATGTGAGAGATTGAGAAGCTACAATTCTGATGTTCATATTTAAGCTGCATCAGTTTAAAAAAAAATATATATATTGTAGAGGAACTGTCTCAAAAAGCAATCAACTTCAAACAAGCTTACAAACAGGCATATGAAAGACAGGATAAAGTGTAAAGATTAAGAAAACAGCATGTGGCATAATATGTTTCAATTTTATGGAAGTGTTTGTTGATTCATTGGTGATTTATTCACAGTGCTTCAAAGTTAAAATTCTATATGATCAAGTCTGCATGTTATTTTGAGTTTTTGTGTGGGTGTTTTGGTCACCCTAGAAAAAAAACAGTGTTCACTCAAAAAAAAAAAAAAAAAAANAAAAAAAAAAAAAAAAAAGAAAGAAAGAAAAAAGAACAACACAGGGTGGGAGACAAGCTCTAGCTACAACGACATATTAAGGCCATATAACATGCAGAAAAAAATAAATAAAAAATGAGGGGGGCATTATTTCGAGTTTTAAAATTCGCAAATTTCCTTGTTTTAAAACTCGGGAAAAAAAGTCTGTATGATCCTTATGCATATGATTGTTTGATTTTTTTATATATTTGCCACTTTTTAAACTCACAAATTTGCGAGTTTTCAAACTCATAAATTTGCGAGTTTTTAAAGTAGCAAATTTTCCACTTTTTAAACTAAATAACAAGGGGGAATCACTGCCTTATGTTGTGACTATGCCTGCAGTAATGACCTTATTAAATTATACGTTACTAAATTTGGAGATTTTAAAACTCAGAAGAATAAGGAGAAATAGGGAATCAGAATTAACAGTCTCACGTTATGACTATGCCTGCATATTACGTTATTAAATTATACTTTTCCATTGGATTTAACAAGAAGGAAATCCTTGTGCTTTTAGCTCAAAATCATGCATTATCATAAGCATATGGACTGTTAAAACATACAGCATATACTGACAAGCATACAAACTTTTTTTTTTGAGTTTTTAAACTGGCAAATTTGTGTGTTTTTAAACTCAAAATAATGCCTCGTTTTTTGTTTTTTTTCCCCTCCATATGGCCCAAATACACTGTCATATCTAGCCCAACTGGACGAAACCAGGCATAAAAATCCCCGACGAAACATCAAATACCCTGTCATATATGTGTATCTATGGATGAATAAGTTCAATCTATATGTACATAGAGGATGACAAAAAACACAGGGAGAATGAGCCTTATATATAGATTTTTCACACTGGCATCCTGTGTGAAGGCATCCTGTGTTGAAACCTGTTTTGTTCAGCAAGACATGGCAACCTTAGGGTGATCTATTTGTCATTACAGACGAAAAATGCAGTGTCATCAGTTTTGCAAATAAAATATGGTCACATTCACAAAGTCACACACATGAACACACATTCACACATTACCCACACACATGTGCATACACAAACTTCCAAAGCCGCAGAAGAATATGAAGAGAATGCGCACACAAATATACACATACGCACATTTATAAACTAAATCACGGCAGAATAATAAATAAAAGCCACAAGGGGTCATTCATCACAACATTTAAAATTCCATCTTCATGAGGAAAAACAAACCCCTTTCAAATTATAACTCATGCACTGCTGGGTGTCCATAAATCATGTTATGCTGAGAGGAGAGGCAGCAGAGACGACTGGTACTACGGACAAACTTGTTCATTAATCTCCAATAGGATGGCAGCTTTGGAGAAATACAGTCCCCCCCTAACTCCCCTCAGTTGCACTTCCACATTAATTCCCCACGAAGAAAATCACCTAATAGCAAAAACATATCAGGGCTTATGTTTCATTTTAGCAGCAGAGTGATAATGGACTGACATTGTAAGGCCTCAACACCTCTGACAAATGGGGATGTAAAACTGCAGAGAAAAAGGAGAAGCTATTGAAATCTCAGATTACAGTAATCTTCCTTTTAGCAGCTTTGAAAAAAAAAAAGCATTCTGTAGGTCAGTGATGACTTTATTCACTGAGGACTGCTGTACACGTGTTGTGATCATTTATGTAGAGTCAAAGAGGAAATGCTCTTTTATTATGCCAATGTGCAGCAATTACATATTACAGAATTACACCACGGACGAGCATGCATGCAGGATCAACAACCTTATAGATTTTACTTTTAAAATGATCATTAAGCAAACCTGTTTATGCTAACTGAATTGTGATGCATGTACTGGTACTGACATAGCTTTTGTCTTTTAAATCAGTTAATGTTCTCTCTAAACATTAATCTTAGTCTTAAACTTTGTTTCTTGTTCTTTTTTGGTATCAGCTTGCTTTGTTGTCCTTTACTCTTCCCACCATCTCTCTCTCACTCTCCATTACTGTATCTCACTCTCCATTCCCCCTTCATGTTTGATCAAATCCTCAGCACAACAGCCATATAAATTCACAGTGGCAGATGTAGCCATGAGGGAAAATAGGTTTTGTGTTCATCTTCAGACCCTACAAATCCCAGCTGCTTTAGTCCTTAGTGACTCTGTGGGAAGTGGAGCCCCATTATTCTCTCTTTCTATGGTGTATGTTTGTTTTGCTCTGTTTATTTTCCTTACTTCGCCTTCTTTTTTCAATAATGTCCCCATTATCCATCTGATACACTTAGCGTATTATTCAGTTCTTTTCACTCTTCTCTCCTCAACCTTTTCCTGTTAGCCTTCATAGGCAAATTTCCTTTTTTTCCCCTGCTGTTGCTGCCTTACATCTTTTCTTTCCAACCTCCAATTCACTTCTTTCTTTCTGGTATGAGTCATGATGTCTTTTTCCTTTCACCTTCCTTTGCTAAACATTCTTTCTTCTTAGTTTCTATACAGGTTTTTTTTTTTTTTTTTTTTGGCTGATTTAGTGTAGAATCTGACAACAGACAGCAGCAATGAATTATTGAAGTCTTTTGTTAACCTCATTTTCTACAGACATAATAAATTATTCAGATAAAATGTATACCTGGATTAGTCATTTTGAGACTTTAAAGGACCATACAGGTGATTTTTGCACATTTGAGCCCAAAAAATATAATCTACTTACACGCTGCATTAATGCTACCCATTTTCCAAGTGGTAGATATTAGAATTGTTTATCCTACCTTCCATGGTTCCAGCTCATTCCAGTATGCCATAAAATCAACTTGTAGAGACTTGAAACATGTTTCAGATAAGTAATACATCACAGCAAACAAAATGTCTATTTAATTTTTTGTCAAAAAGTTACTTATTTAAGCGATAACACAGCACTGCATGGAAGAAAATGTATGTCTCCATCAGGGAATATGGTCCAAAGAAAAAAGAGACTGCTTTTATCTCAAATGACCATGCCTTCTGCAATCGTGCATCAGTGTTAATACAAAAAACATTGAATTTTAAGGTGGATGTATCACCTGAGCATTTCATTTTGAAAGATTAGAGGATATAGCAAAAATAACACAAAATTGATACGGTTTTATGTTTTGGAAAATGGTTGACTGTAGATAACATGTATTTGGGCAGTATTTATTGGGCTTCAAAAAAATGCAAAATCACTGGTGTAGTGATTTAAATGTTCAGCTAAAGAACCATATGGGTTTATGAACCATACAAGCTAACTAGCTAGCTAGATAAATAGATGTTCTTTCCAATGTTAAAAACTTGGTTGTGTGTTGCAGGAAATCTGTCATTATCATATGTAAACTCCCCAGTAATCTCAAACAAGGGCAATAATCCTCCCAGAGAAATGCGGAGTTTAGGAAGAAGTCATTGGTGCATCACTAGCACAGTTAATGCTGGATGCACACAAAAATACACAGAACTGCACACGTGTGGAAATAAAAATAAAAGCAGACTGACTTGAGATTAGACATCTGTTGGCTGCCAGGCTCTGTTTTTACATTACAATTCCCAAACAACTGATCAAGGTCAGGAATTTAAATTATATCTGTGCTGAAATATATGCCCCACAAGTAATAAAAATACAATTAAGCATTCTTTTTATGCTAAATAAACTACTTATGAAAATGGCGAAAAATGTTAAAAATTACTAACTACACTGAAATATTTTTACACATTGAAAAATTTTTGGGCTTGTGCATTATGATTATATGTGTTTTTCCCCATAAAAATATATTTTTAAAAAAAAGAACGTAAGAAAATATGAATGCATCCTTCTTAATGTATAGGTATAAAATGAATGCATGTACATAACTCTATAAATTTTAATTTCATATCTTCTGCATGTCACAAAGATGTAAAGAAAAATGGAACAGCAGGTGCATCAACCGCCATACCGGCACATAGAAATTCCTGTGTTAGGTCACATAAAGTTAATATTTACAGCATGTGTTTTCATTTTCCAGATCCAAATGATCCCATATAAAACTACAATTTCAGCTGTCAGACAGTTTAAAAGTGATGGCAGAACCTGAGATTTATATTTTATTTCATTTAATTTATTTTCATAAGCAATTTCTAGTTTTCAATTTCCTGTTCATGTTCCATACTTATTTCCTTTATTCCTTAGAATATGATTTCACAAATATATTACTTTTCCATGTCTCAGAGACGTTTCCACAGAATTATTAATATTAAATGTTGCATTATGTGCTCATGGAGGAATCCATCAGCTCACAAACAGCTTTTGACTAATTTCAAGGTTTTGCAAAGATTACATTTAATCATGTGTCCAAAAATGCAAAACACTTTTTATTTGGTTAATTAATTAACTTGGATTTTTTTTTTTCAGACTCATTCTCTCAGCTGTATCTTGTGGTGCTTTCAAGTGGCGTNTAACTTGGATTTTTTTTTTTCAGACTCATTCTCTCAGCTGTATCTTGTGGTGCTTTCAAGTGGCGTCATACTTCCCTGCAAATCTCCAGATATGTCCAAGTTCATAACTTGTGATGTTCACAGACATTTTATTAGTTACTTTTTTCTTGTTTCTCAACATGATTTAAAAAAAAAAAAAAAAAAAANAAAAAAAAAAAAAAAAAAAGCAGCTGCATTCATTTTTGAAAAGGTCCATTTCTGTCAGTCACCTAGCAACAATGTCCACATGACTTAAACCACTTGTGTGTATTGATTAAAACCACATCTTATGATGGAAATAGACCTCAAGCTTTTCATTTAAAGGCAACATTATCATGTAACTGTCATTTTGATGCAATTTCTTCTGTTGTCAACAGAAACAGCGCTGTAACAATGGATCTCAGTCTCTTTTGTGGAGTAAAAGAGCTGGCGAGAACAAAGATCTATGCCGATGCTTTGATGGGTTTTGAATTCAAAAAAAGACCAGCATGAAGTCAATAAAAAGCATCATTAAATATCACCAGTTAACGTTAAAATGATGTGATAACTTCACATTCATGTACCTGATTAAACTCTGCGTGTATTTACTCATTCACTGAATGGTGGCTGAATGGACTGACTACATATTTAAGTCATATGTCATGTTTTCCAAAAATAATTTGTGAAGCTGTACTTTTTAAATTGTGGACAAAAGTAGTTCTGCAGCTACAGAAAATGTATTGATTAATTAATTAGCACTGACTGTTCACTTTAGTCATTTAATTAAGTAAAAATGCCAAACATTTGTTGGATCCAGCAAATGAAGCAAACGAGGATTTTCTACGTATCATTCACTACAATTACAAGCATGTTAAGACTTATATTCAACTCTGATTGAGGCAATAAGTCAATGATTTCAAATGTCATGTAAACACCATAATCAGATCAAAATTAGCATATAAATATTGGTATACTTTGAGTAACAGACATGCAACTGTAAATCAATTTATTGAAGCATGTAAACGATCTGCTGGCTTATAATCAGCGTATACAATAAACCCATGCATTTCCTCACACGTACTTCAACTCATAGGATGATGAAGCAACAAGCCATGCATATTTGGCAAATGACAGAATCACATTAATTCCATCAATGCATACATCTTAATCATAGTACAGACAAAAAAACAATGGAGTAACAGTTTGCATATAAACATGCTGACTGTAAATTTTTTTTTTATACAGAATACAGAATTTGAAGATACCAATATGGCACTAGGAACTTGTGTTGGCTATTCAATATTTAAATTCTTATCCTGTCTTATTCCATCCTTCATTAGGAGAAAATAGCATGTGTATTTATCTGAGTGAAAATGATAAAAGGAAACCAAATACAATTTAAGAGGAGGATGCAGGTCTGATCAAAACCTCAAACCACATCAAAACTAACACCTAGAAAGTTTGATTGTCAATCATATTGATTTCCCACAGCAGCTTTTCAATGGCTCCTGTAGAGACATGAGTCCCCATACTTTCATACATACTTTGGCACATCTAGGATTCCCTTAGGAGCCTAATAAGCTTTGCCTGCTGCACTGCAACACGACATGAAGCCAACACATCCAACACATGCTCTGTGGTTTAGCCACCATCTGTGCACAGTAGCTCACTCAACTCTCAGTCACCATCCACCTCCTGCTCCAAGAAAGGGCTGGACTGCAGTAATCTACTGCACAAATCAGTGCTACATGCTCAAAAGCTGACTGTACGAGCACATATCAAACATAAAGAGAAGTGTCGGATGAAATATATGTGCAGGAAAGACAGACATATTGGACGATCATGAAGCCTAGCATAGCCATGTATACACAGGCACAGGTGTACACACACAATCATATGTACTATCTGTCCTCATACAAAAACATACTCTTTTAGTCCAGTTTCATGCCAATGTGTCAAGCAAAAGCTGCCATGCCAGAATCCATTACTTTTGTTTCTGCAACTCTTTTTTTTCAGTCTCTATCTTTTATTTGTCAACCTCCCACTCTTTCTTACTCTCCCTCCTGTCAATGTCATATTCATTTCTCTTATCCTCTCTCCCAGCAGGAAGTTAAAGTGCCAGGTGCCCTAGCATCTGCTCTCCATTCTCTTCATCCAACTAGAAGTTGCAGCATGAATGACAGGCCTTGGCTCACTGGTTAATGTTTCCACTCGGCTAATTCACCTTGGAGGAATCTTGCTTGTCCGTTACCTGAGGGGACACGGTAGTGAAATACTATCAGCTTGGTCTCAGAGACAAACCATATCCAGTTTGACATTTGCATCAAATTAGCTTGTTGTCAAGATGGTACATGTGTTAATTTCATTGTGATAAAAGGTTAAATTGTAATAAGCAGATACTCTGCAGAAAAACAAATGAATTTTGTCTGCAAATGCTCATTAAGCTGTTTAAGCTAGTTAAGATGTTAAGGTGTTTAATTCATTCAATCACTCAATCTTTTGCAGTGAGCCTACCTGCCCCCTATTGGTTATTAGGATTTACAAAACTAAATCAGGATTATGCACTTGTCTCCTCTGTAATACTACACGCACAATGTCACACACATCTGACGAAAAGAGAATAGAAGTCATTCATTCCAATGGCAACTGAAAGATAAAGGAGCCAGACTAGCACCCCCTTATGGCCATCTGATCTGATTTGTTGGCTATCAGATGATGGATATGTTTCATTTTTCCAAACTGCAAAGTCAAGGAATTATTTTTTTTCCCACTAGAAGTTTAACATTTATTAGTGGTTTAATACTTTAATAGTGGTTTATAGTTAATACAGTTTTCATGGTTGGATTCAGCACTTTCAGGACTATAAACACACACGTTATGAACAACTGTTACTGTAGCAGTTTGGAGTAATTAATTTTCAAAGTCCCTTGTGCAGACATGAGATTGGCAAATTTCTCATTTTTGATCAGCCCAAAGAATTCAAATTTACGGTGTATAATTCTAATCCTATAAATTACTGGTTCTCGATCTTAGTCCTCAAGTGCCACAGCACAGCATGTTTTCCATCTCTCTCGGTTCTGCCCACACCTGAGTAGCTAAATCAGGTGTGGGCAGCCAATCATGATCTGGGAGGCACCAACTCGTGATCAAGTGAACACATCTGATTTAGCTAATCAGGTGTGGGTAGAGCCGGGAGAAATGGGAGATATACAATATTCCTGAAGTGTGTCAGCTTTTTTGTGTGTACAACACCATGTGGACTTGTTCATACAGGGTTAAAATAAATCAATATAAAAAGGGCATAGCTTGATAACACTGCAGCTACTTACAAAGGGGTGGGTAGATAAAAATCTATCCTTGAGTAACAATTTGAAAACATCCACAACCAAGGATATGTAAATCACCAGAGAAATTGCACTAACCAAAAGTCTGTATCTAATCATACAGTCTGATTGTAGCCTGATTGAAAACTGAATGAAAATCTCCCTCAGCTTAACTGGAAAGCACCAGGTCGACCTTTCCATTTTGTCCCTCTCTCTGTGGGAACAAATTTATGTTTCTATCATCCTCTTTCTCTGTACCCTTTTCAATCCCCTCGAGTCCCATCCCTTCATCGTTCTACCTCTCTATCCTCTCCTTTTACATGCCATGCTGCTTTATCAAACACAGGGTAAAGATGTGAGGGCAGATTATGCTGTCTTGAGCCCTGGCCTTGTGAATTACTATAGAGAATTAAGGCTGAATTGCAAGTGTGGTGCTTACGTCCAATAAGTCTCTCCTAGCTTTTCTCCAGTTAAAGCCCACACGCTCATCACTTTCCTCTCTCAGCCAGTTAAACAACAAGCCTGGCTCAGCATCTCCAAGCTTGTGGTTTATGGATAAAGTCTGCATACATGCTATAGATTACGGAGATAACTGGCATATCATTTCAGATAAGTGTGCACTGCTTGCACAGCCAAGTTTTAGGTACAAGGGAGTTGTCTTAAGTCTTCATTTCAAAATATATATATTTTTTTTTTCCACTTTCAGCAGAAAACATAAAAAAATCCAGGTCTGACTTTGCATTGTGTGATGTCAATCATAAATTCAAATGTAACATATGCAATGTATGTAAATACAAATCCCAAATATACTTGGTAAATATGAAAAATCCCATATTCATAACAAATAAGCTGTGCTCTGTGCTGACACTAAGAAGAGTGGAACTAATTGTGTGACTGCAACACTGAATGGATTTGTCTGCCATGCTGCTGGTTCTGTTCCAGGTTAAAAATGCAGTGGGCCGTTAATTTGAATTCTTCGTCATTTATTTTGATACCATTGTGCACATAAGGCCTTCACAGTATGTATAAGGCCTCCAAATCATCTATCCCTTGCCATCTTTTGTGCTTTTGCCCAAGACAAGTTTGCTCTTCCTCGTTCCATCTCAACTGTTCTTCTCCACGCTGTCTTAGATGACTTTTTTTCCTTCTGGCATCAAGGACAGTGCTATTTTTACATTGTGTGCATTTTCTCATCTTAGCACATGTCCAATCATCTCTAATTTCTTCTTGCCATATCTACCATGATGTCTTCCTGTTGGCATCATATCCTCCCTTCTGTTCCGATATCCTTTCTGGCTATCTAATCTGTAGAATCATTCATAGACAGTTATGGATAAGTAGATTCATCTTCTTGGCTATTATAGATGTACTTTCCACTATTTTGAAACATGTAGTCATACTTACTGTATTTCATATTTTAGTTAAAAAGCCTCATTTTTATTTTCAAGGTGATCTTTTGTGATTGGTTTTAGCATAGCAAAAGCATGGCTTGCTTTTATTTAGGCAGGCTGTCATGTCAGCATCGGTTCCTCCTTCTCGATTATGTGGCCTAGATAGGTAAAGTGGTTTACTGTTTGTAGATCTTGACTATCAATTTAATTAAATTCACTCACAACTCGGAGGGGCCAATCCACCATTTTTCAGCAGAGTAACATGGCCTCAGATTTGGAAGTGCTGACTAGTGATCTTCACGGGTCCACTTAGTTCCTCAAATTAAGTCTAACTGAGTCCCATGATATTGCCCCGGGTCTGTGTGTATCTCATATCTCATGTATCTCTGTATCTCATACCTGAGTGCTAGTACCAGTGTTGGTATTCTCTCTTATTTTGGGTGTGTTGGGTCTACCACATTTTGGATCAAGACTCATTATTCTTAGGTCTATTTCAGGTTGGGTCTAAACTGTCCTCTGTTCCCTTTCTGGCTAGATATCTTTTCTTCCTTTTTTTTTTTTAATTTTTTTTAATTAATTCATGCACATCAAGTTTGGGTAGGTTTTCCATGGGTCTGTTTCATGTCGGGTCCAAAATTTTAGACTTGTGAAGATTCTAGTGCACGATCCCAGCTGCTTCACGCTCAGCTGCAAACTGTTCCAGTGCGTGTTGAAGGTCACAGCTTGATGAAGCCAACAAAAACACATCATCTGCAAAAGCTGATTTTAGGATCTCCAGGAAATGCTGCAAGATATGGCTAGGGAAAGGGACATCTGGGCTATTTAGTAGCTTAATATGCTGCCTCCATGTCTTGGACCTGGATAAGGTGGAAAATGGATAGATGATTGGATGATTACCTGTGTACGAATACAGTCCAGTCTTTTATAGTCAGCAACATGTCCAAAAACTTCAAAAAAGGTATACCCATAACAAAGATAAATATAACTAAAACATGTACAGTATATCATTGTACTGTTTTTCATACACTTAAATAACAGTGTCAGTTAATTTTCATAATAGTGACCTAACTAGTTTTGTTTGATAATAGATGACACAGAACCTCTGCATTATGTCTCCTGGGGTGACATGGGTGACATGACTGATATGGGTGATATGGGTGACATGACTGATAGTGAACAGCAGTGTTTACTAAAATCTGCAGGGGAATTCAGTCAACAATTTCCATTTTAGCACCGAGTAGGCATTTCAAAGTGTAATCATCCATAAATGTGCTTTTATGAATAAAAACTGTTGTCCTTGTTTTGAGTTAAATGAGTCTGTTTGTCGGCATACGGTTAAGGTAAATTAGGCTTTTCAAAAATGTATGATTTTATAAATGATAGGCTCTAACTCAGTATTTCTGCACATTACAACCAAAACAATTACAGAGAAGGACTGACTGTATCCCTCCAATACTTTTTTTGATGGTAATCACAGTTCATGAATAGCAGACAAAAGAAAATTATAAAAAAAAAAAAAAAAAANAAAAAAAAAAAAAAAAAGACAACAGAATAGATCAGTTTGCTCCATGAGGGCTCCCCTTGAGGAAACACATTATGCATGTGAGATTCACAGACGTGTTGAAAGGAAGGCTCTGAATTTAGATAATGTCTATCATTTGTTTTTTCCCCCTACTATTGTAATCGAGCCTGGGTATATTTCACAGTTTAATGACATCCCATGATGCTCACTGTTTGCATGGTAACGAAATATAATTGCCTGATGACCATGCATCACTGCTTGCATTACTGTGGCAAATTAGTACTGGTGGAAAGGAAGAGACTGTAATGCCCCCACTGGCTTCCACTACCCCACTCTGCAATATTGTTCTTTCATTTGCTTTTATAAAAGATAAATTATATCTTCACACTGAGGCAGTGCAAGCAGACATGCCCTTCTCAGTGACATTTCAGCAAAAGATATGTGATTAGAAAGGTAATGCCAATATTTGCAGTGGTGACACAAGGGGACAATCGAGGCTTGCTACAGCTGTTGATAACAAGGCAATAAGAGGGTCTCGGCAATGGGGCCCTTGGGGTGACTTTGATTCAGAAAAAGGAAGGGTTTGGTACTGCAGAGGAACATAAATGGATTCGCAGACTAATTTTGTGAAGATACACGTGTCAGAGTGGTTACAATCAGACAATGCCGCATGTTTCAATAGAGCAGTTGAAACATGCACCATTGCATGGTGTGGCAAAATAAGTTTCCATAGCTTTTATTTATTTATTTATTTGGAAGGCTGGATTTAATAAATAAATAAATAAAAGCTTTCAAGGCTTACACGGATTATTCTGAGGTAATATTCTTTCTGCTGTGGTTCCAGAATTTAACAGGGTAGGAATAAAGTTAAGGTTTGTGTAAAATGAATAACTTTGCTTTCCGACAGAAAAAGAAATATCCATAAAAGCTTGATGCAACAATGTTGCTATGTGTGACTGTGGATGTGTTTGTTTTTTGTTTTTTGTTTTTTTTTATGTGTCAGGTGTGTGCTTGTGTCCATGTACCACCATCAGAGGCAGCTGGGACCTCAGCCCTTGTTATATTCCCTGTCGTTTAGCTTGAAGTGAGGCCTTTATTTGTATCTGCAGCTGTCGGGCAAGAGTTGCCACAACAGCTTGTGAGAGTAGACCTGTCAGCGATCGCCAGCAGCTGAAGGGGAAGGTAGTCTTTGTCCATTCGTGCCAGATGCAATCAAAAACTCACTTTCATTTTCCCTCCTACTTTCCCCACAAACCCTCCTCATCTCTCAGCAATCTCTCCTCGATTCACTGGCAACTCACAGGCACACACACACACACACTACGCTACTAGCCATGTATTTCAGGTGATATATATATATACAGTATTGACACTTGCTTTCACTTGGGCCTCAGGTTACAACATAACATTAGAGTTTGTAATGAATGTGCCAGTTTTTCTTTCAATCATTCTGCAGTAAAGGGAAAATAAAGAGAAATATACAGCTGCAGTGGAAAAATAATAGTTAGAAATTGCTGCGAAAATGCTAATAGATGACAAGGGTCTGACTAACACTTCTAAGCACAATTCAAATTGCACAGATGTTCCCAATTGGTGCTTGAGTCATTAATGGCTGCTAGCTAAACACATCTGCTGTCATTAGCACTAAGGAGGGAAAACAAGCAATCCAGATATACATTAATGGGAAGTTTCCCAAAGACTTTAATCACTGTGCTTTTATTAAGGGACAATTAAAAGAACAGCGAAACTGTGATGAATCAATAGTGAGATATAGAACAGATGAGCAGAAGAGAAAAAAAATTGCTTCTGTGCCTTGAAGTATTTAGTATGGCAGAGCTCAGTAGTGTTATCTTAAGAGTTCATAGAGGCTAATGAGATATGGAGCGAGCACAGTCTGATTCCCAGTGGTAAATATCAGTAAATTGGTGCATCAATCTAATAAGAAGCTTCACAGGCTACATACTAATTTACTTGCAATGAGTCTCCCCTAGTTGCCAAAATTTAATTGCTAACTTGGAAAATAACTCTGAATATTTTCACCAAGTGCAGCCATTGTTAATTTTATGAGGACAGCCAAATAAATGGTATATGTTGACGTGAATAAAGGGTATAAAATATGTTACATTATTTACTCTGGAACATAAAGTAAAATAACTTTGAGTGGGACAGAATGCTTAAAAAAATAAATGTGTAATCCTGTAGTGATTTGAGTGCTCAAAGGTGTGTAACATGCAAATATCAGGCATTTGCATTTTCATAAAAAGACATTTTTTTTTCTTTTTTTTTGGGGGGGGGGGGGGGGGGGGGGGGGGGGGGGGGG
>VXCM01001086.1:214569-336729 GCA_014773175.1 Lucifuga dentata
ATATATATATATATATATATATATATATATTTTCCCAGTCAGTTACTGCAATTTAACAGAGAAATTGCCTCTTTTAAGTACAATATAACAAATACAAAGCTAGTTTAGATCACATACATGTCCATTTCTTCCTGTCTTGGACTGAGTAAGGTCTATTCACTGCAGCTAATAAAGGCCAAACCTGTAATTGCCACCCTCAAGGTCAAACAGAACCTGAAAGACTTGTCTCGTCCTTAAGAAAGCAGTTAGCAAAATATTGACTTATATCTGTGTTACTGAAGTCTGGTAATTTTTTGTTTTTGCATATTAATAACCTCACATTTTGTTATTTTCTCTGAAACAACAATCCACTGACAGATGTAAAGTTTGCCTTATATTTGTGAAACAAGTTGCCAAACAACCAAAACTATAATGCAGTAAATGTTGCCCACACAGGCATAGATCCAAGACCTTTTGATACAATAACAAAATAAACAATAAAAACAATAACTTTTCTGATTTTCTCCTTTTCTCCTTTTCTCCTTTCTGATGCAGTTTTCAAAATAAAACTTAAATTACAAGGGGATGATTTATTTTTTCAAAGACATTACTGTCTCATTTTGTATTAGATGCATTGAGCTACTTAGAAATTACACATGATGTAATTTTGGGTAGATAGACTAAATATTTTGTGCCACTAAAATGTTATTAGTTGTAAGTAATCGTACACTTGAAGCTGGTAGATATTTGTGTCTTTAGGCAAACCTACCATTCAGAAAATAATTCCATCTTTTTTTGCTGTATGATATTTTGTAACTTTGTTGGATGAAATAAATATTTATTTAGCTCATTACTTATATCAAGGAGCTTATGTGATCATCCATTGTGTGTTAGAATATCTCATAAAGTTATGGATCAATTTGGATGAAGTTTGTGGAAGAGGTGTAATGTTGATTCTGTTTTGAAGGTTATCCGGATAACATTCTGGATCCAGGATACAGAGTAAGTTTTTAGCCTATGAATCAACTCTAATGGGCTAAGTTTAATGCAATTTAGGATGATGGCTAATTTTTTTTTTTTTTTTTTTTTTTAGCAAAAAGAAGATCTGCTTATTTTACTGGTGATCCAGATCATATTCTGGATGTGAAAACTTAATAAAATGTTGATATAAATATGGATATTTTTCAGTCGATTAATGCTGAGGCTTCTTGTTTTAAGATTTAATACCTATTTGTTTGACATTACTGTTTGTTGCTTGGCTAATATGCTGTGTTTTAAATGTGTTTTCTTTCCCTTAGCATCTATTACATGGTGAAATAAATAAAGGTATTCTGATTTAAAAATGCAAGCTGCTGCATTTTCATATTTCTAATGATTCTAATAATTCTAATGAGGCATAAGATCCCTGGGTTATTCCTTTTAATTTGATCTAAAATCGAAATCCACTTTCCATTATTTATTTTTTTTTTTCCCCAATTTTCATTTTACTTGAACAATGCTTTAAGTAAGTCAGCTATATTCTCAATCTATTAATTATATATACACACACATGAATGTAAGGAGTGTGTAAAACAGACGTCCTTGGCATTCCAGCCTACAGCCAAATTGACTTGTGGTTCAAAACCTAGATCTCTATATAGACAGAGCTAAACTATTTTAAAATTGATTCTGCTCCACCTTCACCACTCACGCAACTCATTCAAATACATATGAATCATAAATGTATACAAAGATGCATAAGCATGTACACATTCATGCATTCACACACAGAGGCAAGGCCACACACATACACTCATGCAGTTATTCAATAATCCTCCCTCTTCAGCACCAGTCTTTCTTTTGTTCCCTGAACTCCTGGTCTCCATCGGTAACTGTTACCCAGGCAACAGAACAGATGGAAAAAAAAAAGGGTGAATGGATGGGCAGAAGAAAAAGGGAATAAAAGGAAAAGGCAATGGATTCAACTATTTGTAGTATAGGCAAGGCTTGGTTCTACAAAGGTAAACTACCAAACTTCCTTTTCAAATGCACTGCAAAGCTGAAGAGAACTGGTTTGGTTAGTTTGGTTATGAGACTTTCTATGCTTTATGTATGCATGCAGGCATGTTTACTTGTGTGTACAGTATGAGAGAGAAGAGTGGAAGTGGGTTTGTTCATGCTTAAGTCAGATGTACAAGAACTATTCTGGATGAATCATAGACATTTAAAAGGATGCTTATAAGGGAACCACTTAAACAATATCATATGCTGTCACACAAGCAAGATATTACTGTATATCTTAGTTGTAAATGGAGAAACAGAGATTTGCATACAGTAGCAGAGTCATATATACATACAGAACAATCATTTTCCCATGTGCAGGATCATGCACATGGGGCAAGTTATGTACTGTATTTATCAGCACAAGCTGCACATGCAACTGATAAACTCCCACATGTACTCATGTACATCAAGTACATCATTGTCTTTTATACTGTATGTCTCAATGTATGTATACCAGCTGGCAAGTAATGAATTACTGTTTGAAAGCAATCCTATAGCTTTTTCCATTTGTTGTGAAACCAAAAAAGCAGAGACCTATGACTTTGAATCAATGTGCACTGAGGTATTGCTCGGCCATTTGGAGGAAGTCATCTGACAGTACAAGTCTTACAAATTCTCAATAATGCTGTAGTTCCAGGTCACTGCAACCCGACTGCTTGACTGGCCATGAACTTATTTCTCCATGTTTCTCCTTCCTGTTTTCTACACATTTGTCAATAAATCCATAAAACAACCCCAAACTTGCTATTCTAGAGTTGGTCTGTGGTGACCAAATTTGGTTTTATCTGCAAGTTAAAGCAACAGAAAGTTACAATAATAAATTCAAGTACAGGAAAAATGCTAGCTGAAGCCTGAACTGGTGGCAATTTGGCACTAGGTAATTAAATCTAAGTTGTAGCTATTTTTTTACATAGTTTCTAAATTTGGGTTTGCTAGTAGTGATGAAATGATCATCAATAAATATGTCATACATGCCATTATATCTTATTCATAATTACAAAGGACAAATTGATTCAGATCAGATAATACAATTCACAATTAAAACACTTGAAATGAAGGAGAAACAGCCAGGAAACATCCGTTTCCCTGCAGTACCTTTGCCAAAAACAAGCTTGGACCAAAGCCATCTTGACCGTGTCACAGTCCTTGAAGTTGAACCGGCACACCTGGCCATGTGTTTAGTTCCCTGCTAAGATCTGGGAACAGAGCAGCTACGAATGAGAACATGAGGAATCGTGCCAGAAAGATTCTGCTAAGAAGTGCATGTACTGTACCATTCTCTCCCCCCATGGATACAAGTACGGGACAGAATCAGGACCAAGAAAGTACATAAAGAACACCTTGACCTATACACATATGGTATAAGTTGCTGTAAAAGAGCACTGGTATATGGTGGTTTGTAACAAGGCTCATGTCCTCCTTAGGGACTAATTAAAGGGAAATCTTTTATTCTCTCCTTAAGTGTAACCCTGGCCTTATATTCTTGTTCAGAGTAAAAAAAAAACCACTGCATTAAAGTACATTTGTACAAAATCTGGCTCATATATAATGAATAAGAATGCAAAAACAGATAACTCTGCTTTTATTTATTTTTTAAAATGTTTTGTGTGTGTGTGCATGTGCATTCCAGGCAATATCATTCAAACTGATGCTGGATTAAACAAAAAGTAAATAAACATAACAAATCACAACTAATGTACATTTTGTTTGATATTACCTGGAATGCACACAAAAATAAATTAAAATAAATAAATAAATAAATAAATAAATAAATAAATAAAACAGTTGTCTGTTTCTCTTCATCCAGCATTTTAATANAAATAAATAAATAAATAAATAAATAAATAAAACAGTTGTCTGTTTCTCTTCATCCAGCATTTTAATATGGAGGTGTTGGTTTTACTTCTCTGGGTATGCCTTAGGCACATTTAGAGAAATATCATTAAAACAAATGTGGTGTTTTAAACATTCCACACAAAAGTTTTAATATAAATAGAATTTAACATAGTCTGTTATTTTAATATTATCCAAGAAAATCTTGTTTCTGATAAAGACATTTTAGATAAGCTGTAAGACAAAAATAATCCCAAAACAAAGACTTGGAGAAGTCTGCTTAGAGAAGTTTCTTATAGAGCATGAGTTCCTTGTTTCCTAATTACATCAACAGCATCATCCCAATATTACTTTGTCATGACACTAATGGATAAGCATATTTAGCAGGACAGTGATGCAGGTCATTAACTATCATTATTGTTTTTATATTAATTATGAAAAGAATCACTGAAAGAGGATCACCGAGGTTCCCAGAGATTCCCAGAGGATCATAAGGATCATAATACTGCAAGTGTTCTAACATACGTGTGGGAGTTACCAAAGAACCAAGACGTTATTTATAAGCCTATAAGCTCAACTCCTCATTGATCAGTATGAAAGAACCCGAAAAAGATTAAAAAGTTATGATTCCTTTGTTAGACACCATCTGTTTCTTTTGTACATTGGCTTCAAAGGGAAAGAGATCCATTTGTTAATTTTTCACCACAAGTCACATTCATGACCTTCCAAGAGTTTCTTCTCCCTCGTCATCTTGGCATTCTGTTGTTGAAATAGAACAAATGTGAGCAGTTGGTAGCCGTCTGGTTGGAATGGCATCATTTGGTTTCCTTATCTCATCATTCTGAGGAGCCCATGCATAATTCACAATATTTGCCAAACCAAACCAAGGCATACAATGTGTTTTCCCACATCTTCAGTCATATGTGGTTTTGTGGTCTGTCAGTCTCTTCGTCTTTTTCTCCCATTTTTCGGCTATGTCTGCAATATACAGAACACTAGTTAATGTCTCCAATCTGTATTGTCCATAAGAGAGTAGCTGACATGAATATTATTATTATTTTGATCAGATAGCTCTCTAATCATTCATTTGGATATAAAAAAATAAACACTACTTATAATTTAATACAATAATAAGGATAACATCATTTGAATATCACACTAAAAACATAAAAGCATGCATGAGCTACAGCCAATTTCAGGTTTTATCAACATTTCTTTTTAAAGGAAGACTTGGAGTGTCTTCAGTAATAATCAAAACAAAAATACTAATAAATTATAAAGAAATCACGTTTTTTGTGTTATGTTCGGTATAATGAAATACAACTCTTACCCAACAATACACATAACAAGCCCTAAAATGACAAATCCCTATAATGTGATCCCTACAAGTGTGATCCACATTCTGTGGATCACACTTTATGATTTGACAGGAGAATTTATCAATGCCTTCCTGGTTGTCTGTTGCTTGAATGTACACAAGCTGCATGATTGTAACAACCTTAGAAAACTCCTGGACTACACAGACAAAACTAAGTAGTTGATCTAATGTTTCATATTGAATATATTTAAAGATTTAAAGTCCAATAGGCCAAAACAAATGCAGCTCCAATTTTAGGATGGCCATCTGGAGAGAAACAGACAGGATCAATAATAACAAGCAGTCATTACAAGAGGTAATGACTTGTGTTGTGTTCTGCAGCATTTTCAGTATTTGCAGTGCATTTTTGAAAGGACCATACTGTATTGGTCAGATTTTGGAATATGTTTTTACCAATGCATGAACATGTTTTCTCCAGTCCCTTGTGTTTTCTCCAGTTGCAATAAGTTGGGCTCTCCTGGCCAATGGAAACAGGCTTTTCAGAAAATGACACTATAACTGATGGTAAGTACTGACGGCAGAGTAGTTCTCAAGTATTCAAAAGTGACATAAAAATACACTTCATCACATCTAAAGAAAAAAAAAACCCAGAAGAAGAGAGTGCAGGAGAAAGATGATACACTTAGATCAGAACACGTGAATCTAAAAGCATTTCCATTTTCTATTTTAACTTGGTAATATTGGAGAATTCCCGATGATTATACCGAATCAGTGAACTGAAACACAAAATTGAATAAATTCAATTGAAAATATTATGAAGTTACATTTTTTAAATTTAATTTACTGTTTTTTCCCTTTAGCTGTAGTCCATTTTGACCGGTATTGAATGCTTGAATCTTTTCTTTTGGTATTTTGAGTATTAATGACAATAAAGGCAGTTCTATAAAATATACCACTGGTTTACACCAAGATATTTACTTGAGAAACTTCAAGACTCAACTGAGTCGATATTGTTTACTGAAAATGGCTAAAAAAGTGTGTTACATAATTTTCTTCCCAATACAGTCATTGCCAGTTCTCCTCTGTACTCTGTTGGCCTGGTCAATGTCTTGACTACCATGTGCCTCCTCTAAAACATGAAGTCAACAACCATTCTGAGTTTCTATGTCCACTAGGGGGCAATGTCACATTTGCCAAGCTAAAATGTAAAAAAACAAAACAGAAATGATGAAATAATAATAATAATACTAATAATAATAATAATAATAAGATTGTACTGTATAGAAATATTTAGGCTTTTACCATTTGATGATTTCTTGTAGTTGTGGGTCGGGCGTCGACTCTGTACTTCATTGCTTACCAATACTTTTCCCTGCCCAGCCAATAAATATTTGTGTAAACCATTCTGGGCAGAGACATCCTATAGAAAACATTCATCAAGATCTCTGGAGAAAACAATCCCCTAAACATGAACTAAAACCTGCATTTCTAAGCCACAGTAGCAGATGGAAACATGAAATGTAAACATATGAGAGGTTACATCTTTGGCTATAGTTAGAAATTATTATCTTTGACCAAATACCAAGGGATTTGTGCACCTCTGTCACTGTGGAGAAACTAATGGCAATGCTGTTGTCAGCAGGCTTGTAAGGACATGCAAGATAAAAGGGATTTCAGGTAAGGGGACAAACAAATACCCTTAGAAAGACTTTCAGCAAGAACTTCTGGATCTTTGCCCAGTGCTCTCTTCTGTAACCAGACCTATTTAGAGGGTGTCCCCATGGATCAGAGGGTCACCCTAAAGTGACAGCATGGTGTGGAATTAGGAGACATCTGACTACTCTTCTCATCTATAGTATAATAGTTTACCTTTCCTTCCTGGAATCAGGTGGGCCTCTTATGAAGGCTGCAACTTACAACTGTGTCATCCCACTGAAGATGTTGTGTGTTCATATTAGCAATGATTCAAATGCCTACAGGTTAATTATAAAGAGAACAGCTCTTCCCCAAGGTATTGAATTCCAAGCTAGACAATGATTGTCAATGAATGAATAATAATCAACGTTACAACACACAGAGGCTACATGTGCATATTACTAAAGCATCTTGGGCTAAAGACTGATGAGTGTTGCAGTTTCATCAGACCTGAGATAATAGGTTCTTTCCACTTGGGTAAGAAGAAGGAGCTTGAGGTATCATCTGATTGCCATCTGATGGCAAATACAGTGATCATTGCCAAATGGACCTCCTTGGCTCAAAATCGTAGAGCGTCTTGTGGAAATATCCAGTGATGACTGTCATTGGAAAACTTTTACTGAATCATGAAAATCTCTATCAAGAACATGGCTGTCAGCCATAGCCAGAAGGCAGATGGTATTTATTATGGCAGAAAAACAAGAACATTCTTGTAGACATCAGCACTCAGCATGGAGGCAACAGAAGAAGGAGGCCTTGCGGGTATGGCTGGCAAAGGCAACTCCAAAATGATGAAAGAGGCATCAGCAGCAGAAAGACTCCAGCTACAGTAGTTGCAGCTGTGAAAGCTTGGGCATGGAATGACTTTGGAGAGGTTATGGTGGATGACTTTCAGAAGACCTCAGAAAGGTTATAGAAAGCCATTTGGCAACTCAGATGGGACAGTCAACAAGGACATGAACACGGTGTTCTCAGCAGGGACAGCAAAATGCTGACTTCAACAGGAGATATTGTCATAAGGTGGAATGATCACATTTAGAAACGCCTAAACCTAGGAAGTATGCCCTCTGGACAGGAGGCAAACAGGATGGTTCAGGGGTGAAGGGAGCTCAGGGCACATTCCCATTACAGCAGTAGGTAAGGGGGCTGGAGGGGCAAGAGGAAGGCCCTGGATATAATTAGAATGTCATAACTCACAACATCCCTGCAATGATAATGCTCCAAACAGTTACATCTCCTTCAGGTTGCATCGCCTATTGGAAATCTGCTTTATGTCCAATCGCATACTAGCAGCTAAGGCATGATTAGCAACTCCTTTACTGACAGTAAGATGTGTCATTAATCCTCATTAGATCAGATTACTTATTGACAAAAAATAATTACCATGCACATGTACATAGAAAACTGACTTTTCAGTTGGTGTGACAGCTTGGTTGACTGCTTAAACTTTTGCAACTAAGCATGAACAATTGTGTATTTTAAGGATGCAAACCACAGATGGGAGTTTCCCCTCAACTATTTCCCAAGGAATCCCATGCAGAGAGAGAAATGACTGGATATTATTTACTGTACATGGCTTTTCCTAACAAGTTTGATTCTGATGCCTTACACAGCACCATCTATTTACCCTAGGATGCCAACAGTGACTGGTTAGTATGTAAGTAATCCAACATTCAAAATAAAGCTTTGTTCATGTACAGTAATACAGTTGTTCCCAAAATATGGCACATGTACCATCCCACTTTGGAAATTTAACCACCAACTGAACAAACAATTTAAATTTATGGAAATTCTGTTATTGTGGCAAATAATTCACAAGGATTTTCAGTGTTTTCTCTTACATTCAGGTTTGCTCAGAGGTGGTACATGGTTTTGAAAGTTTGAGAAGCAATACATTTGATAGCCAACAATTGATAGTGTTTGGTCATTTATAATTGTAGCAGTAATCTGCTTACTTAGCTCAGCAATATCAAACAGTGTTGGTGATGTTTGATTTAGGACAGAAAAAAAAATGGTCTGAACTTTGGGATGCTACTCCTTTGAGGTGCATTGTGGATAAGAGGCTTTAATAATCCTTTGAGCCTCACGTTGCTTCTTGTCAGTCTAATAATTCTGGTAATAATTCTGACACCAAAAACATGCAGGTATAAAATCGACTCAGCTTCCTTTTTCACAAGATATAAAGTTATGAGCCTCATTGCAGAGTACAGAAAGTGACTTATGCTGCCAGCACAGTTTAAAAAAAAAAAAAAAAAAAAAAAAGCATGACAGCCACAGTATGCTTGAAAAATTGTAAAGGGTCTTTATAGTCACTTATGAATGAGCAGACATGAAACATACATGGTTAGAATCAGCTTGGCTTTTTTCTTTTAGATAACACATGCGTGACAGAGTGTGTGTGTGTGTGTGTGTGTGTGTGTGTCTGTGTGTGTGTGTGTGTGATGATTGGTTATTTGTTTATTTGTGTAATCAGACAGTGTTGTTGGTTTGTTGGTTATGAGGCCTAAGGCAGCTCCATATTTGCATATTTATTGATTCTAGAATTCTGTAAGCAGATTTGCCTTTAGGCCTTTTTTTCAGGAGGTTAATGAACTTTTTTTTTTCTTTTTTTTTGTAGGAAAAATCTATTGGACAAACTATTATTCACTGGCAAGTATTTTTAAATGTCATAAAATGTGCTGGGAGAGGATCTTTAAATTCTGTAATGATATTCTTTATTAGACAATTGCAGATTGAGTTTTAGATTCATTATATAAATGCAGCAGCAGCAAAAGAGACTCTGAGACTCTCTTGGTTGGTCAGTCGGTCCTGAAACATTAATAGGCTTTTACGTCTCATGTGCCATTCTAAGACACATTTTGAAATACTCTGTGGCTGCAGAATCTCTTCAAGCTTGGGTCATTTGGTAAAGCAGATATTTCCAACATGAGCGATCAAAAATTTTAATCCCATGAGAGCCAGTTTTGCATGATGATGCAGTTTACCATGTATGCCAAATCACCCCAAGAAATTAAGGTGCATAGTGTGTGTGTATATACATATCTTTCCATTTTTATTTTTTTAATTTCCTCTCTTTATATTATTCCACTTGTCTGCTTATTTAATGTTTTACATTTCCATGTTCAATTTCCTTTTAATTTTCCTCTTGGAAATGCATTTTGATAATTAATTTAGATTAAATGATTTCTAGTCCAACAGTAAAAAAAAAAAAAAAAAAAAAAAAATCACTGGTTCATTCTTCACACTGGAATGCGTGGAACAATCAATCAAAAGGTTGATTTTTCGTAAAATCATTAAAACCCTTGATACAAATAATGATAAGTTCATATTTGACTGGCTGGAGCAGACAATAATAGAAAACAGAGTGTCATGCTCCCAATGAAAAACTATCAATTATTATTATTATTATTATTATTATTATTATTATTATTATTATTATAGTTTCATAGCACTTGTGACAGTGCAATAATATAAAAACAGGTTATCACTGTATGTCTTGATTACACAATGTGTTACATTGCACATATATGCATAAAAAAAAAGAAAAGAAAATCAAACCAAAATGCTCCAGCAAAGAGTGGATCATTATATTTTGAAAATGCTCCTCATTTGACATTAGAATTCTAACCAACACTCCCCAGTGCTGATTACACAAATGAACCAAACTAATCTGTCTGGATCAATGTAACTGAGATGGAAACCTAGATCCCTGACATTTCTTTCAGCTAACTTCAGTCTGATCACAGTAGCCACCACTTAAATGTCACTGATGAATTTTCCTCTACATTCATTCCCTCTAGAGATGCAAACAAATAACTAATGATTGATCTCGCATGATCTTTTACGTCAATCAGGGTTCATGATAAAAACACTACTAAATAAATAAATAAATAAATAGTAAGTCAGGTCATTTAACATTTTACTATGGATGAAATCACTTAAATATGAAAATTCTGTTCTAAAAGAAAAAGAACAGTAAAAGTATGTGCAACCTTCAAGCGAAGATTTTTTTTTTTTTTTTTTANTTTTTTTTTTTTTTTTTTAAGTTCTTGTAACAAAATACTTATGGATGTGATGTCAGCTCAAGGATTAATTCCTTCATGTGTGCAAATAGATGCAGAGAAAAATAAACCGCCCAGTCTACCACCTGTTCTGTATTACTCACATTTTCATCAGTTTTTGACTAAACAATTATGAAGTGGTGGCAGGCACAAAGCTGTTTCTATGACATGAGCTCAATATGAAAACTCTCTGTAAAGGCTGTGAAAGAGAGAAAACATTCTTAATCAACATAACTGACAGAACTCGAGCAGACCTGACATTACCTTGGCTGATTAAAACAAGGAAATGACAAAATAAAATTAGTTAATTAGAAAGTTAACAATGTTCCTCTGTGGGTGATTTTTAAAAAAATAAAATAAAAATTGTGAGCACAATTATGTAACTCTGTGATGATTTTCCTATAGCGATTCTTGATGATTTTTTCTACAATTGTTCTGTAATTATATTCATGAGCATTGTCGTATTGGTGCACAGGCAGTTTAGGTACAGTGTTATTCCATCTCTCTCCCAGCCCTTCTTATAAATGTCTCTAATGTCTCTAGCAGGAGGCAAAAATGCCAATGACAATAACCCTAACAGCTTACATGGACTCTGCCAAATACCTGTAACACTGGTGAATATTGCCACAGCAGTGTTTGGTGTAAAACTGAACTGTTAAACATGATACATGCCAAGAAGACAGATGGTACATATTTCTACTCATAAAACGGACAAATTCACTGTAGGCTCACAAATGTCAGTGTGTTTTGTTTTGTTTTTTGGTTTGTTTTTTTACCAGCATAAATATAATATAAAGGATGGCTGTTAGATATACTTAAAATTTTGAAAAAGTATAACAATACATTCAGACATTACCCTCTCAAGCTATGGTATACATTCCATACATTCCTTTGTTCTGGATGCAAAGAAGGTGACAATGAGCCCGAGATTTATTATATCTGTTCAGCCGTACATGTGATGCGTGAATATAATTTACAAGAGGCATACAGAGCAGAGATGATGAAAATAAACTTTGTGAAGAACAATTACCTCCTTTATCAAATCACTTTTCCAATATTTCATACTTCAAGAAACTTAGTGTCAATCCCTGCTGGCTACCAATAATGCTAATTAGCACTGATTAACATTCATGGTGCAATATCACGAATGTGTAAAACTACAGAAAGCAAAAGGTGACTGGAACAATTAAAGCCTGGTGCAATTAAAATGTAACTCACTCAGACTTTAATGTAATAAATGAAAGTGTCCATACCCGGAGCAGCATTATGTCTGCTTATGCCAGGTAGGAAATTAATTTCTGTAGCCCTTGGTTCCAAAGGAGCCACAATTGCCTCAAATGCCTCTCTGACCCACCATGCTGATGGTCATATATCACCAGTGACTGCTTAATTATAAGAAAGCCATTTCAACCGTGTAGGGTACTCTATATCTTCATGCATATCTAGCAAGACAGAGATAAGAATAGTAGTCCTCACATCACATTTTGTGAGCTCAGTGGTAGTAAATGACCTCAGGTATAGTTGAAAAGAGCCAAAGCTGTTTTAAAAAAAGATTATTTATTTTATTTATACGTTTTTGTTTTTTTTTAATCTGTGTGTTTGTCTTTAATGGTTCCCTAAGTGGTGTATTTGACATCACGTCAAGATAACCTATGAAAAATATCTAATTTTGATTTTGTATTGAATGTTACACACACCTAGAGGAAACAGATAATTATGTTCTGTAACATGACATATGAAAGGCGCTGAACTGCCAGCTTTTATTGCATCTCATTTCAGTAAAATACTACCTGTCCTCCCAGTGAACTCAAACATGCCATTTCTTGAAAAATCCTCCGCTTGCCTTCCACAGCACTCTGGCCAACATGACTGATTTACTGTTTCTTCTAATCTTCACATTCAAATTTCCACTGAATTATATAATCCTGGTACTGATGAGAAAGAAATGCAATTATGCCTCACCTACAGTTTGTTTCTTATTCTCACAAAAAAGTTTCTTCATTGCATCATGGATGATTTCTAGTGTAGAAATGCCATTAGGGAGAAAATTGCTTTTCCCCTGTGTTCTGCCTTAGCTGTGGATTGAGGGCTTTGTTTAAGACCTGCTTCACTTGGTTTGATGTTAGACTTTAATTCCTTGCAATATGCTATTTTTTTCTTTTCCACTTTCAAAGGGTCTTTCTCAAACAGTTTTAGTTTTTGACTAATTATATTTATTTTTTTGTATTCTTTGAAGCATCTCCAACTTTCCCATTTTCGCAAATGTACAACAGAAAAAATCCAATAGTGCTTCTAATAGTTTTTCCCTTCAAAACACAGATTGACTCTGCAGTAAGACATTGATAAAAAGCAGTGAACATCAATGACATATTTCACAGATACTGATATATAGAACACCACCCTCTCAATGATTTACCATCACAGTTTGGTTCCTGCTAGCAAATACCACAAAGGAATAAATCAAAAAGAGCCAAGCAAAAGAAAAATAAGAGTTATAGCAGTATAGGGAAAAAAAAGTCAAGTACAATAACCAGCATCCTTATGGTGGCAACAAATGGTAACAAATAAAACAAACCTTATGGTAACAAATCAAAGGTTTTGAGGTAAAGGCCTATAGACTACGGAAATGTAGATATTTTGATGCATAACTTCAGCACAGCAGGTACAGTATATCCAGGTGCAATGTACCTTCCAAAACTAAATATGCAGACATATAATACAAATTGCATTAATAAAGTAAAAACTACAAAAACTAAAACTCTAATAAGTACTAATGGTGCATTCACTGTTCCTCAGGACTGGGAAGCTGCAAGTTGGAATTTCTCATTACCACCCGCATCTTCGAACTAGATAAGATAGGAAGCAACATGGATGCCTCCATGAAAACTTTTGTTGCTTTTTAATGAATATTTAGTCCACATCAAAAACCATGAAAGGCACAAATGTACTTTTTTTTTCTTTGCTGATTGATTTAAAGAAAATGCTTCTAAATGTTCATAAAGAAATTGTATTTTCCTACTGTTCATGCTGTGAGCAGCCATGTTGAAAATGTCAATACTTGGGTTTGGGAAACTTGAGGGTTGAAGGGGCATTTCCTTTGGCGTTTCCTTGATGGAAATTGGAAATTTCAAGCTCTAAGGTTTCAACAAATGCAGCATTAAATATTATTGTCCTTTAATAGTACAGCTCACTTTCTGCATTGGAGCACTTTACGGCCCTCAGTTTTTTCAATAAAACAGTTCAAAGGCCCTTCAGTAGTTACAATTCTCTGGTTGTGTGGCCTGTTTATTGGAAAGCAACGTTTTGCAGACAGCAGCTAAATTTGATGCTTTTATTGACTTTGTAAAAACAGCTTAAAACATCACATAACCAGGTACAGATAAAATGCATGGCTCTATCTCTGACAGAGGAAAGGGAGTCAGGAATGCTGGCTTGCAAATTTTGCTTGAAAATGTAGGAGAAGTGTTCCCATTAGCTGAAAATATGGAAACATATGCTGACTCCATGAGGAACAGTAGAAACGATTAAAGAGTAATTCATATTTTTTGATGCTGGTAAAGGTTTTCTACATTATTAGTGTTTGGCACCAAAGAGACAACTCTTTATGCATGCAAATGCAGTCAAAAACAAGGATTAAGGCTTTAATTAATGAGTAAAATTAACTTCAGATTTTAATCAAAGATAACAATGGTTATAAGAGGAATTTGTCTTAAAAAGGGATTAGTGCAACATAAAGAAAGAAAGAAAGAAAGAAAGAAAGAAAGAAAGAAAGAAAACTCATAATATGCAAAAGTAGTCAAGTATAATGAGGTTAAGTAACTATCAGTTTTGACTCTACTGTATTTTGAGAACAACAGAACAGATTTAAAAAATAACAGGACCATGATTTAAGCTTCTAAATATAAAACAAAAAGGACAGTGAATGGGTCATACTGTGTTTATATGAAACATAAGGTCTGCTGAAAGAAATGCTTCCCTCAGGACATAAAATATGCCTTTGTAAGCACCATACACTGCATGTGTTTTCAAGGCTAATATTTTGCTTACGATTATCAACACTTCCATTCTATAAATTACTTCTGTTGATGCATACTGCATCATGCATTCAAGCCTTGATGGGAAACTTTTTCCTTTCAGTATTTTATTTATATTTAAATGACAGACAGAGCAGCAACAAAGTCAAACAGGCCAGTAGAACTTCAACTTGTAGAAAAAAAAATCTAAAAATGTTGTTGCATTTCTATTGTGTGAAGATGACACTGTCAGATCCACAAGGCTATGAATAACCACTCACTTTAAAACAAATCTATATGATTTCTACATCTGTCAATGGTCATTTCAACCTGGGTTAATGCTGTCATATCACGGGTAGACAGCGCAGAAGGAGAGTAGTGAAAAAAAGGAAAAAGAGGAGGGAAAGATTGCTTGAGTGAGTGAGAGGCTGACAGCTCAATGCCAGAAGAATAGAGTACTCAGACCTGAGCCTGCCCTAGAACTGACAGCATCAGTCATAATGATGTTCACTCCGGGTGCCAGGAGACACCTTAGGGCCACGAGGGCAGCCCAGTACACCTTCTGTCCTGTTCTGGCTGCTTGAATATGCTCCTCCTCATTCTTATCCTTTCCTTGCATTTTAAATAACAATGTCTCTTTTTCTTATACTGACGACAACACACATAATAAGGACATGGCAATGCACGGTGACCTTGCGATGCACTCATTGTACTGTATATCTACACAAATGCATGAAATCATAAATTTCATGCCATTACAGAAACACATGCCCAGAAATCAAATGTTCAAAACACCAAGAGAAGATGGACATTTCACTAAATCAAGCTATCCTTTCAAAGTAAAACCCAGGTGACCCACAGAAACCTTCCTGTGCTCGCACAGGGAAATAAAGTTTGAGGTCATGTTAACAAGCCTTGGGCAGAGGCTGGGGTGTTATTGAACCAAGGGCATAAGTTGATGGTGAGAGGGTTGAGAGCTGAAAGTAAGCAGGTCAGAACAAGATGTATGAGAGGAGTATAACCTGCAAACAGTGAGAAGCAGGAGTGAACACAGTGAGGAGAAGGCAGAGAAAGACAAGAAACATCCATCCAATCATTTTCTACACTTCCCTATCCTGTTCGGCTTGCAGGGAGCATAAGCCCATCCCAGCATGCATTGGGTAAGAGGCAGGACAAACCACAGCTAGATTGCTAGTCTATCCTGGGGCAAATACACAAAGACAACCAACTTCACACTCAGATTCACACCTACAAGGCATTTATAGATTACATTTCCCTTAAGATGCATGTCTATGGACTGCAACACCTGGAGGAAACCCACACAAACACGAGGAGAACATGCAAACTTCACACAGAGAGAACCCAGCAGGGCCCCAGGAATGTGTTCTTCTTCTTACTGTGAGGAATGGTACCAGGACATAAAAAATAAATACAACAAAATAATAATAAATTATACCAAATACAAAAAGATAAACATTTGACATTTGTCTTTTTTATGTCTCTCATTGTCAAATAAATAAATAAATAAAAATATAAAATTAAATTAAATCTGCATTGTAGTTATATCTGAATTTAATGTAGAGCTCTGGATGGCAAGCAAGTTATAAGTCATCAAGGCTAAGATGTAAAGTTCAGTGACAGTCTATTAAGGCCTTTACAAAATATTAAAGAACCATAAAATCAATTCTGTTTTGAGAAGACAGCATAGAGAAACTAAAATATTAGTTTTAGTGACTAATCTTGGTGCTGCATTTGGAATAAGTTGCACCCACAAAAGGGCCTTGATACTAAGGGAGGAGTGCAGAAAAATCTATAGCATGTGCAGAAAGAGATGAAAGCATGAGTAACTCTTTTAACATTGTGAATTTTATAAATATTTCCAAGCTGACAGAAACATGGACAAAGTGCTCCCTGAATTTGCAATAGAAAATTAAGACGAGAGCCAAGCATGACACCCAGATTTACAGTATTGAAAAAATACCATGGGATCTGATAATCTATAAAACCAAGCACAGCCTCACTGCCATGAAAATTAACAGATTACACAAATAATGGCCATAACCAAACCATAACCAAACATATGCACATAGGAACTACAAATTTTTTCCAGTTTTTATATTAATACATATTTTTTTTTCATTGTCCAGAATCACATTCACATTAATGAGAGTAGTAAGGGACATAGTCAAGGGACGATTTGAAAAAGGATGAGAGGATAAATGCTGTAAGGCTGAGAGAAGAGGAACATGGAGGTGGACAGAGTTGGAAGAGAGTGAATAGAAAAGAGGGAAGAGGGAAGATACAGAAATAGAGGTGAAGTAGGAAGAAGTCAACAGCAGAACAGAAATAACAAGAAATAATGACCAAAAGACAGAATTTCAAGGTTAAGGTGAAGGTGTGAGGTGTGGAGAAGATAGCCTGGGCAGATGGACAGAGCTGTAAAACATGACAAGATTCATGATAAGTTATGCAGAAAATATTAGAGGCTTAGTGTTAAGTAAGGTGAGATGATGTTACCTAAAATAGTAAGCAGAGAGGGAATGGTCAGTTAAAGACTTGATAAACTTGATAATGATAACATGAAGAGAATGGTCCTAACAATTGAGTCTAATATTGTACTTTATACTGTTATTGTTAATGTTATCTGTGTAATGGAGACATCATTTTGTTGTTTGTTTTTTCTCATTTTTATACCGTAATATAGTCAGTACATGTTGAACATTGTCAAAGTTGCAAATATGCCATATGCCATGTCTGCAAGTCTTGAACTGTGCTGAAAGCTTCATTTTTGATTAGTCATTTACTTCTGTAACATGTTTACATCATCATGTAACACATTTCAAAACCAGGTTTGTAGGTGAATTTGCCCACCTACACACCTGGTTTGACATACATAAAGCACCAGACTTAGCGAGTGTTTGGCTAGCATCTGGTTTAGGCCTGACGCAGCTGGCCAATCAGTGTAAAGTAGGCATTTTTGGAGGGAGCCCTAAAGATACAGTACTGGTTTGTTTTCACTCAGTGAGTACAGCAGTGCCGCAGCAAGAGAAAATTGAAGTTGGCCATGTGTATGTGTATATGTATATATATATATATATCTATTGCATATTAATGCAAAAGTTCAACAGTTCAAAAATAGAACCCTAAACATGTAAATATGGACACCAACAGCTATAAAATGTCCATTTTAAGAAACTAAGCCAGATTTCAGCTAAAACAGACAAACTTATAAAACAACACCACTACTTCATTCAGACTGTGAAAGACAGTATTTGAAGATGTTGACCTCCAAACCCACACCGAGTATCTTTTCTGCTACAAAGCTTTTATCCTTTCATCCCTGCATTATAGAGTCAAAACCTTGGACCACATACAGTAAGTCAGTAAAAGCCATGCAACAGTACATCCAGTACTTCCAGGGAGGACAAAGTGCTTAATCAAGAAAGATGTCATCACTTTTTACAATAAATAAATAGCTATATTTACAGGAGCAGCAAAACACTATTAAGCTCTAAAGAACAGGTCATGTATTCCGTATTTATCAACTAACATCACCATAAGCAGAGCATCTGTGCTCATCTGAAGGAGTAAGAACACTTTAAACACTGAAGTAATCCTAAATAGACTGAAATGAAGAACCATTGTTACTACAATCCACAAAGTGGTTCAGAGAAGAAGTGACAACTTCACAAAGAGGAATTAAGTATCAAAATTCCCCAACCAGCAACCACAGCAACCACCGTTCACTGCAGCAAACTCTGCAGAACCTGTGCAGGCTTTTTCAACCACATGGAGGCATTCATTCATTCATTATTCCTTGAATGTGTGCTTACTGAGGTGATCAGATCTTACCATAACTGAGATGTGCAGCAGATGCATGTGTTCATGTAGGGCATGAGCCGGCTCCCGGGCGGTGGGTTGGGTTGTCTGGGCTAAGAGCTCAGACTCGGTCATGGACACATGGAAGTACAGCGTCCCATTTTCCAACCACTGCTGCTTCCAGTGGACCTGAGAAATGTCTTCTCCTGTACCTGACATCTCTGCACAGAATAAGGAGAAAGAAGGAAAGGGAAGCAGAGTTACTTAGTGGGTTCAACCTCCTTCATCATGAGAATCTGATTGATTTACGTGTCTGTTAAAAGTCATACCTATTTAAATGTCTGCACATGCATATGTACAATTCAGTTACAATAAAAAATACATTAGTCTGTGAGGAATATTAGTTATGCAGTAGTATTCCAGTGCAGTGTTTCTCAGAGCACATCAGTAGTCAACTGCAACCACAAACCAAGAACCAAAACCAAGGGCAGACACTAGACACCACAGGCTGTTTGCCAAACGCTTTGGAATTACATCAATTTAGTGCATTTGTTAAAATCATTAATGATGACAGCTATTTACCCCTGTTATCAAAGATTTCTGTAAATCCAAAACTGACAACTGGCAAGCATAACTGTGTTTCAAACATGCTCTTCAATATCTCACATATAACCCAATGAATCACAGTTTGGAATGTTTGGGAATGATTTTTTTCCCTCATCTTATCCATATTTACATTTTTTTGTTTCTTGACATATCCAGAAACTCTAGCACAAGGTACTGCACACATAGGAAAAGACAATGGATACATCATCTGCAAATTCCCAATATAGAGATGCTCTCTCGATACTGACTGTCATAAATCATCCATCATTTTATACTAACCAATTCCAACTTATTCCTGGCATTTACATGAGTAAATGTCCAACATCAAACGCAAGCTGGAAACATTTAAAAGTAAAGCAAATCAAAGCGGGTGGAGGGGNGGGGGGGGGAGGGACATAACCCAATTGCAATTTATGGGACAATGGACAGATGGAAAAGCGGAGGGAATTGCCATTTTATCTGGATATGGATCACGACACAGGAATCTCATACTATTGAGTGGGAGTGGTGGTTCAGCAGAGGCCTGAGGGAACTTGAGACTGTGAGGCTTGATACAGTATTTGTCATGTGGCAGGATGACAAGGGCACAGACATGCGCTGACATCTCCAATCAGCAGCATGAAGTAAATGATGAATGGCTTTCAGTGGCATTGGTTATTAACCTGCTGACTTGGGGTCAGTAGACGTGGGCAGGAGGGGAGGGTTACGTGAGCTCTGCTCAACAGTGTCAGTTGCCTTTCAGTGCAGGAGGGAACATTCATAAAACACCTAAGGGACCCCCCACCCACACACAGCAAAGTGGTCTTCAAGTAATAATTAATTGATTTTGTTTTTAAGTTTTTCAGATTTTGCCTGTGAAATTACTCAAAATCCAAGGACAGAAAGTAACTAAAAATATGTACTTAGGTACTATGCTTAAGTACAGGAGTACATGTACTATAATTAAGTTGACTGCTTCTTTATATTTGGTGCTTCTTTGGAAATTAGCTTTTTTTTTTTTTTACTCTACTGCATTCATGTAAGAGCAGCAGTTACGCACTGTGGTTACTTTGCAGACTAAGACTTAAATTCTACATAATATAAGCTCAGAAATCTTGTATTTTAGCCAATTTTGACACAGTTTAAAGAACTTTAGAAAGTGCAAAACTGCAAAACAGTTGCTGAGTATACTAGCCCTACAAAGAATGATCTAATTGTGCAACTGATATGAAAAGAATGAAAATCACTGAAAAGTGAAAAATCTATATTTACAACTTTGGGGATTTTAATTATTTTATTCATATATTCTTTTTTTTTTTTTTTTTTTTTCTAAATGGGCTAAGTTTTATTTGACTTATTTTTTGTTTTAGTTTACAGGTTTAATCTGAACACCTCTTTAACCACAGTTCATATGTTGCACATTATAAAGTCCCATCAAAACCCTGGTAATGTTTACTAAACCACAGACAATGCACTCATTCCTAGTCTCTAATAATGAAGTAAATCTTTTTAACATACTTTCAGAAATTACACGTGAAGCATCTTTCCTCTTGTTAAGGACTGTATAATGCTCTGCATTTTTGCTGACTGCAGCCTGTGATAAAATTTTGTAGAGTGTGAAATTTTTAAATGCTATAACTGCTGGCTATTTAAGTCTTTATATTTCATCTGTGAACATAAGTCAGGCTGGCCTTAAAACCTTAACTGTGGATAAAGCTTTGGCTGATGGGCCAACGGCGACATGGCACTTACCATCTGTTACTATCAAGCTCCTGTTAGATTTACCTTTGAACTTTGCTCATATGTTAGTGCATTTTAGATTAATTTAAAAACTCCAATTATGCAAAGCCTTGACATTTAGGTTGCTCGAAATTAGAAGAGATTTTTCTGTAAAAAACTAAAAAAACTTAGTATTATTGTAATAAAACCAATCAAATGCAAATGCAGTAGAGTTTCTATGGTCTTACTAGATGAGGAAACTCAGTAAGTATGCTATGGAAAGACAAAGGATTGTCTGTGCCTGTGTCCGTGTGCGCCCTTGTCTTTTATACGGTGAAACTTGTCACTGGGCAGCAAGCCAGACGTTACTGTGATATAGGTGTATGGCCACAAGGTCTGTTTGTAGTTCATTAGCAGAAGCGTTATTAATGTGTGCATGTCAATGGCTGTTGGTGCACATGTACACTGTATATGAGTGAATAAAGCCGATATGCTTCCAGCAAGGGCGTCAGCATAAGTGTCTATCCTGCTGAGTCCAAGGACACAGGCCACAAGCACAGGAAATGCAAGTCTAGGCGCTAGCTACGTATTAACTGCAAAGACACGCTAATGCATTTTGCAGCTTTGATCCTTACAGGGAAAAACATGCATTCTGAAAGCTTGTCTTTTTCTGATGGTTAACTGTAAAGTCACAGTAAAAGACAGAGAAACAAATAATATGGCTGTCACATTATTGCAACCTGCTAAAGTGACAATAGGTGGGACACTGACTTTGTTTAATGATCCGAGGTTTATGTGAATCTTTAAAGGTGTTGTATGGCATAGGCAAACATTTGTTACATCATGTGCAAGCCATAACAGCCCCACTGGTGTACTCTAATATTTTGTTATGGAACCCACTGCAGTTCTGGGTAGAGGTGTATGATATAGCAGCTCAAATGCAACATCATGCATTGTGGTCAGAACAGTAAACAGAGGTTCTGATCTAGAAAGTGTAAAAACATCTACCTGATATGCAGGATAAGTGTGCTCTTCACTAACTCAATCTTGATTTAATGTAATTCAATGTTTGTTTACATCAGTACTATCTGTAAGCACAGCAGTACTACTGTCATAGATTTAAATTTTAAGTGGCGGAAAAATGATTCATAATGATCATGTAAAAGTCAAAGTTGTCAAATAAATTCAGGTAACTGTAAGCTGATGTATAAATCTTTTAAGTATTGAAGGTTCTTTTCAGTTCAATTCAAACCAAATGTTTCAGTTTCCTACAAGTTGAGTAAAAGGTAAAAGTCAAGCTAAAAAGGATAAACAATATGAAAACCTTGGTTTGACTTCAGTTTGAAAGCTGTCCCTTTTCAAAGTTTGTGTAACAGGGAACAAGGTTATGTGAAGCATGGTCCAAATCCTTAATAAGCCTTCTTATTCTTGGCTAGGTCCTATCTGCAGGTATTTAAGATATTCCTAAGTGAAATCTACGGAACACTCAACGTCAGCAGAACACTTAATACAAAAGCCAGCACTCACTCCACTTCTACTTCTATTTACTTTCTTTCTTACTGTGACATTTTTCTCTGCAAGTTCTACAGTTTTTAACCTCATTTACTTGGTTTGGCGAGAAGTGCCAAAGAAGAAGTACATTACAAATTCCACATATACACATTCTGTTAAATTTGGCCTAAATCTCGGGTGATTTTCTAAAAAACCTACTCATTTAGGATGAACCATACTCAAATAACCTTTGGTGGAAATACAGAATAATATATTAAAGTGAAGGCTGTGCATTGTAATCCCAATTCAATGAACACAGGTAGAATCCTTTAACGGAGTTCTGCAGCAGGGCTGTGTAGAGACACTTTAAAGGGAAGTGACTCAAACCAAGTACAAGGGCAACCCCCACCAATTCCACCCCCACCCTCNCACTTTAAAGGGAAGTGACTCAAACCAAGTACAAGGGCAACCCCCACCAATTCCACCCCCACCCTCCACTTTTTATGTACATATATACCATATATTTATACAAACAAATGCAGATTAATGTTGTTCCTACTACATAATGTAGCTTATATAGAGTGATTGTGCACATGAGAAAACCCTCTCAGATGGTGAAGATGATGTCTTTACACACAGGCAGCAATGTGTAAGCGGCACTTGCCAATAGTAGCAATGTTGTGTGCATGCAAACGTGTATGTGAGAATGTGTGCCTTAGTGAGGGGCTGAGGGCTGTTTTGTGCGCAGCTGCACGTAGATTAGGTTAATGTGATCAGAAGGGGGCTCAGTACTCAGGTCCCAGTCACATTATGCTACTCACAACAGCAAACCTTTGCAGCGATATGAATTAAATTTAATAGAATTGAACCAGGGGAGAGACAGGAGGGGGGGTGGGAGACAGAGAGAGAGNAGAGAGAGAGAGAGAGAGAGAGAGAGAGAGAAAGACAGAGAGATAAATGAACTTGGCTGTGTCCTATCACTCTCTGTTGCGCTCAGCTGCTCCTCTGTTTTGCCATATTGCCTGGCATTGTATTAGTTTTATGTGTTTTAATTTGTACTGATATCAAATGATAGTACTATCAACAGCAAGCTGCAGCAGGAACAACAACAAAAATATTAACAATTATCATTTACTAAATTCTTCTACAGGCACACCTCAGTCAATGAGGGCAAAGGGGCAGTGTGTTGGGCCACTGTAGCGTGCATTATGCATGTACTTAGCATGCATGACTTAGCATGCACTATGTGTGTAAATCAATCAGGGTACACCTTATGATATACTCAAATGGACTGGCCCTGTAAAAATGACAAACTCCAAACAGGTTTCCAGTCTGACAAGGCTTTGACAAGGCGTGCATGTATTCACAGATTAAAGATTAAAATGTATGAGCTCTCTCTTTTTATATATTAAAAAAAAAAAAAAAANAAAAAAAAAAAAAAAGAAAAAAAAAAGCCCAAAACACATGTTGCAACACAAAGTGCTTGACAGAGAGCAGACACGGGTTCAAAACAGTATAAATGCCTGTAGAGTAGAATATGCTATTTTGGTGCTGACAAACATACACAAGGTCCTCCCTACCCACATATCCACACTTACTCCCAAAAGGTCGGTATTCATCAATTTAAAGGTGATCATAGCAGTGGAGAGTCAGTCCTGACAGCTTCCTGACAGTTTGTCAGCTCGGAAACAAGCCTGTGTCATCAGCGCTTACCATGATGAAAGGTGGCACCCTGAAGGCACTTTGCTGTCTGTCATTACATATGTGGCATAACGTGCCAGTCTTCTGCTGACGCGTGGCTCAGATTACCAGTGTGGATGAACATAATGCGCAGATGCATACTCAGTAATGCATGGGAGACAGCAATAAAGAACTCAAAGGATCTTACTGTCTGAGTCCAAAATAAAGCAAGGACAAGAGAGAGAGAGAGAGAGAGAGAGAGAGAGAGAGAGAGAGAGAGAGAGAGAGAGAGACCAATGTTCAGGAATATTAGCATAACTCCTAGACGTTCAAATTCTACCACTAAATGTGCCTCTGCCAACTATGACAGAAGAAACCCCTGCATGGTTTCACTCTTTAACTTCACTACACAGTTGGCTGTCACCAGGAAGTGTTAATCAGTGGCAAAACAAATCAGCTGAGGAAATGCATCTTTCATTAGCTGCTAAACTGCCTAGATGTCAAATCTTCCCATTCTCAAAATGCTAATTGTGCCATTACCATTTATATTGACTTGATATGAGCTATGGAATATTTAGGCAAAGGCATGCAAGGTGCTCCTTTCTGATTTAACTCATGAAACCAAATGCCACCCTAATGCCTTATTACAGTACACTAATGAAACAGCTGGCATTCACCTAAAGACCAGTGAAAAAGAACACAACTGGAAATTCATCAATACATTTTTTTTTTCTCCCAAGAAAATGCTGTGGTGTAATGGGATTTAGTGTGCATGGGTTGTTATTGAAAAAGTGAGTATTAAAAAAGGTGAAAATTGGATTTTAAGAAATCAATAATACTGTGGTTTTCTGTAAACAGCATAGGAAACAGAACTTTGGGGTGTTTGAGCATAAAAAATTGAGTGAAATTTGTTTTTAAACCACTTTGTTCGTTAAAACAAATGGTTATTATTCCAGTGAAGCTTTGAAAAATAATGATAATAGTAATAATCAATGGTGCCCAGGGATGTGTATGCTGCAGAAGATTTTCTATCTGAACTGATGTCACACACATAATCTACTGTTTACCCTGATGTCGGGCCCATGTTGTGTTCTCATAAAGCAATGGAACAAATTAAAACACATAAAACCAGTTCAGCTGATATGGCAAAAACAAGAGGGGCAGCTAAGAGAGTGACAGAGAGAGAGGGAGAGAGAGAGAGAGAGAGGGCACTGCCAAGTGTATTTATCCATCTGTCTTTCTCCCTCCCCTGATTTGATTCAAAGGAAATTAATTCAAATCGTCATCAAATTTTATAGTCACAAGTGAATCATGTGAATGGGACCTGAGCACGCATGTCCCCGTCCTCATCCCAAGAGAGAGAATCATGTCTGGTTTTTGTTTTACCTGAAGCAGTTCACAAAATATTCTCATATAAGCACTTATAAATAAGCACGTTTGTCTGGGTGCTGCTATTGGCAACTGCCTCCTAGAACCATAAATGCTTGTAGTGGTGGGGGGTTGCTCTTGTGTTTGGTTTGAGCCTCTGCCCTCAAAATGTCTGTGCACAGCCCTGCCTAAAAGTAACATTTCATTGCCATGAAGCTCAACAAAACATGACACAATCTACACAAAGCTCTGGGCCAAATTATTATTGTATACATTTCTGTATTACCAATAAATATAATACAGTACAGTACATGGATCAACTACAGATTACAAACTTTTCACTTGTCTTTAAGTACATACACAGGCTCACTGTACTACTTTATAGATACCCAATACTATGGCAACTGTACTGGTTATAACCATTAGAGAAATAACTAATGGAAACTCAAAGCGATGAGTTCTGGTGGCCTTTCTAACTCCTGTTATAAATGTCCTCAACAACTTGTCAGCACTTCCCTGCTGTACTTTCACATGATTTTTACACCCTCTAGTCCTACTGCAAAAGGGCAAGTCTGATCCGTCTTACAGTACTACGTAAAAAATGCCAGAAAGTGACCAGATACTGGCTACTTCTGCTCGTCCCTTGGCACTGTTTTTAATGACTTGACAAGTTCGGTATTGGACCTGGGAGAATGGCTGAGTTGCTGATGAAGCTATAGGATTGAGTGATACGAGACAGACAAGATTGATCCATAAGCAGTAACTGAAATTTCCCTACAACCACATTAATTTGCCAATTTGTTGACTAACTTTCATACCATATGCAAATGAATGAAATCCATGACAGTCTGCAAGGTAAGAAAACAACATTGTAATTCTAAGAAATTTTGAAATGCTTTGTGGTCCTTCCTTTTCTGTTTTTACATTTGTTTACATTTACTTTTGTCTCTCCTATGCTTTTGTCCTATTTCCAACAGTAACACTGCTTTTAAGATTTCCACTCTTCTTAAAACAATAAAACCTGATAATCTAATATCTGCCAAGTGAAGATTTATATTCAGCTCATGAAATAAAAACACCATGAAACATTCACAGGAAAAAAAAAAAAAAGGCCAAATGAACTTAAACTGATGTTTCAATGAGAAAAAAAAAAATTGCCACTGGATGCCCTCAGGTCTTCTGAGTACTGTAGACTGCTGTGTGTCTGTACTTCCTCTCTCAATCAGCACTGTGGGATCCAATTCTGTTGACTCAACACCTGTTTCCCTGAATGACCTGTATGTGGCCTCGCTTCCCTGCATGCACTCCAATGGAAAGCCAATTCTACACACTAATACACAAATAATCTGATTTGTGATTGTTGTTTTCTACCATTTTTCTGTGTTTGATTAAAAAAAGCTGCCTGGTATAATGGCACTAACTTCATGGTCCTGTAATCAGAATCTGGAACTCTAGTGAGGCATGAGGGGAAAAAGTGCATTTATATTTTTAATTTAATTACATTTTGGCCATTTGTCTGCTAAAGACTGGCTGCCTTGAGAGTATTTACAATGACTAATGCAATGTATGGCAGCCATTCCAGCTAATGCCAAAGGAGGAGGAGTAATGTTACTGAATGTGAGCACAGCGAGACCAACTTTATCCCTGGAGTCCTTAGTGGAGTCCCCTGAAGGATCTTCTTTTAACGAGTGGCTCCGCATTGCCGACCTGGCCTTATCGCTGATGTCCACACCCACACTCACTCCTGCTGCGCTCAATCACAACAGCAGCTGTTGAACTGAACACTGACCACCTCCCACAGAAAACCAATCATAGTTTCGCAGACACCACCACTGAGCCTCCCAGCATGAAGGAGAAGGTGACTTATTACTTCAAAACACATAACCAAGGCATGGCAGTTACAGCATTAAAATGGTCAGAGTGGATGCCTTAAGTAAATAATCATAAAATACATATTTCATCTGTTTTTCCGAGAAACTTTCTAGAAGTTAAGTGAAAGTCACACCCACACAATTCTTCCTGCTTGTGGATGAAAGTGGTATTATGCATCATATATCATATATCAAAAACATAATTACCAAATGTTTTCCTATACATTTCCAAAAATAAAAGTCCAAAGGAGGCAAGTGCAAAGTAAACCATGAATTATAGAACTGCATTTGTTTCATGGTGGGAATAAGAGACCTCTGGGAACCTGTTGTGTCAGAGTAAATAGAATAAACAAATAGCAGCTTGCAGTGTGTCCCACTGTGGCACAGTGGGACCTAGGTTATCTCTCATTAGCAGAGAATACATCTATCATGTGTCATTGTTTATTTGTGTGTATGTGTGTCTCTACTGTTGCTCAAAGTCACTTTTACTTTACAAAGTTTTAATCTCATATCCGCATTCTGAAAATTGCGCCCCATGCAGATCTTAATATGCAATTAAATCTCAATATGGACAACTTTTCTCCAAGAAATTAGAATCATTAACTTGCTGAAAAAAATACAGTAAAAGGGTAATTTATGTGCCAATCTATAAATGCTTTTGTTCTCTCTGTTATTCAGGATTAGCGAGGCACCATGCCAATATGAAAAGCAGCAGCTCTCCTACTCCTAATGTATTTAAAGTGACACATTAACAGGATAAACAGTCCCTTTATCTGCTGAGTGCATAGGCTTCTTCTAAAACAGTACAATCCCATTAACAAGACTCATTCTGATTTCACATCTCTCTCTCTCTCTCTCTCTCTCTCTCTCTCTCTCTCTCTCTCTCTTAGTATAATGTGATGCTTGTCCACCGAGGGGGCTTGTATGCCAGTGCCAAAGTGGGAGGGTTGAGTGTAATAATACACACATTAAGATTTACTAATCCTTTGTTTAGGCCTCTCTAATTGAGACCTCGGTCAAATAAGAAGGGTAAAACACAGTGATATTACACTGCACTTACATCACTAATTTAGGGGAACTTTAGGAGAATACCATCAATTTCAGCATGCTACTGCATCTGCAAACATGTATAGATTGCTAGTAGGAAATACAGTTTATAAGCTTAAACTATATAGGGACTCACTGATATTGAATGAGAAGTTTTGAGGGTTTCTTTCAGATAACATTTAACAGATTAAGAAAAATAACAGGAAAATTATGGTTTTATGTTTTGGAAAAAGGTTGTCAGTAACCAATATCATGTATGCTGGTTGTATATATTTGATTTAAACATGAAAACTTGCCAATATAGTCCTAGTGTGGTCCTAGCCTAGTGAGACCCTGTAGAACAATTTATCAGTGTTAACTACTACCGGTTTAAATAATAGCAATCAAAGCAAAATATGTATCCTTGAAAATAAGCCAATTCCCCTGTTTACATTATATTTCCAAACTTAGTGATTAAATCAGCAGGCTTGTGGAGGAAGATGGATCTTTTTTTTCTGTCCCATACAGAATTACTGTTTTAATATAGCATCACTGCATGACTAATTCGGATAACTGCATTGAAACACATTCAAGGGGAAAAGCTGGTTTTAAGGATCGTTGTGCTTTGAAGATATTACTGATGCATCGCTGTTGTTGTTTGAAGTATGTCAACCACCGCTGCATTTTCATCATTTAACATTTCACTCATATTTCTCCCTCACTGAAAGATGAGATCTGACTGTCTTGAAGACTCATTCAGAGTCTGACCAATGACAAATGAAAGAGATGCTTTGAAATGGGTGTTCAAAAAAAATGGCTCTTGCCTTGTGGGAATCAATGCCCATCTTTGTACCAAAGAGAATCAGATTGTTCACAACTGACTCATGCCTATAAGGCTGCAAGAGACAAAAAGAAAGACAAATCGTAAAGGAATACAAAACTATTTGAATCTAATGTAACACTGGATATGTTTGATCCAAATCTGAAGCCATGACAGGTTTTTTTTTTTTTTTACAACAAAAACATGAAATGGGTTACAAAGGATAAAGAGTGTTAGCATGAGGTATTTTCATTTTGTTTGGGCTCTCATTCAGATTATTAGGAGGATAAAAGACTCCATGTAAATGAAAATACCCGATAATGAATATAATTCTAAGTAGATTTTTTTTTTTTTTTTTTTTTTTTTTAGTTTTTCCACTTTAGGATTCCAAAAATCTGCTTTCCTCACAGAGTCTTTCACAGTAACCCACCTAGGTAAAATACCATTTTTTATTTTAACCAATTAATCAAGATGTGGCACTGCCCCAAATATCACTCCCTGGCATAGTTAGTCTTGTGCTGGTTGTGTACTTTGTCGTTCAAGCTTGTCAGATAAACATTCCTCTCCTGAAGAAACTGTTTTCACGAAACCTATCTGACCTCAATAGCATTAGAAAGCTGAAAAACTGCAGCTCTGACATGATTGCGTGCCACNAAACCTATCTGACCTCAATAGCATTAGAAAGCTGAAAAACTGCAGCTCTGACATGATTGCGTGCCACTTTTACAGGCCAGTTTCATATCTGCTACAACTCTCATGATGAGTCGTCATTGCTCGTCACCTTCACCCATCCTGTTTTCCTTGGCTGCTGGTTTTCAGGGTCTTGTGGGGTCTCTACTCTCATTAAACTATTGCCATTCAGCCATCTTGCATGATTACAACCTCAACATTCACATCTCCTCAGGTGCTTTGTCTGTAAGACTGCTTTGAGACATTTCTGACTCCTATGGGTTGTTGTGTTGGTTGGTTGTGTTGTTTCCCAATTTTCTGCATGTCTAGCAAAACCTCAGCTCTATTAGATCCTTGCAGGTGCATCTTTTTTTGTTCCTTTAGAAAATACATGCTTTAGTCAGTCTGTACCTCAGTGTGGGTTTCCTTCTCTAAAGAAAGCTCTAATGTCCCACATCTCTAGTCATCACTATTTTTCCTCACTCTCGCTGACCGTCTTCATGGCCGTCACTATTATGCCAGAACAATAGTGAATGATTAAGACATAACTGATGCATTATCTTACCGTTTAGACCAAATGGGAGAGAAATTTTCATTTGATTTCAATCTGCCATCATGCAATTCCTCACATGTGAAAAAAAAAAACTCAGGCAATCACTCTTGCTTTTACTCTCACATTTACTTGGCCTTACATTTTTAGCATTACATAGAGCAGTTTCATATATAAATATCCCCAAGTCAAAACAAATGAATTCCGATCAAATTGGGCCTGAAAAATGTACTTAACAAGTTGAAACACCAATACAGATACTTTTGATCCTCTTATTTTGACTTGGAAAATGGTGGACTGTTTTATGAAAACGGTAGGAAGCTTGAGAGGAAGGAAGGCAAGTGGGAGATTAAACGCGGCAAACAGCTCTGGCAGGGTTCAGTCATCGGCCACTGGGGAAATACATGTAGCTCCAGGCAGCGGACTTACAGATGGATGAATCCAGGCACAATATATCCAGAATCTATAGTATGTTTACAGTGCTGACAATAACTATAGTTGGATGCCCAAGAACAATTTTCACATCCTTCTCTTAATCTGATTATACACACCAGAAATGCTATAGCAGTTCCTGCCAAAAAAAAAAAAAAAAAAANAAAAAAAAAAAAAAAAAATGTCTAGGAAATTTCTAGACTAAAGATTACTGTCCAAATATTTGAGAAAATAGATCTACACTCTTGTATTTTCCACTAGTAATGGCTGAGGACCTGCAGGTAGAGCTACTTCTCTCTATTCTCTACAAGAATGGCCATCTAAAGGACCAAACCAGCAATTTTGCATGTTTAAGCCAACTAAATATTATTTTATCGGTAAAAGTTACTTTGACAAAAAAAAAAAAAAANAAAAAAAAAAAAAAAAAAATTAACAGGCATAGTTATGCTGCGATGGATTATTTATCTCAAGCACACTTCAAGTATCTACAAGTTGACTTCGTGTACTGGAATGAACTGAAACCAAAATCTATAGGAAAAACAAAATCTCAAATGTACTGTTCAAGTAGTGTATTTTGGGAAATGGTTGTCAGTAACAATGTGCATGCGGATTGTATGTATTGGGCTCAAACATGCACTATTGCCACTATTGTCCTTTAATGTGCCCCATGTTCTGCATCCACCCTTGTCGTGGACAGAAATTTAACCACATGCTCCTGTAAGCTGCAGTCCTTCAAAGCTGAAAATTTCAAAACTAATTAAAATAATTGTGAGACATTCATATTAGCATTGACTCTCAGACAGGACAAGTCCTCCTCCCCTCCATTTTCCTGTCTCCTTCCCAGGTTTTCTCTCCACATATGTGTGATAATGTAGAATGTGTGATAATCCCTCCTTATATATGAAGGTAGTAGGTTTATATCCTTATGTGTGCAGAAGCACATGCACAATCCTGCAATGAATTAGCCACTATAAATAATGAGACTATGCTGGTTTTAAGAGTTAATTCATTTCCTGTGGGCTTGGCTATGTCTTGCCTGATTAATGATGGTAATGCCATTGGCATGCTGAGTTGGGTCCCCTGTCACTGAAAATAAATCAGTGGTGCACTGTACAGCGTCATGCCCCAGCCGTGTCCAACATGTTCACTTTAGGTGGCTCTCTGACCTACAGCACAATAAGGGGGGGGTGACAAGGGATGTCCATGATCATAAGTCAGCATCTCTTTATACTCATTTAGGGAAACTGGGCAACTCTATATGGTAGATGTATGGAAACCAAAATGGCTTGATAATTGCTTTAATTTGCAACACATGTTCAATAAGATGTGGCCACATACTTGCAGGAAAAAAAGATCTAAAAAACAGATTTTTTTTTAAGTCAGGGCATACTTAAATAGGCAGACTGTTTACAATTTTTTTACATCTGGACATTATCATTTGTTAAAGTTTAGACATGAGTTATTGCTTGTCATGTCACTTTTGTTATTTTACTGTTACCTAGCTACAGCAAATGTATTTCTTTGTTGGCCTGCCAATGTTGCGACCGAACCGCCTCATGGGCTAGTAACATGCAGCCACCAGTCAAGTGTGATCAGGCAGTCACTCTCACCTTGTAAATCCCACAGCCACCAGGCAGAACATGCATTGACAAAGAAGAGAACAATCTGGGACTCAACTAAGTGTCACGTCTGTATATTTTATCTAAACCAGGATGCAAAGTTAATGCCTTTTCTTACTTGTTAAGAAGAGTTTAAAGACAGCCAGTCTAAAGGCATGCGGGTAGTATTTATTGGGCGCAAGCAGCAGGTGTGGTGTTTTAAGACATTTCATACAACCAATAAGAGCAATTTATTTCAACACAAAGCACTACACTATGTGAGCCTCCCTCCAAGTGATTCTGCCAGATTAATTTTAAGGCAGGAGTGGGGTAAACCCACTGTGTGACCCATGAACATGAGGGGAAAACATCAGTATTATGAGAACAATCAAGAAGGAATCTGGCAAAGACACAGTGTGGAATCACTGCTTTATACAGCGAGGGACACTAGTGGCATGATGCCACTGAAAATGACTGTCACACACCCAGCTGGCTCTGTTCCCTGACACTGCACTGACAACTTTGATTGTTATTTTCACAAAGGGAGGTCTGACAATTTGACAAACTAAAAGTGGATTTGAGTTTGAAAGCTCTGAAAGCTTTAAAGAAATGGCTGTGCTGGCTCATCCTCCTGATACACTGTTCAGATGTGGTAACTAATCTACTTACTTACTCACTTAATTGTTTTTAATTCAAGGCATCCAGTGGTCCAAATAACTGTGATCAATTTAGCAATCTTGTATTTTATAGTATAATAAAATTAATGCTGCAAATGTGTTCTTTATGATGAAATCTGTATTAATTTAAATTTTGATTTCTGGGATTTTATTAAATTTGTGTCCAAGATAAATTCAATGGTCAAATATCTTTAAAGGACAATACTGGAGATTTTGCATGCTTAAGACCAATAAGTACTACATGTTATGGTACTGACAACCAGTTTTCAAAACATATTTTTATATAAAATAGCAGGTATTATTTTGCCAAATCCCCTAATCTTTCAAAATCAAATGTTCTGGTGAAACACCCACCTTAAACTTCAACGTTGTGACTTCTAACACGCATGTCTGAATGTAGAAGGGATGGTCGTTTTTAATTTCTCAGTAAAAGCCATCTTTTCCTGGGACTATATTCCCAGAGACAAACATTGATGTATGTTGGACCGGTTAAATAAAGTTCCTTCAGTAAAAAATGTAACATCATGTTCGCTGTGATGGAAAGCTGGAAAGGGACTGTCTATGAGGGGACCACACAGTCTGAAGCCGGGACCAAGAGTCTTAAAAAGAAAGGAGACACTCAGAAAGACACAACCAGCCACTTTCACCATCCCAATCAATGTCCTGTTACCTGCCACACTGCGGTCAGTCCTGTGGATCACAAATTGGCCTTTACAGCATTTTAAGACCCACAAACACACCATTATGTTTAACAAACTAATTGTATCCACAAATTTAAAAAAAAAAAAATGAATGAATGATAAATCTGAATAGAACTCACAGCATTATTATTATTATTTTTTTTTAAGTTTTGATTCCTGTGTGAAATATTAAACAAGTAGTCCTACAATTAGTGGTGTAAAATTAAATCCAAATCCTTCAAAGCTAATTAGGTAAATATATAAAGACATAAACACTGAAAATACTGGTGAATTAAACTTTCAAACTGATACTTACACTGATTCTCCTTAAATCTTCCTAAGTAGATTAACTAATAACATATAATCTCAAAAGTTAATGATTTCCAACCATCCTTTATATCCTCAAACCATGCACACCTTTTGGTCAGATGAATAGAAAAAGTCTTAAGAGATTAATTCCCTCTAATTCCTGTCTTTTGTATTTTCCCTTCTTTCATAGATAAGTACGGGGAGTAAGAGTTAACTTGGCTTGCTATACTTAGTGTAAGAGGCTTATTATCAGCATAAGCACCCAGTTCCAGTGTTATTTGGTGCTGTATAAGCTTTAATGTCTCAATACCATTGACAACACTGACTATGAAAATTAAAACTAAGGAAAGGAGATTACAAAAAGATGCAGATGACCACAGAAATTTAGCTGCGTGGTTGACAGAGTGTGATTGAAAGTTCATGCAACAAGTATTAACAGGCTGTGGTATGAATATTCACGTCATCTGTTCTGGGGGAGAGAGTGTGAAAATATCCCACATTCATCGTCTGCAAACAGGAAGTGAGGAATTATTTTGATCTCCTGCCAACCACCTGCACTATTCATAACAGTTAATAGTTAAGAAATGGTCTTATAAGAGCAGATGAATTCCTCTTAATTCACCTAGAGTGGATTGTGAAGCCAAAGGAAAGTAATGCTTCACAATTTTATGTGCATTTAATATCAACTGATCTTTACAGCTTTAAGTTGTCTTTGCAGCTCAATCACTGTACTAGTTAAAGATTTATCACCTGATGTACTGATCAAGATTTATCATGTCTCTAGTAAAACTCTGCCTATAAAAAAACAAACCGAGCTAACATACATGGACCAGTAATCTTAAATTATTCAGTTTCCCTCCCCCTTTTAATTTGTATTGATTTCTTACAGATTATTTCATTAAAAATCAATGTTTAGTGAAATGTTTCTATGTTCATAGGGAGGCTGAGTGGAATACAGCAACAGCCGCCAAGCGCTGTGTTAAAGACCAATGTTCATGCCAATTTACTTAGTTTTATGATACAAACTGAGATAAACAGTAAAAGCTATTGCTCATCTTCTATTTGCACACCTGCCACAGTGCCATCTGATTCAGTCTCTGACTCACTGCTTTTAAAGATATTTGTATTAGCTAAATATATTTATATATCTTGTGGTGGTTTATCCCTGTGATAGTGTATATCTCTTCTTCACCTCACTCACTTTACACACATTGGATCTTTTGCATAGAAATTCACATCAAGCAAACCTTTTGAGGTTGCTTTGCTTTCATTTATACACACCACTGTGCTGTCACATGGACAGGCCCACAAACTGAAAAATTCAGACACTTTGCACTTTTGGAGGAGGAAGGAATGTGTCTTCATAAAATTTAAGCATTTTAAAAGGACTGTTGACAGACAGGCCACTGATCCACAGACTGGACTACAGTAGATCTACATCTCATATTAAACATGCGGACTTACAAATATATTTATACAGGAAGAATGGTTAAAATGGTTTCGTAGTGGAGTTATATCAAGACGATCCAGCATTAAATGGAAAAGTAGGTGAGGTTCTAAAATGGGTGAATGTGGATGGATGGATGGATGGATGGATGGATGCACATTATAATATGCTTGAGAATTTTTTTTGTTTGTTTTTTTTAAATGAGGAAAAGACAGCAAACTACCAAGTCAAAGTTTGCTAACCAGTGTAGTTATTGTTCTCTGTGAGCTGTGCACTTGCAGGAATGTGTGATTAACTACGATCAAATACAGTAAGGAGGAGAAGATCAATACTGAGCCTCCCACATTACAAGAACACACCTCAGGACTGTGCAGGTGTGTAGGACTCTGATTAACTGACTCTGAAAAGTTTGTTGTATCTGTTAGGGAAGTATAGCTGTAAAATTGTGTTGTAAGACTAGAAAAGCTGAAACACTGTGAGCAATTATTCTACATCATAGCAGGCACTACAAGGCGTCAGTCCCTGTTTAGATCCTGGTTTGTATGTTTGTGTGGGAACAAAAATAAAGATAAACATAAAAGCAATGGCTGAGAACAACAGTGTGAGTCACTCACCCACAATAAGAAATCACAGATATGTCAGTTCTTTTTTTGCCTCCCATGTTGGCACAGCAGTAAAACAGTACTGAAACACTGTATGGACACCTATTATAAGCAGAAGGCCTTGGTTTAGTCACACTACACTTATAAGACAATGCTATACTTGAATTTAAGGAGGAATGATTTGCATTTGTTACATATTCATGAACTTCCCCACTAGCGTGTGTGTGTATCTTCTTTTTTTCTGCAGGCAGAAATGTCATGGCAATCTAGCTTAGCAGTTGCTATAGAACAACACTCTACTCTCTAAGCACTCCAGTCTTCTGCTAAATTCTGCAATGAACAAAATTGCATTGTTTGGTTTAATTTCTAGGGTGAAATCTTTTGTATAACTGTTGGTTGAAGACACCCAAATAAGCTGTCCAGTCAAATATTATAGAATTATGGTTTCTACATGGTTTCCAAAATTCTAACACCTAAAAACAGACTTGCCACGCCATACCTAAACAGACAGCAGCATTCTGTGCTCTCACTAAAGAGCAGCAGCATTACTCGTCGAATCTTAAACGTGACCCTCTCTTAGTGTGTGTTTGTTCTGTGAGTTCGACTCAATGCACTCTTTCCTGATCAACCACCATCACCTCCCACAGAGCAGCACTGCACTCAGAGATCTAATCTTCAACACTTTTGCTACATAGCTGTCCTCTATTGTGCGAGGGGCCTGTGTTTTTGATTCAAAGGTAAAGCTGATCTGGCTCAACGTGGGATCTCCACCGCTGATTGCGATCAGAGGTCTGTAAGTGGATTTATATCTCACCTGGATTCACCTGACTGGTACATCGATTCATATCTCGACTAAAGCCGGGATATGCGGGGGGGGGGGGNGGGGGGGGGGGGCATGGAATGGATAGGTGACTGAATCACTGTGTGTGCCCATGCGTGCACGTGTTTGATTGCTTATGTGTTTGTGTGTGCTCATTAAAGCATAATGATTAAATGTGATGAGATAAGCTACAAAATCTACTTTGATTTTACTCCAGTGTGTTTCTGTAAGATATCAGAATTGTGTGGTTGTTTCTCTCACACATAAAAAGTGTTGACTTAAAGCTTTGCATCCTGCTCCTACTCCCGCAACCCTGACATAAGAGAAATGTTTGCGTGCATGTTTAATGACTCACATAGGCATTATCGGGATCTCTTACCATTCAAAGCTGGAAAAAATAGCTCCGAAATTTAAACAGCCAAATGTGATGGATGCCTGCTTTCAACAGACTAAAACATGCACAGATGGTGCACAGCACTTAACATAAGCAAAAACGGTATTTCACCTTACAGATGGGACAGACAATGACAGGTAAAGGCTTTTCATGTTTGCAAAGGGGTGAAAGTCTGAAGCACTTTCACACCTAGTTTGTTTTGAGGGTTTGCTTCTGAACCTGGTGCATTTCTCCTATAAGTTTGGTATGTTTGGATATATGTGAACACAAAACTTGTCCACACCAAAACAAGAGATCAAAACCTTGATTTTGGTCTGATCTTTCTCAGATTTCAATCAACTACGGAGTGGTTCATATGTGGTCTGAACATGATCTGCACTAGTCCCAAACTAATTATGGGGCAATCTATTGACCTCTCCCCCCGAGGCATTTTTGACCAATGAGCAGAGGGACTGTTCTCACATGACTTTTTGGTTCAACTTGATTTTGGTTTTACTGTATGAAACTCAACCAAATCAAGAGGTGCATGCAACACTGTAACAAATTAGTCCCCAAATCGGACCACAGCAAAAGAACTACAGGTTTGAAAACACCCTGAGAGCCTCAAATCAGGTGAGAGGTTCAAAGCTTTCATAGCAGCCACAGGGACAACTAATGTGTGCAGGTGCATTATCCTGATGAAGGGTAGAGCTTTTCTCAGCTTCAGACCCTTTGGTACCTCTGGGACTTGTAAGTTATAATCACTTAGCTTTATTACTTCCACCAAAAAAAAAATTACATTACTGCCTCCAGTTGTGAGGTTCAGAACTTCCAATCAACTGTTGCATTTAACAGCTGGTTTAAATGAGCACTGCATGACTGAATGTAGTGCAACATGATGTACCAACAGTCAACTTATATGCAGCAACATCCGGTCTTTGGTTTGTTAGTATCCTTGTGGTGATTAATGGTCAGAGCAGATCTATCGAGCACGTCTCCGCTGTCCTGAGACTGTATCACATGGCCGTAACAGACGGGCTTGTCAAATGTCATTACCAAGGAACTCTGCTCACTTTGGAGAGTTGACACTGCTATAAGACACACACAGTGAGGAGGCACAAGAAACTACAAGTACACAGCTCACAACTGCACTGAGCAAAAGTCAGGACAGCTCCTGCTTCATACAGGCACAGGTGTCTGCACACAAAATTAATGCAGTCGATGACACAGATTCATTTTATAACATTATGATAAATGCCACTAAGGCACATATTTGGAAATATTGCTCAGGTTAAGATAAATGTGTGTTGCAAAGTGTTTCTTGCAGCAGTGAGAATTAACTTTGGGAAGAACTTTTTAAATTGGCTGTAATACAGTTTTGGTTTTTTTTGGGGTTTTTTTTGCGATGATTAATACTGACTGTAACATGCTTGTAGATATACTCTGCTTAAACGCTTTGTCAAGTGTTAATCCAAGGGTCAAAATCAAGGGTCAAATTCCTCTTAAAGAGGATTTTGACCCTTGGATAATTCTCTCTATGGCTGTAGTGATTTTTGGCTGTCTCACTCTTCTTCTTCCCTACACTGATCAGTGAAAAACAGCAATGAAATGAGATCTCCAGCTAGCAGCACAACACTGACAAGTTTATGATGGAAAACTACAAGGAAGAGTTTGAGCGCTCTTGTACAATTCATTCAGCTGATAGCTTCAAAGTGCTCCCTTCAGGTGTGCATTCAAGTTCCCCAACAACATATTTCCCCTGGCACAGTTTTCCCTCAATCGATCTGAACCTGAACCTGTGACAAGGTGATGGATTCACTGCCACCCACAACAATAGTTATCAGTTTCTTCATCATCAAAAAAAAAACAAAAAAAAAAAAAAAAAANAAAAAAAAAAAAAAAAACCCTCTAACCAAGCTCAAAAACAGATACTGCCTAAAAGCAGTATGGGAAATGGCCTGGCTAAGCAAAGATATGAATCAGACCCTGACTTCAGGACAATGCAAGTCGAAGTAAAGTTGGATTCCACATTTGCACCCCAGTCCACAAATTTAAACTCTGGATATACACACAGGGATACACACAAGGCCAGGTGCCACCCAAAGACAGACATCCTCACAGACATCCACACTGTGGTTAATGAAAATGTAAATCAAGACAGATTTAACAACAGACCAAGGTTGAAATAATTTTGTATGCTCCTGCTATCACACTTTCAAAGCCCAACAATATATTTAAAGCTGCAATATGTTTCCTCATGTAAAGCTATCTGCAAATTAACAAACACCAACGCAGATAGATAGACTAGTTAGTAAATGTTGTAATAGCATATAACACAAATATGATGAATCTCCACAATTAAGGAATCAGAATGCATCCTGATATTTATAAGTCATGTTTTTTAAAGGATCATATGTGGGATTTCTATTTCTAGGGTGCACAGATGGAGCTGAAGAAATTTATTAGTTAAATCTGTTATCACAAATATTGCCCAGTTTATTCAGATGCTCCTCATGGTGAAGATCTCACTTCTTGAAATCCCTTGGGGTTTGACAAAACTATGTTCAGAGCCAAATTAGACTTCCATCATCACTCATATGATGATACTCCAGGTGATATCACTATCTCAATAACAAGTGTCACATCCACTGCTTTAATGGGACAAAAAGTCACACGTATTGTATGTAAGAATGTGTGAAAAAGAAGTGATTATCAGGGTTAACACAAAACTTGTGTTTGACAACTTCAAGCAAATATAAAATAATTAACTATTAAATTGTACAAAAGATAGCACAATAAAGCACAATATACAGTATAACAATATACAGTATATATAGAGGGAAGAAAGAAGAATACTGAAAGCAAGACACAATAAATAGTTGGTGCCCCAATTTTCAGGAGGACAAAGAAGCCAAGGTTTTAAATAAGTCTGTGCATAAACAAAGACAATAAAAAAGTCTCTCAAGGGGCTCAGCATTAATATCCTTATGGTTGTCTGTGGAAGACCCATGTAGTCTCTTTGAAGTCCCAGTGTTTCTACAACTGTAATCAATAAGAATCTTTGACGATGATTTATATTGTTTTGTTTAATTTGAGATGTGAGTATGGAGGGCAAAAATCCAATCTATCATTCAATCATGGTATTTGTTCCTTTATTTCTCCCTGTAATCTTATTGTGACATTATTGCAAAGAGAAAGAGGAGCTGTCCTATCAGAAGTGCTGACTTTGAGCTACTTCCATTTCTTATTTCTCGACAGTAAAGGAGCTCTCCAGTGCTGAAATGCCATCAACTGCAGTGAGTTAGTGAATTCTGTGTTTAAGTGGTACGAGACAGAGCAGCTTAGTCGAGCTGAAATGAAATGTGTTGGCAGCTGTCCGGCATTGAAACACATGGTTCTTGTGTTGCCAGGACCCATGAAAAGGGCAAGTACACTGTTAGACAAATATATGTTCGAAGACAAAAGGTACTGTGTTATCAGTCCTTTTTGTAAAAACATGGAGTATATGGGAATAATGCTTACAGCTCACACAAACATGAAAAATTAAGAGTTTAACAAATGCTCTTCCCCATAACGAGGATGAGGTCAGCACGCCAGACCACTAAATCATGCAACAGCCCCTGAGGTATGGAGAGTGTAAAAGAAAATCTGTTTTACACAGTCAGTAATATGTGACAATGTACAGTGTAAGTGGTGATTTGGTAATCCCTGGTAGTTTAGAAAGCATAGTCTCATTTTTAAGAAGACCAACAATAAGAATTTGCAAACAAAAAAATACATATTAAATGTGCTTTAATGATAACGAAACTCTAAAATTCAGCTACAAACATATTCCGAACCAGAAATCATCATTGGTCACAATTATCTATTATGCATTTTCAGGCACGCAGGCAGATTAATCCTGTGTTACAAACCCAATCAACACCTCAGCAGTCACTAAAAGTAGGTTTGACACTGGATGGCTGCACTTCATTTACATAAAACAACCAATCAAATATGTTTTTAAGTAAGTTTCAAGTGGGGGATAACAGCAGAATCTCACCATAAAAATATTTAATTAACACTCATTGATTAAATTGTTTTACCAATATAAACTTTAATTTTATCATTTGGAATTTTAAAAAATGTTCCTATATATTAAGGGAGAGTCTATTGCCTATTAAAAATTCCAAATACAAACCCATACAGTACAATGTAACATTTGCATCTGTAAATTATTTTTTTAAATCATTATATATATATATATATATATATATGTATATAGCTCTGTTGCCTCACAGCAAGAAGGTCTTGGGTTTGATTCCCAGCTGGGGCAGGGCCTTTCTGTGTGGAGTTTGCATGTTCTCCCCGTGTCCGCGTGGGTTCCCTCCGGGTACTCCGGCTTCCTCCCACCTCCAAAGATATGCATGTCAGGTGAATTGGGAACTCTAAATTGCCCGTAGGTGTGAATGAGAGCGTGAATGTGTTTATCTGTCTCTGTGTCAGCCCTGCAATAGACTGGCGATCTGTCCAGGGTGTACCCCGCCTCTCGCCCTCTGACTGCTGGGATAGGCTCCAGCCCTCCCGTGACCCTCAACAGGACAAACGGGTTTAGAAAATGGATGGATGGATGGATATATATATATATATATATACGTATATGTGTGTGTATATATAAATATATACATATATACATATACATATATATACATATACATATATACACATATATATATATATACATATATACATATACATATATATATATGTATATATACATATACATATATATACACATATATACGTATATGTATATATATACGTATATACATATACGTATATATATATATCTGCAGTGCAGNATATATATATATATATATATACGTATATGTGTGTGTATATATAAATATATACATATATACATATACATATATATACATATACATATATATATATATATACACATATGTATATATATACATATATACATATACATATATATATATGTATATATACATATACATATATATACATATATACGTATATGTATATATATACGTATATACATATACGTATATATATATATCTGCAGTGCAGNACATATATACGTATATGTATATATATACGTATATACATATACGTATATATATATATCTGCAGTGCAGTTTGCCCTGCTGACGAAATTTATTTTATTATAATTATTATTATTATTAACATTAGTTAATTACCCCTGAAGTGCTCAAACTAAAAGCGTAAAAAAAAACTTAAATACAGTTATTCAGTCATAGCATTGACTGGCTGACGTGTTAAGGTATTTTGAAGAATACAGGGAAAATAATACTAATAGCTGCTACTAGTATGAATTTCCACTGCATGATGCAAATTATCACCAAGTAAAGCCACAGCCTGTATAAAAGCATGAAAGCTACTAATAGGTTTCTAAAAAGACATTCTGAAGTCTGCGTTTAGATTTACACTCTGCAATCTTGTCGGTCGGGGTGAGCAAGCAGCAGCCACCATAACAGCCTGAGAGACCTGCCAATCTTCCATACTGTAGATTTAAAGAGTCAGCATCGATGTACAGCAGCAACGATTATAGAAAAAGGATTTAAAGACACTTTCACATTAGCTGCAACATTCAGCCACAATGATTTATGCTTGATTAAAGCCCGCTGAAGTCTTAAGTACCTGGCACAAATACACACCTGGCTACATATCACAGGGTCAGTAATAGTTTTCTGTGCAATAATGTGCTTTCAGAGATGAATTAGCAAGCAAGTATACAACAGAAGAAATCCACACTTGCAAGTTTAAGTGTGAAGTTTGAAACTCCAACTTTGAAACCATGAGCTTTGGCTTGTGTTTTCTTTAAAAAAAAAAAAAAAAAAAANAAAAAAAAAAAAAAAAAAAATGCATCATATACTCTCTACCAAATTAGCAGTTGAGCATTAATAGTAGGACGCACAAATTTATGTAATGTGAATTATGAAATATATGTGTATATTGTAATAATTGCCTTGTGAAGCTCTTCCTGCAATAAAAATGCATCTTTCCTTTTCATTCACAGAACTACCTACACTTAAAAACTTAGTTTAGGGTAGGTAGTACGGTGTCACATGTATCATGTCCATAGATGAATACACTGATTTGTGGTTTTGTGAATCTATGTCTAATTTGTGATAGCATTATTGAATGTTGCTGAACTGTGTAAAAATAAACTGGCTACATCGATCGCACTTGAAGTAGTAAACCTAAAATAAATAAATAAATAATAATAAAAATAAATTAATTTAAAAAAAAACAGCAGTAGCATGGTTTCATTTCAGCCATTTAAATAAATGTTTCCCTCATTTTGGATGATTTTTATTGCAAATTGAAAAATTATTATTATTATTTTATTTATTTTGATATATTGACCTTAATATGGCAAAGAGGTAAATTTTAGTAGGGGTAACATTTTGGCCTGTGACCAGAAAGAGTTAGCTGTTTGCAAGCCACACAAACTGCCATATGTCACAATCCTGAATATATGAGGATTATCATACTGTAGGTCATGATGATGACAAATCATGGCAGTTGCAGATGTACAAAATAAGGACATTTATGAGTGGTTCCTAATGGTGAATCCTGCCTTGGTGACAGCTTATTACAGTAACCTATTCAATACTCACGGGAAGAGTCCATAAAAGCACATAACACATCATTAGGAATCTGTCTGACCTTAACCGGGCTGTGGCCCTAACTGCTTATCAACTGTATTCTGCCAGTCAAACTGATGGAGCACTGCACCTCAAATGCAACTGTGCCAGCCATTCTGAATAAGATGGCTCAACCTGACTAATTAAAATTAGTCAGCTGTGTGTGCTAAGGTGTGCCCTGTGTGAAGATTAAAAGCCTTGAATTTCCTGCAGAATTTTGATGAGAAGTCATAGATATCAAATATGTGTAGTTTCACAAAATGAAGCATATCACTCTTGATCATAACATTTACATCCATGCTGTATGGAAAAGCAAGGATATGCAAAAGACAGAAGATAAAATGATGAAAGAACTTTAAGAACTGTCTTGTCTTTTCTACTTCTGACATCACATTGCCGGTTGCGTCAGTAGTCAGAGCCCAGCCAGTGACGATTTATGATTAGAGGAGTTAGGGGAGTAGAAAAAAGTAAAGCACAGGAACATGAGTCACCGTGACTATTCCTAGTAAGACGACTTTTTGCCCTGAAAGTACACAGGGGCCTAAGAGAATTTTCAGTAAATTTCTGTTGACCTTTAAAGGACCATACTGGTGGTGTTGCATGTTTGACTCCGCACACGTTACATTACTGTCAATCATTTTCCAAAATATAAAATCACATTTAAGTTTTTGTGTTATTTTTCCAAATTCCCGGTCCTTCAAAATCAAATGTTGAGGTGATGCACTCACCTTAGCATGCAATGTTTCCCCTGCTAACACACATGTTTGCATTAGACAGGACTGTTGTTTTAATTTGTCTGATAAAATCAACTTTGTTATGGGACTGTATTCCCTGGCAGAGACGTACATTTTCTCCTGTGTAGCTCTGTGTTGAACTGATTAAATTAAAATATCTTATCATAGGCCCCCTAGTGGCATAGACACTGGTATCCACAACCTGTTTACATGTGAGACAATGTGATCAATAAACAAAACTAATAACTTGATTGTCCAAATTTGGGTCTAAATGATCAGTACCACTTAAGTAACTTCAACAATAACGATATTGTGTTGTTCGCTATGATGGATTACCTATATCAAGCAAGTTTTAAATCTGTACAAGACTCATTTTTATCGTGCATTGGAATGAAATAAAACCAATGGTAGTCTGGAAGGTAGGAAAAACAATTTGAAAATGTATAGCGCCAGTAGTATTAAAATATTCTAAAATGGTTGCCAGTATTGTAACATGTATGTGAGTAGTATTTATTTGGTTCAAGCATGCAAAACCACTGGTATGCTCCTTTAAAGAATTCTTCAAATTCTTCACTGTGACCCTTTTAACAACTTATCATTACCATTTCAAAAAAACTGTGTTCTATCACATTGTCATTTAAATGTAACTGAAAATAAGTAGTGGTAGTTCTAGTCTGTGTCCTTTTTCAGTCTGGCAGACAACAAACATTGCAGTATTAAGAAAAAAAAATCAATACACTAAAAATATGTTTGTTTTGATCCCTGTATATTAGATGTTGACTTCCTTAATCCATGTAACCTTTAACAGTTACTGAATCAATAGGTTGGAAACTAAGAAGCCTGTTCAAATCCACTGACAAAGAGCATGAAGTAGTCAAAGAAAGTAATGGTTTTTATCCAGACTCCAGAAAACACGACACTCAAGCTGCAGTTTGCATTGGGAGAGAAAAACATTGACTCAAACTCAATTAGGTTAAGGAGAAGAGAGCCTGTCTGGAAGCAGCTAACATCCATTAGGAGACTGTAATAATGGCATATAAAAGCAATTAATATGACTGATGGATAGCAACATCCTGACAATCATTTGACTACTTCATCATAATAGTCAGTCTGGCAAATCCCAATAGATCAGAGGATGGAATAGTGGAGTTCCTAAGTAATGAATCAATCATTGGGTCATTGCAGGGTTTATTAATGCTCTATCATCGGGCTATGGCATTAATCAGTAAGGGAGAACTGCATGGGACACAAAAACATTGAAATATGCATAATCTTTAGTGATGATTCTGTCATGAAAAATTATTTTTCTTGTGATAGTTAAATACTCTCATGTTAGCAGACCTATACTAATTAAGCATACTATTAAGCATGTACCTAACATTTTCAGAATATGATATGTCGACAACAAAATAAATGCAACTTTTGCTAAACCCTACATTGAGCTCAAGTCCTTACTAACTTTTAGCATTTCGATCCATACACAGTAGACTGTTGCTCAATCCTTCATTTATGAAATTAATTTCATATTTCGACAGCAGAAAATTTAACAGAGAATAACCAGAAATTAGAACTATTGTCTTCATGTTTGTTCCTTTCTACTCCAGCACTTAACATTTTTTACATGACACTGGATAAGCATTGCCAGGTGCCAAAAACCAAATAAACCATGAAGACTGCAGAATTGTCATACATTACCATTATATGAATCTGTGCAAATGGCTCCGAGTATAGGCCAGCATGCAAGCCCCACTTCGGAAGCGCTGCTCTGTGTTTCCCTCTTATTTAGTGTATGTGTGTAAGATGAGTGACAAGTGTGTAAGTATGTTGGTATGTGAACTGCCTCATGATGACTTTGTCCTAGGATTTCATGATAAAATGCCATGTGGTTTTTCTTACACTGCACAACAATTTCCCTATGGGGATAAATAAAGTATCTCTCTATGTATGTATTAATCCTATGTAGGCTACATTATGTGACACAAGGTTTACTCTGCAGAGATCTTGTGAGATAGGGTAAGCAGAGATGTGACTGGATCATTTAAGGAAGATCCAGTATCTGTTTTTTTGATTAACGTAAATCTAAATCAGCTCTGCACCATTTCATTATTATAAAAAAAAAAAAAAANAAAAAAAAAAAAAAAAGAAAGAAAAAAAGAAAAAAGATGCATTGTACATTTAGGGGTTTTAGAATTGTACAAATATGGTAATTACTGTACACCTGGCAAAACTGATGTTCCAAATCTACAGAAATTTGGTCTTGTAGTTTTTTGATATTATTTTATCTCTCAGAAACCACGCAGATAAAATGCATTAAAAGCCATACCACAAAACACATTTTTACAACAGATAATCAGTGTTCAGGAACACTTTCTTCCTAGTAATTTTCCACAATGACAAAAAAAAAAAAAAAAAAAAAAAAAAAGATGTGTCAGTATTAACTTTTACCAGTTAATGGAACTCAATGAATATTTATATCTACAGCAAGTCAGTTTATAAGGTTGCTGTTATGAGACTATATGCAACATTGAGCATAAGTGTTGATATTCAATGTATAGTACAAGAGTTAGCTGAAAGCTAATTTTCATCTGCAGTCCATTAGCAGTTGGCAATTTAAAACTTGCATGCATTAGGAACATAAAACTAAAGCAAACAGATTGCATCGTCTAATGGCAGTGGGAGTCAGTTCTGGACACACAGAATGCAGTCAAAATATTCTTAGATTCCCGCATGACCCCCCTCATATTGGAGTAACAGAATTTATGTGACAGAATTTATGTTAATTTATGTTAACATCCCTAAAGGTGCTCTATGACAATGAACTTTCCACAAACAAACTTCCCATGTGCAAACAACATTAATGAAAATATATGAGCATATGACTAAACTTTCCAAGTATGTGATGTATGTGATGTGTAAATACTGTCACAACTTTTCAAAAACCTAATGAATGAAACCCACTTTCTGGTTAACAGGATTTCCTAAAGTAAGTAAAGTTAAAGGATTTCCTAAAGTAAGTAAAGTTAATGTAACTTTACTTTGCAGTCATGTTACAGAACAGTGATCACACTGTTAGGCTAATGGGTGAAAGACACAAGGCACACACCAGTATGATCCTCCATCTAGTTTTGTGAAACCAAAATGAGTGGATTTGTCCCCGATAAAAAAAAAGAAAAAAAAAAAAAAAANAAAAAAAAAAAAAAAAGAAAATCAGATTCTCTAAAGACTCGTTTGAAAAAACAGGCCTAAAATGACTATCTAATTTACTGTTTATTATAATTATGATTCAGTTTCCCAACTCAGTAAAGGCAATTTAGGTAGGACAATGTGATCAAGCAATAATAATCTAATTGCTTGGGTCAAATTTATACATTTTTCCCAGACTTTCTTACACCAGGACCTTATTCCAAAGTTCACTGCAGGCAAAAAATATTTAAATTTCAATACAACTTCTTTATGATCGCATTGCAATGATATGGTTTATCCAATCAGTGTTTATTACATGTTTGATGTCTGAAGTGAGCAACCATACTGAAAATCATGAATTTGTTTTGAGTCAATAATTCCAGGTTGTAATATTTGATCAGTTAATTATCCTTATCCAATAAAACATCATAAAATATACTAACATAATAAATTTTAAATGGCCATTGGTAGTTAACTGTGCAACTTGCTTGAATTAGTGCATCGTCCAGCCAGCAGCAGCAACAAAAACACCAAAAAAAAATCTGTATTCAGTGTATATCAGTATTTCACTGCATGTGACTGGAAATATCTGTCATTGCCTTTGCTTGAATGAAGATAACTTGTAAGAGTTGTCTTGTGCTTTAGATAAAATGGAAACTGCACCACTTAGTAACAATGGCAAAATATAGTAGATCAGTAGATAGTAGCATTTTTGAAAGAAATGAAAGGTGGGCTTGCAGACAAACTGGACTGACTTTTTCTGAAAGGACAGATAAAGAGTAACTAAAAAGTAAGAACACTACAGAAACCTAGCTAAACTGAACATCTGGGAAATGAATTTCCACTTTACCACCTGCACTACTAATTATTCTAACTCAACGGAATGAGCATTTTGTTAATTATGTGAGCCAGGTGCTATGATGACAAGCTTATTTCAAAACTCTGTAATGGGTATCAATGAATGCATCTGGAATGGCAATATTTCCATTACCATGCTACCATGTAAAGGTCAAAATCAAGTGCAAAACATAGAACGGCACATGTGAAACTTTTGCATCAAGATCTTAAATGTGCATATGAAATTCCAGAACTGTAATTTGGACTTGAGCGATAAATAATGGTGAATATTCTGTATCCTAATTCCCTGAATTGCACAAATACATATGATAGTATGTACAGTTTCAACCAAACATAGCAATTTGCACAGGCAAAAATACTCGGAAAAGACATGCAGATTCATTTAATTCTTGACTGTCCCCACTGCCAAGACTTTATCTTATCTTTAACAACCATCATACCAAATTGATCTTTCCATGTTGATGCTGCAAGCATTTTTCATGGGTTTTAGAATTAAAATTGCACAAAGAACATTACTTTAACACACACTAAAGACAATTTGAGAGAGGGGACTAACTTTCAGATCATGTTGCCTTCTTGCTCTTGGCCTTGGCTCTGCATTGGATTACAATTTACCTGTAGCCTTAAATGGTTTCACTGCTCCTCTAACTGCTACAGGACTTTATAGAGGAATTGGATTGGGTTTTATCTAAATGAAGGCCCTGCAAAGCTGACAGAACAGTCAGATTACTCTTGTATCACTTTGTCAGTTTGACAATACCAAGTCATTAGCATCCTTATCTTGGTTCTTATTTAATTCTATTCCTTAGTAAAGTTAAGCTTCAAATGTATGATTTCAAAGTCTAGGACAGATTGAAGATAGTGTACACAGTACTAAAAAAGGCACCTGCAGGTTATTATCTCTACCCTCCAGCCGTGGGGTATCAGAGAANACACAGTACTAAAAAAGGCACCTGCAGGTTATTATCTCTACCCTCCAGCCGTGGGGTATCAGAGAAGCAAGTCCAAGTCCTGAGCGTTACAAACAGAGATATCACTGCCTTTGGGGATTGTGTACACACAGATGACAATATTTTGCCAAAAGAGCCATGGGTGACACAGCCTCAAACAGCCTGAAACACTTCAGACATGCTAATGATTGTTGCAAATAAAAGCATCAGATGCGATGTTGGTTTTTTGGTAGCGATGCTGCTGCTGCAAAGGATGGACATTAGTCAACTGTATGTAACTCTAGTTCTATGAGTAGGGGAGAATGGGGAGAAGTAAATGTAAATACAGTCAGATCTGATGGATGTGGTGTAGTTGACTGGGTAGACACTGCAGTAACTGTCCTCTCTAAAACACCTACTCACTGGTGTCAGATTGCATGCAGCCCTGCTTCTTCAGAACCAGAAATTAGAGTCAATTTTGCTTTGGTAACACTCTTTGCAGAGTGGCTGTGAAGCCATTGAGAAGGAGAGCGCAAATTGTCAGACAGGTCAAGAAGACTTCTGAACAGAATCTGGTTAGTATGACAGGGACATTGGAAGTGTGGATGTCCAAGGGCTGACAGTGATAGCTTGGCTTCATTAGCCATACATCAAGGCAGACTGAGTGGGAAATAATTAAGTGTTTTCATGCTGAGAGCTAAAGTAGACCCAGAGAGTGATCGCCCTTTTTTTTTTTTTTTTTTATTTAGCAAAAGGAAAGCAGAAACTGGGTGTCATCATGAATCAAGTGGTCTACTTTCTTCTCTGTTAAGCATCAATGCAGCACAAATGTGATGGTGAAATGTTGAAAGTCTAGCTAAATTGACTCACTGCAGACTCTGCTGTCCTCTTATTCACCTGATTTGCACCAGGGAGTATTAATGATGAAACGCATTCTACCTGAGGTGCCTCATATCATTTATATCACCGTAGCTGTTTGTATTGGGGTTCAGAGGGGGAAAGGAAGACCAGAAAATCTGCACTTTTATCTAGGATGTGACATTTGGGCTTTTGCCTTTATCATGCTTCAAGACACAGTAGCTTTAATGGGGCTGGTTCAACCACTTTAGCTGGTTTTCCACTCAGCCATCTCAGATGTAGCATGCTTAATTAAAAACCATTGAGAATGGAAAATGCAGCTTGGACCTGCAGGATTTCTACCTCCCGGAGCTCTATACAACAATGCAGCAAGTGATCAAAGGAACCTGCCAGGAGGTTTTCGATCACCTGCAAATGCAAAAGACTGAGCGTATCATTGTTCCAAGAGGTTTGCCATGTCCCTGTCCTTCTCAGATAGACACACATGACTTCTCAGCCAGAGCATAGAGAATGAGAGGAAACTGACCCTGACTGTGTCTGTAGAATATGGATGCCCTTTTTTGACTGTCTTAGAGTCAAATGGAGCATAGACAACCACAGGCAACTTGGCTGCCTTGGCAAAGGGCATAATAAGTTCCATGTGCAGGCAGGCAATATGGCCTCATGGTTTGACCTTGAGGCTGACAGTAAATGATTGCTCACTGGACTATGAGGAGGAGGCAGGTGGCAACCATCTTAACTCATTCATGTCAGGGCTTACTGAATGGTGGAACCGCTGCTGGTGCCAGGCTGGGACAGACGGAGTGGGCAGACTCTGAAACTGTTGATACAGGTCTCATTTGTTTTGTGAAAGCAGAAAGCAGGCACTGCACAAGCTTCAGCTTCAGCCTGGTGGCGTGACCTCAAGCAGACAAAGTGGGGACATCTCCCAGGCTCAGAGATGCTTCACACGTTAAAGGCTTGCTCTGTGGCAGCTGAGGATGGCAGACAGAATCACTGCAGAATCCGAGGTGACTGGAGTTACTTCGTGAAGGGAGCAAAAGAACAGAAGAAGTGATCTCACCAGTTTTATATATGACATACTGTTCCTGATTGGGTGGTGCAATGCCAAGATGGAGTCTCAGGGGATTAACTGACAGTGAAGCCCTTTGAAGACCCTACAGATTGGGTGATGCTTCATCAAAAACTAAACAGCAAAAGCTCCTAATTTCTCTCTCCTGCTCTCTTGATGTGTGATTTGTTTATTGCAAGTGATGACATTCCTGTAAAAAAATGTGATACCTGTGTTTTCACTTCCCTGTGAAAGTGTAAGACCGTGAAACAGATGTAGAGGGATCTGACAGTATGCTTTCAACACTTGTTTTATCGCCTTTGGGTCTATGCACAACTGGCTTATTTAAACCCTACTGGTGTAGAGTTTTAATCAAATGAGCTTTCATTTATACAGTTGCATAGTCCACTACAGTCCAACAGTCCACTCAAATGATCCTGGACAATCCATTAAACAAATATGAAGACTATAAATAAAAAAACATTTCTATTTCTGTGTTCTTGCTTCAATGCCACTAAATGAAAAGCTGCAAATATAGATACTCCTTTGCCTCACCTTGACAATGCTCTTAGCCTAAAGTCTAAAAACAAAAAACCTACCAATGATCTTACATTGCTCAGGATAATAGGTGTTAGATCAGCGCTAATCCAGAGCCAGACAGAATACCTGAAACAACACAAACTGCATGCTGTGCTTATGAAGAGAGAGTGAAACAGCCATGACATACCAATGAGCCTCTTCTACATAAGCGTACAGCGTTAGACTAACCGCCCAATTTCCCCTAAGGCTTATCATGCATGGTTGTGCTAAAATCACCTCTGTTCAGTTTCACCTGTGCTGTATTAAAGAAAAGATGGAATCTGACGCTTACTTATAGCAAAATGGTAAATAGAAAGTGGGCAGTTAAATAATAATGATGCAGAAACATACTGCACTTTAAGATGAAAACCTTACAGCACATACTATGGCACCTCTCCTTGAATATGTATGAAGCAGGTATCTTAGAAAACTGAGAAAGGCTTTTGGAGATATTATGTATATAATCACTTCTAAGTAAACAATACTTCATTGTGGCTTCAAAAGATTTCTGGAAAATGTTTACATTACCGCTTAACTGATAATGTAAAGGTTTAGTGACTGCTCATCATGGGAAATTTTATTATTTTAAATACAGTAAATGCAGCAATATTAACCACAATGACAAGTGGAGGAGGGGGGGAGGATGGAACATGTGTCCCTGTGCAGATAAAGCCTTCCCCATCAGGAACTTGGACACATGTTGGACCATGAAAGAAAATTGTAGGAGGGATCACATCAGTCTCAAAAGAATAATGGTTCACATTCTTTATCTAAAAAGAAATCTTAGAGAAAACTGCTTAAAGGGAATGCAAATAGGCAAACAGGAGCATAGATAAAAGGTTTAAACGCTTGTGCAGGAACCATGTGGCTACAACACGAGTGAGCTGTACTGGGATGGCAATGTTCCAAGATACAGAGCAAAATCTGGCAGAAATCAAATTTTACGGTTCTTAAACATTACTGTGATCACCTTATATCAACAATATCTCTCGGTTTGCTCTTGGAAAAATAAGACAATCCTTTGTGATTTCAGTTATTCCATTAACTAGGTTAGTTGATGCTTTTTAAGTCATCATTTATCTATATCATCGCAGTGATCATGAATGAATAGTCTAATCTAAATACAGCTGATGAACAGTACATGCTTGTCAGTGTGAGCTATGTCAGTGTGGCCTAACAGCTATAGAAGTTACCTTGGAACCATCAGTTCAATCCCCGGACTGGCAGAAAAAATCTGATTGGGGGAGATGAATGAGCAACCCCTTCATTACCACCACTGAGGTGCCCTTGAGCAAGGTACTTAACCCTCGACTGCTCCAGTGGAGCTGCACAGTGGCCAGCAGAGATGCCAGTGGTTGTACTGGGCAGCTTTCATGTGTGAATATGTTTGACTGTGTGAGAAGGGAATTCCTGTAAGAAAGAGGCATTAAAAAAAAAAAAAAAAAAAAAAAAAGTTATTATATATATAATATTTTTGGTCCATTTTAAGCCAGAGACAGGCTGCCAAGCTGTACATTTTAATGTCACTTTAAAGGACCATGCTTGTGATTTTATATGTTTGAGCAGAATAAATACTACCCGCATACATGTTACGTTACAGCCAACCATTTTTCAAAACATAAAACCACATTTTAGTTTTCGTATTATTTTGCCAAATCCTCTAATCCAGTCAGCCTCAAAATCTGGACTCTGCTCTGGATCCGGACCGAACCACAGCTGTCTCTGGACTCTGAACAAATTATACTTTTCATATGTATTATTTGTATTATCTGCGAGACATCGCTGCGACGCAATGAGTCAAAATTCTCCGCTTTGTCCGCTGCAATGTGAAACCGAATGTCTGCCAGAGAGTTGACAGCGCAGCTAGTTTCATCAGCACCCCTGATTAAAGCTGATTTATGACCTTCCATGAATAGCTGTTCAACATTTACTATTTAATGCATCATTATTCCAGTTTGGGTGAATTAACTACTCCTGCCATTAAAGCATGGCAGCACATCAGAATTGTAGTTGTCATGATGTATACATTATCAATGTATACATCTTTAATATTCACATACCAGCAAGGGAGAAAAATAAAAGTTAATAAGTTGGAGGAAATCTACATATTTTCTCCATGTTGTTTATTTATTGACATATTGTTATAATGACACGGACTTGCTGAAGTCACCAAGGAAGACCCCCGCCAAAAAAACAAAGAAACAAAAAAAAGAAAAGCTGTAACTTTGTGCTTTCTGTATTTTCTGCTCCAGATGGTTTCACAGACAATCGAATCACAACTTAGGCAAGCTGTAGCTGTAGACGACCCTTCCTCCAAACAAGTTTTGTCACACAAATGTGTCCTTTGCTAGGAATAATTTAAGAATAAATCCAGCAAAGCTCAACAGAAATGGAGTAATACTAACATGAATCAAATGGTATCACCATTTATGCATTCTTTAGAAATGCAGGTCCCATTTTGTGCAACTTTAATCAAATTCAGTTGGAAGGTTTATAGAGCAGATGAGGACAAATTGTTGATGCCCATTTATGAATCATTATCTAATTTCCAAAGGTTTGACTCAATGTTGAGCTTTTATTCAATAAACTTTTATGGAATAAACTGCCCTTTCTCAGTCCTATTAAATCAAATCAAAATTTTGTTTTTAAAGGTAACAGGAGCTTGTCTCTCAGTATATAAAGTAATTTGATTGCTCTATTGTCAACAGATAAAGACCTCAGAAATCTTCACGGAAAAATGAACTTTGTAAAATATTCAACATGTTATCCAGATGACAGCCTTGATTTCATAGATACTATTGAATCCTAATGCAAGATGATGGATTCCACCCCTGCTCTCTTTGCCCTAAATCTCTGACTCACATTATAAAAACTATTTCACAAAGAGAGCAAATACATTATAGTTTTTGCCACATGGGGCCTTCTGTTATGTGTTGGGGACAAACCAGAGGAGCCCAAGGAGCAAAAAGAGCAACTAAATGGAATTGCTTTTATAAATCAGTGTCACATTATGTATTCAGAGCACAGACTAGAAAGCCCTTCTTTAGTGTTCAAGTAGAAAGTTTATGAATCTTTAGGGAATACTCTTCGTAAGACATAGCACTCAGGCTGTTTTTTGGATACCAGTCCTGCCTTACATAAAGATAAGTAGTTCTGGTAATGGAGAAACAGCTCTTTAAAACAGTCCAGAGGCTAATAAGAAACATTGACAGAGAGTTACAAAGAGAACAAGGGATCTGGACTGCATTTTATGCCAACGATGTTCAGTGGAAATCCATCAAAGAGGCACAATGTCACAATCAAACTCTTACTGGCAGATAGGGTGATAGAAAAGTTTAGGTTACCTCTTCATTAAACCTTTCAGGTTTAAAGAAAAGAGATGTGATGGCACTGTGAGAGTCTCTGGGCTTTTCACCAAACCTCTAAAAGCTTTCAAAGCCATGATGGAGGTTCTGTGAAACATTGTAATGCTTAAAATAGTTGTCAGGTCAGGTGGTTAACAGTGACTGTATATTACATATCTGAGCATTCTCTAACTTGTACTTTCAGCTTATTTTAAATATGAACCAAGAGATCTCACTAAACTTTTCAGTAACAACATGTAAGCAGCTTAGCAGCTTATGCAAAAGAAACCAGGTGTGTTATCTTTATCAAGGAGGTCATGCTTTAACCTGCATTTGTTGGTTGGCTTTGTTTCTTTTTAGTCAATTTTGACAAAACACTTGGTGGAAGAGTGGAATATGTCCCACCCTTCTGGCACCAAACTAAATCCAGGGGAGGATGCAGGATGCAGGATTCGCCCCCATGTGTTGAATTTTGACATGCACTCATTCAAACAACAGCACAATGCTGCTGTTTTGCATATATCAATTTTGGGGGATTTTTTTTTCCCTTTTTTTTTTTTGTGAATCAATAATGCTCAGCAATGTCTTAAGGGATGATCAAATGAGTAGAGGTTAAAGCCACAAAGCATCATGGTGACAAACACGGTGACAAAGTATTACAAACAGTTCCTGGACACAAGAGAATCAGCTTGGGTCAATGACCACAGCTCATTCCTCCTTTCCCCGCCATCACTTAGCCTGTCACCATCTAGCTAAATGAGCGCATTACTGTGGAGGTGGACTGGTGAATGTTCACTCAAATGAGTTTCCAATTGGGTGAGGTGATGTAACTTCACAATTGTTGTCTAAAAAATACAGCTCTTCCAAAAGTTCGTCTCAGGTCAGCAGTATACTCCAGGCAAAAATCAGATTTGGCACATTGTCAAACTGCTGTCAAATACAGCACTGCAAGCAAATACCAACATATTCATTGTAACTCCAGCTCGTTAACTGGCATCCACATCAGCTGAAGAAGCTGATGAATCACAGAGGGAGCAAGCTGACAACTTGCTCCAAAACATAAAGTGAAATGTACTGGAACAACTGGAATGCCTACAAATAAACTCAACCAATTGCATGACTCTGCTGGCCAATAGGAGTCAAGGGGCCACCCTGCACATATAATGCAGTTATTAAAGCCACATATGGTGCTTCTTTTGGTCATAAATTCAACATTCTGCCTGTTTGACCTCAACAAAAGACTAAAGATGCTGTTGAAAGGAATATCATGATCAGTCGAAATGAGATTGCCTGTAGTAGAGCATTCATCTTACAATGAGAACCTCCTTTAAGTATTTTATAACAGGTAAAATGATGATAAATGGACCGTTCAATGGCTTGCACAAGTATCAGCATGGATCCTATCTTCAGCACACGGACTACTGCGTTTGTATTCCTGACTACACAGGATTCAAAGCAATGCTAATTAAGTACTAAGGCTAAATGCGAAGGAATCTTCAGGAAACCTCACACAACACAAAACACACACCTCCCTTCACAGCATGCAACAACTCCCACCACCCCTGTTGACCTTTGCCCCCTCTTCGCCACATGTCTTGCAATGCTAAGCTCAACCCCTGTCATAAAACTAAAATGTACTACAGTGTGTTTATGTTCTGTGCCACAGGGAATGTCACACTCCTGCGCAGGTATTTTTTTTTTTTTACCCTTTACTATGGCTGTTTTTAATCTCTGACCGCTAAGCAAGCAAGGTTTGCTGTAAAGAAAGATAGAGCAACACAGGGAGGGAAGATGGAGAAAGAGGGAAAGGCTTGTTGACAGGCCAGAAGTGATAAGATTCTCCATAAAAACCTGACATTCAGAGGAAGAAGAAAAGCAAAGATTTAGTCCAATAAGATGGAGAAAAAAGATTAAGCACACAGAGATTTGAGTGTTGTTTTTTTTTTTTTTTTATCCTGTGCTGAGTGCCTGAAGGTTTTCACTTAGGCAAACTCCTAATGAGGTGCTTACAGAGTCAGCCATTTCCACCCAATACCATGTCATCACTTACAATGACCAAAGAAAATTAGCCAGTGACAAATACACAGCTGGAAGCATCTTTCAAAAAATTCTTGCACAATTTTCAAAACAAAAAAAAAGTATCACCAACATGTTCTGTATGTAGACTAAAGTTTCACGAGAATAAGCACTATCTATTGTGAAAGTGAAAGAAAGAAAAGAAAGAAAAAAAGATGGTACCATTCTGAGGCTTTTGTTAAAAGGATTGTGATCCACATATAAACAAAATGACGGGCTGACAAACACATTTTTTTTTTTTTTTTTTNTTTTTTTTTTTTTTTTTGGTCTCTGAAGTTAGCTCAAATTACATGGACAAAAAACAAGCACAATGACCTAAAACATAACAAAAATGTGACTTAAAGGACCATACCAGCCATATTGCATGTTTGAGCCTAATATATTAAATTTTCATACGTTACATTACTTACAACCATTTCCCAAAGCATAAAACTGCATAAAGCATAAAGCATAAAAATTCACCTTTCCTGACATTTTGCAAAATCTCTTCATCTTTCAAAATCAAATATTCAAGCGATACACCCACCTTACAAATCCATGTTTCTCCTGCTAATAGTTACACAGCCTTATGAAGTCACAGTCCTTTAAATTTTTCATAGATGCAAGTCTTCTTTTGGGACGATATTCTCTGGCAGAGAAACACATTCACTCCACACTTTTTATTCCGCTTAAATGCTAAAATTACATAACTTCGAGAAAAACCTAAAGACACATCTTGTTCATGATGATGGATTACCTATCCCAAGAATGTTTCAAGTTTCAAGAAGTTGATTTTAATAGCGTACCAGAATGAACTGAAACCAATGGCGGTCTAGAAGACANAATTGTCTGGGGAATTCACAGTTCCAATAGTATGCTTTTGCGAAATGATTGTCAGTAACATGTACATGCATGAAAATTGGCCCAAACATGCAAAATGGCCGGTATTGTCCATTGTCCTTTAAATACTGAATGGAAAACCTTTTTGCTGAAATGCACCCACATATAAAAACCAGGATATAAGTCTATGAGTTATTTTCTTATGAAATGCCTTGATACATTTTTTTTTTTAAATAAAATAAATATGTTGATTTACAAAGGATAGGGAGTGAGTAACAANCATTTTTTTTTTTAAATAAAATAAATATGTTGATTTACAAAGGATAGGGAGTGAGTAACAAGGCCTCCATATTTCCTCTACACTGCCCTTTGCTCATCCATTCTATATGACATTTGTGGTAATAAATCAAAGCCGAGCATGCAGGCTATGGTGGCAGGGGAGACTTGCTGTCCTTTCCCCCATAGCCTCTGACAATTTGACAAAACAATCCAACATCAGACAATTTTCAAGATACAGAAAGCTGACTGCACTCTTTAAGTCAAGATGGCATCTGGCTAACAAGATATGCCATAGTATGTTGGAATTAAGTAAGTGAATTTAGCTGTGAAACTAGCAAACACAGTTGGTGTGATGAGGTAAAATGATGTAGTGCACGGCTCGCTCCGCTGCAGATCAGCTAAGTGAAGCACAGTCTAACTAGTGACGAGTCAAAGCCCTTGTACGACATGTAAAAACAAATCGTGAGCGCACAAGATCGACCTGTAAAAAAAAAAAAAAAAAAAATGTTTCCTGAAGAAATGTTTTCTGTTATTTTTTCTCATTTTATACTGTAGGGACTATGTGTTGAGCTACACAAAACAAACCCACAGGTCCTGAACTGCCCTGAAAGCTTCATTTTTCATCTGTGCTTTACTTTTTTTGACATGTTTACAGCAACATGGAACATATTTAAATTTACCCGTCTACTCACATAATTAGAACACTCCTAGAAGTACAAGGGTAGTGAATGAGGGTTTGGCCAGCATTTGTGGTTCACAGTAGGGGGCCTTAAAGAGACAGAACCTAAAACTTCATTTTTTCACTCAGCATGCATAGCAGTGTGGCAATAAGGTAAAGCTGAAGTGGATCAATGTGTTGAAATCAAAGCTAAACTATGTTTCTGTTAGTCGTTTGTGTTATTTAAAAAAATGGACAGTAGCCAAACCCATATAATGAAGACACAGTGAAATGAAGTATAAATGTCTGTAAGTAAATGGTGCATGTGTGTATTTGGCAACACCCGTGCAACATGTGACATCAAAGTTTTGTCACAATCTTCACAGGAGAGAGAAAATGATCAGGGAGTAGAATATCACAGCAACACATACTTTCCTGAAATACCAGCCATTTGCTTCTATTAGGTCTATTTTTTCTCTACAAAAACAACAAAACAGTGTCTTTTTGGGATGTCAGATTCAGCATTTCAGCTTTACAAGCAGAACTCTGCAGCTAATACATCCATCAAGAGAGAAGCTGTCAAGATGGTGTGCTACAATATGGTGCTGAATACTGAATACAAGGAAACACAGGTGGTGACACCAAAATGTCTCCTTCATTTCATTTGTATGTAGGTTTTTCCTTACATCATTTTTCTGCATGTTGTAGTGTCAGGACACTTAAAAAAATATTTAAAAAACATAAAAAACGAGGGCAAATTTGATCCTATTTGAGTATAGCATTGTCTACTACTGTGTAACCCCTGTGCATGGACAGAGAGGCACCTACGAATGGAAATTCTCTTCACAATTGAGGTAAATAAAGGTCTGGGCCACTATTTGAGCATTTACAGTATATGTTATCACCGATATACAGTATGGAGGCAAATACAATTTCACAACAAGTATTCAGTGGAACGAGATAAGATGACTCCAATTCTCTTCATATACTGTTTAACATAAATCCAAAAACAGCAAAGTTACATTTACACTATCATCAGTGTCTGCACATTTAGCAAAAAATGAAACATTTTAATAAATGCGAATGTAAGTGGCACCACTTTGTTGCATTGTGACCCAGTCTTCTGTCGAGCTGTGTAGGACCTATTTCATGCTACATCATTTTCATTATTTCAACAGTAAAGTACACAATGCACCACATGCCTTCTACATATATTACACACAACTATTATAAACCTTTTTTTCCTCCCCCCCCCAACAATATGCAGCGATGCACTGGGGGGTGAAGCAGCAAATTTGCTAGCTGGCTGAATGGGAGGACAGAGAGGCCTTTCTCAACAGTCAAGGGCTGTCCTTAATGAGAATAGAAAGTGATTTAGTAGCCTAATGCTCCAGCCCTCAGCCTGCCTGCCTGCCTTTGCTTCATCCAGCCAGCTTAGGCTGCACTCTCAACACAGAGAATAAAATTGAGACCAGAGAAAGAAAAAGCAAGAGCCAAAGTCTGAATACTGTAGCAATAATACACCCTTGCTTACTCTGATTTGAGTTACTTCATCACTAGATCCTGCAACTTTGCATTAGCCACAGAACACATCAAGGCAATCAATTTACCCTGAACTGGAAAACACACACAGCATTTCATATTTATGATCTGTCACTTCTTTATGTCAGGTTGTGCAGCCTATTGTGATCTAATGTACACAAACATTACTGCGTGCTACACAATCACTGTGCTCGCCACAGGGTGTCACACGCGTTACCATTAGAGCCATAAAACAGCTGCTTGGCTCACACAAAAGGAGCAAGTAGGAGAAGATTAATCTTTCATATTGGTGAAAAATATAGAGTAGTCAAGGTAAATTATTTCTCGCCTTCTTACATAGAAAATATTTTCTGGCATAAACCCTTTTCTATCTTTCTGTCATGTGTGATTATCCAATCAGTGAATGGCTTTTTGCAAAATTAAGTTCTTAGATGACCTGAGAATGTCAAAGTCCAGTTTTGCTGTTATCATTCACTTGATTTTGTGGGGATGTGTGACTTTAAACAAGTGGGTTTTTTTTGTTTGTTTGTTTGGTTTTTTTTTTGTTTTGTTTTGTTTTTTTTTTGAGATGGGCACAAAGTACTTGNTTTGTTTGGTTTTTTTTTTGTTTTGTTTTGTTTTTTTTTTGAGATGGGCACAAAGTACTTGATAAAAAAAGAGGGAGAGCATAAGCTTGTGATTGTAAACCCTTAAACAACACCATGGCCAAATGTTGACAGTGATGTAAACTCTAGTATTGCATTCTGCTGCCAGCATTTCATGTTTGCGCTGTGAACCGTGAGCTCAAGAGAGAGAGAGAGAAAAGAAAACACCAATTTCATGCATATTTGCAGGGCGAAATTACATTTCTTGATTGGGGCACCATACTTAGGGCATGCATGAATTTAAAATCATAATCCCTAAATAGGAAAGGGTGAGACAAAGGGAGAGGGATAGAGAAAGAGAGTAATCTCTTGAAATATAAATTGGCTTTCCATTCTGGAGCAGTTTGTTTTTGACAGCAATCTCAGTTTCTGTATCTTAATACCTGGCTGCACATCATCCTAAACATTTCGTCAACATGTGGAACCCAAATGATCAGGGAAAGGTGGTTATAAAGGCTTAGAGGCTGAGGGTGACTACATCCCAAAAGCAGCCTCTGTGCATGCTCTCTCTGCGCACAACGTGAGCGCTCTCATCATGGACGGAAGCGGCACCACAGCAGTTCTTACCGAGTGTGAAGTAGGGAAGAGCGGTGTTGTCGAGATCATCCATAACGGAGATTCGCCCAGGTAGATCTGTTCTCACGAATAGCAGAAGTCGGGATTCCCCCCCTCCGCCTCCACCGCCTCCTCCTCCCGTTCCTCCTCCACCAGCACCACCTGCTCCGCCAGCAGCACCTCCTCCTCCTCCTCCTCCAGCCACGTTCCCCGAGCCACCGCCGGTGAAGCTGAACTCGTTTTCCCGGAGTACGGGCAGGGTAGAGACGGTAACTGTTTTGACCTCACATGGCGTCTCCGCGTCGTTCTCTTTGTCCTTTTCTTCGTCGGGTGATGCTGCCCCTCTGGTTGCTTGGACTGTCACGGTCCCGGTAAATAAGAGACCCAGAAGAAGGACGCGGAGGTGCAGTGGTGTCCTCCTCGCCATCCCGCTCCGTGTGTGTGGTTCTCTCGCTTTGAGCGGGGCTCATAAGCAGACCGTTCACTTATAGTACAGTCGCTGCAAGGGAGTCAGGTCCGACCAGGAGGCGGCAGCACAGGTGTAGAGAGAATGCCATGTCTGATCTCCACGCACGTCCATCTGTTTAGCGAGACAACAAAACACGGACAGACACGTGTCCTGTTCAAGACAAATGTGATGTTGAGTCAGCATGTTAGTCATCAAGTCTGCGCCTTAAAATATTTATAATACGCGCATTCGTAAAAACAAAATGAGAATAAGATGTTTACATTAACAACTTTGATGTATTTTTACTTTTTTTTTTTTTTTTTTTTTTTTTTTTTTTTTTTTTTTTTTTTTNCGTTTTTTTTTTTTTTGTTTTGTTTTTTTAAGTGGCTCAAGAAGAAAAAGGGGGAAAAAAGCACTTTATAATACAATGTATGCAGTTGGTTTAACACAAAAGAGCACATTGGACAAAAGAAGATGTGGGTTTGCAAAGTTCATTGGAATAATTTCCTCCAACTGACTGACTGTAAAGATCTGATAATTGGGGTCTGAGGGGTACCTACTTACCTGCACGGTTTATGATTGTGACAAGTTTTGATTTGATTTTAAATGAAGAAGAAGTTGCACAAGGATGAAATGTTGAAAGTGAGGACTGTCTAAATTAAATAACGCGAATGACCAAAATAATTCATGAACTGGAATATAATCCATAAATTTGTGCAGAACTGCATTTGTTTTCATTTTCAAACAACCTCTGGCATGCAAACAGTACATCTTTAATCTTTGAAAATCATAACATTTATGTCTGGAAGCTTTTGTTTTCACCAGTACGTGTATATGATTGGAAAATCATATTGACCACATCGATATGAAGTTCAGACTACAGCCTCAGGCACTGCATGTGTTTAGTCAGTAAAGCGTGATCTAACAGACAGAGGAGAAGCATGAATCAACACACTACCACCTCTACAAAAGTGAAACATATGACTTAAAGAGGTCTGTCAATGGATGTCAGTCAGAGGATGTCTGTCATGTCCATACATTTTATCTGTACTAACTAAATGCAGGGAAATTTACCTAAGTGAAATGTTTCGGATGACTACATATTTAAATAATATTTGAGGGCATTTTGTGGTGATTGTTTTTAATGACTGTGATTGAGCTCTCTGCTTTGTGATCTTGTGCATACAGTTAGCAGGATCTCTCAAAAGCATTTATTAAAGTTAAGAGATTTCAATGAAGTCTGGTGGAAAGCTGGGTCTTGGGAGATGGAACAAGAGTAATTTTTGTATGTGTGCAGATAATCCTCCATGTGACCTCATTGCTGAGATCACCCAATTGGTGACCTACTATGCATAACTTATGTCAAGTGTGACCTGGATTCCTTCATTTGACACAGACACATACTTTAAATTCAATTATACTCAGATAGCTCCCATACCTGGAACACTATATACACTGATCAGTCACAACATTAAAACCACCTGCCTAATATTGTGTAGGTCCCCCTTGTGCCTGCCAAACCAGCTCTAACCCATCGTCAAGGCATGGACTCCACAAGACCTCTGAAGTGTCCTGTGGTATCTGGCACCAAGATGTTAGCTACAGATCCTTTAAGTCCTGTAAGTTGCGAGGTGGGGCCTCCATGGATCGGACTTGTTTTTCCAGCACATCCCACAGATGCTTGATTGGATTGAGATCTGGGGAATTTGGAGGCCAAGTCAACAGCTTGAACTCTTCGTCATGTTCCTCAAACCATTCCTGAACAATTTTTGCAGTGTGGCAAGGCATATTATCCTGCTGAAAGAGGCCACTGCCATCAGGGAATAGTGTAGTCATGAAACAGTGTACTTGGTCTGCAACAATGTTTAGGTGGTACATGTCAAAGTAACATCCACATGAATGCCAGGGTTCCCAGAACTTTGCCCAGATCATCACACTGCCTCGGCTGGCTTGCCTTTTTCTCATAGTGCATCCTGGTGCTATCTCTTCCCCAGGTAAATGATGCACACACACCTGGTCGTCCACATGTGACCATATGTTCAACTGAGCCTACGTCACTAAATGCATAAACTGTTAGGCTTATGCATTTTGAGCTTTGACCTTTAACACTTGCACTACCAAACTTGCTTCTGTGAAATCGCTAGCAGTTTTAGTCACACACATGCAGATCAGATAACATGACCTTCACTTTTACCGTGAGATTCTTCCATTTCATTGCTGCTGTCGAGTTATCTGTTTCTTTCTTACCATCTCCTTTATACACAAACACCATAGTAACCTATTTTTTTTTGGTGGATTGATTCTGCAATCTCCACGCAAACACAATATGAATTTAATTTCATCGATTGCTTCGTCTTTTTCTTCAAGATCTTAACAAAACAAGCAGCTGAGCGAAACAATTTCTACCAATACATTCACAGGATGCATATTTTTTGCAGCTCATAAAAATACAAAATAGAAAGTGGCATTACTTCAGTGTCATTTATTATTTCATGACAAATAGGATAAACACTTTCTGGATATCAAAACCAACTGTGCTATTTTTTCAGTAAAAAAAACAAAAAACAAAAACAAACAAAAAAAAACCTCTTTGTTCTCTCGAGAGCAGAGACACAAGTGCCATCAATACTTCCAAGAACTGCTGGAAGGCCTGTAATTTCCATGAAGTCAGCTTGGTTTTGCCAGATGTCCCTGAGTCAATAGGGAAATCAATTAAATGCCTTTGCATGTTAGGGGATGTTAGGACACTGATAGTGGCCTACATGGCCTTTTTAACTGCTGACTGATGGGCCAAAGTCATTTCTTTTACACTGTTTTGTGTTGTCAGTTGCCAAAAACTGAATTATCCATCACTTGCTTCTCTGCTGTTCAAGCATTATTTCTTGTAGTTAGAGATGTTTAACTTTTGACACATCAATGACAAACAAAATACCTGTCGGGTCAAATCTTTTCATCAATTCTGTGTTAAACAATAATAAAAACTTGCTATTTACCAAAAAAGTGCATGGTCTCTACTTCTGTGCATGCAAAGCAGCCATCTGCTCACAACTGCTAAGCAACTTAAGGTTTCACTTTGCTTGAAAGGCATTTCTCACCACCTAAACTGCAAACTGAATAGACACTTAAATACACAATAAAGTCACACTGTCCCTTTGACACACCTGAACCAACATCAGCTTTACATAGACTTGCATATGGTTCATGGTTCATTTGGAGCTGAGTGAGCAACTTTTGAATGAATGGGGTGAATGCTGTATCCAGTTCTCTTATTGCAACCATGCAGAAATCCCACTTTCTGGACTTCAGGCAGGCCAGCTGAGTCCTCAGCAGATGATGTCAGATTCAGCTTATGAATATTTTTTTATTTTTATTTTTTTATAGTCTTTGGTTCATTGAACACAAATTTAACAAGGGGAGAATGAAACCTACCCTGATTATTGTACAACTGACACAAAGTGTATGTGTATTAGGAGTTGCAGGTACCATTAAGTCGCAGTTTCAGTTATGTGGCTCTAACTATTAATCTAAACTTTACAGAGCTTTCACCATGTTAAAACTCTAAATCACTGCCACATCTACCACCCACACAGTAATTTATCTGTGGGCAATTTCTTTCATTGTTGTTTGTGTTAATTTGACATTTTAGTCAGTCAACCATAATTATTTCCTCATAGTTGGATACAAAGATTAGCCTAAAGGGCGAATTTGACATCCTTCCCTATTCTTCTAGTCAAAGTGCTGACAATGTGGAGAGATCTAGTGCGGGCCCACAGAGCATATGCCACTTTTTGCAAACATGACCTCTTTCGCTGATAGATTTCATTGAACGCTGTCTGTCTTTAATGGGCAAACAGTAACAAGACATCAGATAGGATTGATTGATGTTAGTGTGTTGAGTGAGGTGCTGGAGAGCTGCAAATAGCAACTTAAACAAGGCTGCGGAAAGGAAAACTGCATTCTTATTAGCTAGTGCAGAGCTTTTAAACACAGTTCGTGGTTGGTTATATGAGATTTATTGCTCAGGAAATTGCTTCGACCTGGATGCCGAGGCAGCCCCCTGCCAAAAAAAAAAAAAAAAAAAAAAANAAAAAAAATTTAATTTCATAGACAACAAGCCAATGGCTGCTGCAGCTAGACAGAGATGGTTAAACAGATTTCTGTGGCATAACGAGGGAAGGACCTGACCTTTTCCCAGCCTACTTCCCTCAACAAGACTGCTAGAGTGTTGTTTGATGTCAAAAATTGATTGAACATTCTGTGTTTTTCTCTTCCCAATATCTTCCACCTGTCTTGGGATTCTAAATCCTGTCTTTTCCTGACTAGAGTTCCTTACTTGAGTTACTCATGTATTAATATAAAATGTATAACTCTACTCTACCCTAGACTGAAGGTTCTTGTATGATTTTTGAAATCCCTAGATAGGAGGGGAAATTTGGATTGGGAAAGAGAATGGATATTGCTTTCAAATTTTTCCTCCAGCAAATAAAGTAAGCTACAAATCTTCAAATGGACCTATGGGATGACCAGCCGTAGACAACTGCTAAGGTAACTGTGCAGAACTGACTGGGTGTGAATCGAGTAAAAAGCACGATGACCTACCCATTTGCAGCAAGTAGCACCAAGCATGGCTGAGTGTTCTTTAGATGGTTGCTATAGAAATGCTTAGAAAGAGTTCTGACTATAAACAGGTCAACAGTACCTCTAGAAATATACCAGAATGTATGCATTGAATATATTAATAAAACAGGGACATGTTACTCATGCCTGTCTCACTTAACCTGAGTTCCACCCAAGCTCCCACGTGTTACCCAAACTTATGGGAGTGGGTGCAATGCTCAAAAAAATCTGGCTTCCTTTCAGAAGCCTGTGAGTGATGCCACAGAACAAACCTGCATATTAAGACCTTTATTTCCATGTGCAACTTATTTGAAAACACAATTTATATTCACTGGCAACATTTTGTGCCAATGCAGGAAGTAGAGCGTGACTTTTATAGTGCAGACTTTAATTCTTTTTGCCTAAACAGCAACTTAGGGGGACTCTTTACACATCAAATACAGTTCATTGGTCGAGAGAACCACTGTTCAGCATATGAAAACAACTGTTTTAAGGCGTGTGACTGTAGAGGGCGCCGTGCAACTTCTGAGAAACTGACCCTTACAATGCCACAAGGATTACTTTGTGTCAGTGCTGATGATTGCAAAATGAAAGCACTAAAAATCCAACAAGCCACTCCAAGAACTTTTTTTTATAACAAAGTTCACCTTCTGACTTGTGAAAGCCCGTAACCTTCAGCATCACCAGGAAGTAACCCTTGTGATGTCATAAGGGTCCCTGACTTTACTCAACTCCCTCTAATTTCATAAAAGACTTTATGTAGTTATTTCCATATGCTGAATAGTGCTACCTGTGATTTATAAACTGAATTTGATTGTGCCCCTTTAATTGTGCTTGAGGATATTGTAGGAAAACAAAATTGAAAAATGTTCCCATGAATATTTTAAAGACACTTTCAACATGAATCTGCAAAACAAAACGTTGACACTTTGCAAATATGTTTAATATGAATGCTATGTTTTTGTCTCAGTTGATAAATAAATTGAATCTGGGCAGCATTAGACTCCCCATGGCATATGCATATGAACATAATTCCTAGGAGGAAAGGTTGCACAGAACAACCTCTATGTTTTCTGAAGTTTGGAGATACTGTATCACCTGGAAACCCCAAATGATTTTGAAGCAGTTTTATGAGCACTTTTACAAATTTGATAAAAGATTGAAAACATTGCACATTTTCTGTTTTGCAAAATTATGACAGTGATTAACATCAGCTACAGTATATAACCCACGTGTTAATTGTAGCATGCTCTTCATAAAGCAGAAATAGTCCTGAGAGCTTTGCTGCACTGGCAATGTTTTCCTGTGCTGTCATAGTTAATTGATTAGTTCAAGTCATCTGGAGACAGCCCTAGTTCTGCAGGTGTACACAAAGAAACTGGGTTACACCTGGAGGACAAACTCTCTCTCTTTCTCCCTCTCCCTCTCTCTCTCTCTCTCTCTCTCTCTCTCTCACACACACACACATAGAAATCACANTCTCCCTCTCCCTCTCTCTCTCTCTCTCTCTCTCTCTCTCTCACACACACACACATAGAAATCACACATAAGCACATTTAGAACACGGTCTAACAAATGGCTTTAGTTGGTGCTGAACCCTTATATATTCCAGCCAGGTGCAGTTCAAAGGGCAGAAATTTCCAATCTGTTCCCCTCATTTTTTGAATGCGAACATTAATTTACTGCATTTACAGGGAGATCACTTACATGTGTGGGGACTGGTGTTAATTCTGTGTGTGTTTTTAAGGAGTGTTTCTGGAATGCTCAGAGAAAATGAATCATACTATCACATCTGAGGACATATTTTCATGAGATGTGACAGAAAAGCTTAATGATTCCTGATATTTGCTAGTTCTGGACTAATTCAACATGACAAAAACAAAAGTCACTGACAACAATTCACAGTAACTAAGACAAACATAATGATGGAGGATGATTATAAAAGATCTATTTTCTCCTGAGATTCTACAATTCATTTTTGTTCTCTGTAGAAGACATTAATTTTTGGCTCAACCCTCTGTGGCCGTACAAGTTATTGCATTGAGTCTTGTTTTCCCTGAATATCCTGGTCCTTGACAAAATTATTTTTCTGCTTCTTCAAAATTACTTCCAGCAGTGGAACATTTTAAGGAAGAAGAAAGGTCTTAGGAAGTAAATATTCAATTGATTCTGGTGCCGATCTGACGTGTTCATTGTAAAGACCATGCTTTCCTTTTTACCACTGAAAATCACATTGAAGCTGCCCTCTAGACTTTAAAACGAGGCAAGACAATCCATGACATTGCCATGTACTCCACGCCTCTAGGATACACGTCTATGTCATGAAAGAAAATGTATGACTGCGCCACAAACTATAGTCCCAGGAGAAGACTGCTTTTACAGAGAAATTAAAAACAATCCTTCCTTCTACATTCTGACGTAAGTTTTAGTAGGCAAAACATTGAATTTTAAGGTGGAAGTATCAACTGAACATTTGAATTTGAAAAGTTAAGGGTTTTGGCAAAATAAAGATAAAACTCAAATATGGTTTTATGTTTTGGAAACTGTCATACTAATGTGTATGCAGGTAGAATTTATTGGGCTTAAACATGCCAAAATCATCAGTATGGTCCTTTAAAAAGCCCTAAAAGACCCATTGCTTCAGTTAAGACCTTCCCACATAAAGCCCCATTTGAAACTTTACTTTGTTCCTGAGGTCTTCTCCTTGATCAGCTCTTAGCTCTTTCTGTTATACCTCACATAAGTTTCTTTGGATAAAAGCATCTGCCAAATGAATAAATGGAAATGTAGAGTCTGAGTAGTTAGGCGAGTTTTCAGAGGAGCACAATCAGTTTCTTCATTTTAAAAATGTGTTTTTGTAGCTGTCCTCTGTAGAGGACATCAGGATTTTTCTATGTCACCTGTTTTACAGAACACAAAAGGAGTCTGCTCACTAACTGGCAGAGGAAAGTCTACACAGAATCTCTGTGAGGGACTCAGACTTATCAGATGATGAGAAACCAGACTCTGCAAGAGTTCTGTTATGCATGAAGCAGAAATAACTATTCAGACGAGTTGAGATGAAAACTGACAACATTAAACATTTTTAACTTCAAATGTGGAACTTTAAATATGCTCATACTTCCCTCAAACTCCCAGTGACACAGTGCAACCTGAAAAAATAAATAAATAAATGAGCCAAAATATTGTAGGTATAACTGGTTATAGGGGAAAGAAAAAAAAAAAAAAGTTCCAGGAGAAAACTGCTTTTACCAAGAAATTAAAAATGAGCATCCTATCTACATTTGACCATATGTGTTATCAGGCATGCAAAACATTGAATTTTAAGGTGGGTTTAACACCTCAACATTTGATTTTGAAATATTTGGGGATTTGGCAAAATTACAAGAAAGCTAAAACACGATTTGATGTTTTGGAAAACTAGTGCAGTGCCCATTCAAAACTTGCCTGTTAGGAACGGGCTGGACTTTATGGTGCGCACCGCAACCTGCCATAACTTTGTTCTGCATGTTCTCGTGAGCTAACTTTGTTTGCTGTACAGGGTCTGGTTGAGACTGCGGCACTGGACTGGAACCTATGCTGCTGTGCCTGGAGCATATCCTGCTGCTGCGTCCTGAGTGATGTAGCATGGACTACTTTTTATTGGCACAGCTCAATTCAAGAAACCGTTCATCCAAACAATCTTCACACATGACACTGCATGTCCTTGGGTCCTGAACAATGAACCTGCCAAATTTCAACTTCATATGGTGCCAGGTTCTAGAGAGATTGGCACCACAGAGAGACAGACAGAGATTCTGCTTTTATAGCTAGATGATTGTCAGCAACGTTACGTTAGGCAGTATTTATTGGGCTTAAACATGTAAAATCACAGAGATAATCCTTTAAGAAAAGGTCTGTAAACAGGTTGAATGTATAAAGCACTAAGTAAAGCTAGCAAACAGCACTTAGATTCATGCAGGCTTGGATTTATGCCTTTAGACTGCTCTTTGATGTGAATAGGTATGTAGTTGGCATTCGGTGAGATGCCCCAACGATCATCTGACAAGAGAGGTGTGAATGACTTCAGGATTCTGCCTGAACCTGCACTATGAGCTCCATTTTAAGTGTGTGCAATACTGGTCTCAGCCTTTTCTATGCCCACTGCACTGCAGCTGTGACGCTGATTCATGTCTGTGCCTTGGAGCCATGGACTCTTGTTATTCAGGGCCATGTCCCACTGCATTGACAAGCCTGTGGCTCTGTGACAGCCTCTGAGTGTTAGAAAATCTACCTCTGGATGACCCCCACCCCGCTGCTCATCTTCTGCTCCATCAGTCCAACGAGAGCTGCCAGGTCAGCTGTCGCCCCCGTNCCCCGCTGCTCATCTTCTGCTCCATCAGTCCAACGAGAGCTGCCAGGTCAGCTGTCGCCCCCGTTTACCATCCAGCCTGGCTCAGCGACACAACCATCCATTAGTTCCACCGGAGACGGGCGGTATAGGATGGACAGTCAGGCAAGGTCGAGAGCATGGCCTTACTCTCATTACTCCAGCCTTACTGTCCACCATTACATTTTGCTTTCCTTTGTCCATTTCCTTAATCCATCTGTCACCAGCATTAAGACCTGTCCAACATATTCCTCAGCCCCCAGGCACGCCGTGTTACATCATATGAACTGTTGTATCTGGATTCTACTGCAGAAAGTTGTTTTAATAGATAATTTAACTTTTTAAATCCCTTTGGACATGCTCAAAGATTTTTTCTTTATTAAACTGCAAAAATCAGTAGAAATTAAATAATTAAAACAAATTAAAATATGAAATGTGAAGCAGTTACACATCTATCTATCTATCTATCTGTCTGTGTGTGTGTGTGTGTGTGTGTGTGTGTGTGTGTGTGTGTGTGTGGGTGCTGCCAACATACCATATGTTGATACATAATAAGCTAATATTGACCACCCAATAATTTTGACACAAAAGTGCATCAAGCAGAATCTAGGTGGATATATTCCTTGAATTAACTATCATACTAATTAAATAACAGAAATGCAGAGCGGTGGAGCATATGTCGAGTTCACCACGCTTGGAAGATTTTCATGTTTAAAGTTTAATGTTAAGATTTAATGTCAAGTATTTGTCAAATCCCATTTCACTGTTGCTGGGAAATTCTACATCCTCATCCTCTATTCTGAGCTGTGAAGAAACTCTGTATCCATTTGTTTCCTTTTGGCAAATATCCCATAATCATAACATTTTGTTATGGTACTGTGCTGATGGCATGCAATTTGGTGTACCAATAAACCTTATAAAATCTGACTCTCAAATACTAAACTTTACGTCTCTGTATATAAATGCTCTGCTGATAAATCATAAATAGTTTAATTTGGTTTGCTGAACTTTATGAAAATCCAGGTAATCTTGTTTATAACATCACACCTTGAAAACAGGATTGAATTCACACCAATCTCACTTAAAAAAAAAAAAAAAAAAAAAAAAAAAATCAAGCCATAGGAGTAATTCAGTCTTGTTTTTATCTACTGAGAATTATTTCAAAAATAAGATCATATAATCCTTCTTTTATTCTGAGAATATTTTGCTTTATTCCCAGACTAAATAATTAAATCTTAACAATATTCTGCTACAGTGCTAAAACTCGTTCTTGCCTTCAGACTCCAAACTGGAACAAGGAAGAGCAACTATGTAAACTAAATTTACTCCTTCTATGGACTGGTTTTTAACATTTTATATATATGTGTAATGTATGTATCCTCTGCATACATTAAGCATGGCCCTGCACCAAGTATAGTGTAAAACAATCTCCATCCAATCAATTTAATTCAGTATTGCTCTGATCTGAAAATGTGTGTCCAGTATATAGTTATGAGATTTTATGTCCATACAATCTTACTCTTTAATCTTGTAACATGGTTCTAATTTTAATAATAGCAATGCATGATCTGCAATTAACATTACAGCATGTTGTTGTTCTGTTCTCTTCTGTTTTTGATGTCTGAGAAGCAGTGTTTATTTTGTTTGGAAAGATATTCTAATAAAAGCTTAAATTTTTAATTCTGAATAATATTAGCTTACCATTTGTTAGGGATGGATTTGATAAAATGCTCCATTAATCTGTTTTTTGTGAGGTATTATGAGTAGAGAACGCAACAAAAAAGAGAAAACTCCTTTTATCCACTTAAAAGCTGATTATTGCATGATGAAGAAATGTTTTGTGTAATCAAAGAGGAAAACTGGCAGTTTTACTGTATCTAAACAACAGATGTGAAATCGTATTCCCTGAGCTTCTTGCCTTCCATTGTTGTTCAGGAGATGTGGAGGTGAAACTGGGATCTAATTTTACCAGAACAGAGGGAGGCTTTTGTCCATACATTCTTTCAATGGCATGTTCTGCCAAACCAGCACCTTCATATTTACAGGATTAAAGAAGAAACATGTATAATACAAATGATGAATAACTGCTATTTTATATTTCTGGTTAACACGACATCATATCACACTGAACACTTAACCTTTCCTTTCCAAATATTGTGTGGAAATAATCACTTGTGCAAAGTGTTAGAGAGGGGAAAGTGTAACTGAGTGGAATGATTATCCAGCAGAGACATCCCCTGAGAACCAAACTTCACCCCAAACTGAGCTCAGCAATTAGTGAGACATATCATAAGGCTTACCTTCGGTGTCAAAATCAGGTTATGCAACTACTACATTTGACCTGATTCACAGAAGATGTGATATACAGGATTGAAAATGAGGTATAGGCAGAAAGAGAGGTGAAGGAGTTGAGTTGCTAATATTAGGAAAAAGGATGGGTGGAGATTATTAAAGAGCTGCTATTCCTTTATCTGGTCATGGTGCACTGTGCTGGAGACTGGAATGCCCCTGGCTCATCATCAAGACCCCAGCTCTAATTTGCAGCTCCTGATATGACCCTCCCACACATCAACTGCTGCACAGTCCTTGCCATGAAACTAATTAGATGGACACAGAATGCAATTAGAGGGAGTGATAATTAATGCTGTGACGAAATATGTGCCTGGAAGTTTTTTTTTACAGACTCAAAGCCTCAGTGGAAAATGATCAGATATTATGGTTAGGTAGATGTCTGTCTCTAAGATATATTTCAGCAAAAAGCCTGAGCTTAAAGAGGCATGGAATTGTAAAAAGGGTCAAGATATTGCAGGTTTTGACTCTTACTTCCAGTGTCAATCTCTCTCTCTCTCTCTCTCTCTCTCTCTTTCTCTCTATATATATGTATATTTTTCTTTTTGGAGAATATCACTCAGTTGTGTTGTGTTTCTCTGCTGTGTCTCCATTGTATGAATTTATCCCTTCCCTAATATCCTTAATATTGTTATGAAAAATAAAATGAAGAATTTTTTTTTTTTTTTTAACCTGCGGTTCCTCTTATGATCTCATTCTGACAGAGTAAAAGAAACCAACATTTCCAACATTTACATTTTGAATGTGTGCTCTCAAATCCAAATAGCAGCAATACAGAAAATGCTTAAGATGCAAAACATATAAGGCTGTTGCTTAAAAAAAAAAAATTTAAAAAAAATGTGACAGTCAAGAACAAACTCAAAGCAGAAAAACAGACTTGATTAAAATTTGCACAAAAATATTTTATGTCTGTCACATTTTAAGTTCTGATAAAAGTTTTCTTTTTGGAGAATATCACTCAGTTGTGTTGTATTTCTCCGTTGTGTCTCCATTGTATGATGACTTTATCCCTTCCCTAATATCCTTGATATAGTTATGAAAAGCAAAATGAAGAATTTTTTTTTTACCTGCAGTTCTTCTTATGAGCTCATTCTGACAGAGTAAAAGAAGTGAACATTTACATTATGAATGTGTACTCTCAAATCCAAATAGCAGCAATACAGAAAATGCTTAAGATGCAAAACATATAAGGCTGTTGCTTAAAAAAAAAAAATTTAAAAAAAATGTGACAGTCAAGAACAAACTCAAAGCAGAAAAACAGACTTGATTAAAATTTGCACAAAAATATTTTATGTCTGTCACATTTTAAGTTCTGATAAAAGTTTTCTTTTTGGAGAATATCACTCAGTTGTGTTGTATTTCTCCGTTGTGTCTCCATTGTATGATGACTTTATCCCTTCCCTAATATCCTTGATATAGTTATGAAAAGCAAAATGAAGAATTTTTTTTTTACCTGCAGTTCTTCTTATGAGCTCATTCTGACAGAGTAAAAGAAGTGAACATTTACATTATGAATGTGTACTCTCAAATCCAAATAGCAGCAATACAGAAAATGCTTAAGATGCAAAACATATAAGGCTGTTGCTTTNAAAAAAAAAAAAAAAAAAAAAATCAATCTGACAGTTAAGAACAAACTCAAAGTAGAAAAACAGACTTGATTAAAACTTGCACAAAAATATTTTATGTCTGCCTATGTCACATTTTAAGTTCTGATAAAAGCAAGTGTTTGAATAATAACTAACACAAACCCTAATATATTCAGAAGTCTGCTAGCTGCTCTGGACAAATGAGGCCAACAAAATACATTTATGCAAAATCTACATTACTTCAATTTATTCTGTGATTAGTGTATTTTTTATTTGCATATAAACCCAAATATATCACATTTGATGGTGTTTTTGGTAGTCTCTTGAATAGAGCAGAATGTCTGGGTTGAAAGGACAATGCAGATTATAAAGACCAGCCTTTTAATTAAGGTCACGAAATAACCGATTGGAGTATGCTTTAATTTATTGGAGATTAAGATTATGCTTGACATTTGTCAAGATTAGATTTTTTTAGACTAGACTTTTTTTTTCAAGCACACACAGCTGTGTTTTCGACCAATCTAACACCAGCTCAGCCACATGGCTTATCTATCAAATGGAACACTGGATGGATTGCTGACAACTTTGAGGCTAAGTTTGGGACCTTTGGTCTGTTTGCTCTGGTCTGAATCAGAGACACTGTTGCATTTACTGGTTGGTTTGGTTCAGTTTCACACAGGAAAAAAAAATCCAATCGAGCAGCAAAAGTCATATGTGAACAGTCCCTCTGTCCTTTGGTTGAAATGGCTGAGGTTGTGAGGAAGAAAATCAAAACAGGAAAAAGTTTGTTATGCAGGAATAACTAATTAACACTCAGCAAAAACAAAATTGGGATACTTCCATAGTTACAGTCATAATTTGGACTATATACCAAATAAATATATCAGCAGAAGCTGAATTTGACTGCAAGACAATGTATGGAAACCACATTTTGCTTACATTTATGTGAAGAAGACGTGCTGCCTTCAAGTGGCAGAACAGGAGAATTGAGCGCAAACTGAGCGTATAAAGCCACATAGTAAACGGTCAACATCTTCACCTGAAGAAGTGTTACGACTGTTTCATATAGCTTCCATTTCAATTTCAATCCATTTTTGTCATTTCATGACAAACAGGAAGGATTGAAATAAAAATGACTGTTCTGTAGCATTCTGTAACCTTTTATCTACTCTGTACCTTTAACCTTAAGTTAGAACCAGTTTGTATTTCTTCCACAACCTTGTTTTTATCATTCCTCCAAACTGTTTCCACCATATCTTATGTTGACATACTTACAGTCTGCTCATCCTGCAGTCATGTATTTCTCACATGCACACACAAGACATAGAGGATTCTCAATCATCTATAAGTATCACACACATAACTTTGAGGGATATGTTAGGGGATATCTGACAAGTTTCTAACCTGAAACAAACTTTACCGCACTTATAGTTAAGCGTTAACCACTTACAACCCTTTCCAGTTCTAGATCAATCAATTGCCTCATAGGTAGTTCAGGACTGGTGCGGATCATGTTCATGAACTGCTCCACAGTTCAATTGGAATCAGAATGTGGCCAAAAACACATTTTGGCCACATTTTCAGAACAACCAAAACAGGATTTGAATGGAAGCAGGATCTGAATAGAAAAAAGAATTGAATGGAAACAGGTCTGGGGGCTGTTGCGTGGTTACTTCAATGACAACTGCGAAATGGAAAAATGTGAATGTGAGAATGGTTCATCTTTACTCTTTCAATTCCATTTTATGAAATGAAATTTTCAGCTGATATTCTAACTGAATGGACATTTTGTTTCCACTCCATTATTCAGTGAAATGTGGGCGGTGATTCAGAGCATCTAGAACAGGCAAGCACTATTTTTTTTTTTAAACCATTAATGCTTATTTTAGCAATGTGCTAAAATACAGAAATAGCTCATATGATCATAATTAAATGACTAAAAACAGAGCAGGTACCATGGTATAGTAGTATAGTAGTTTACACACACACACACACACACACACACTCAAACTTAAAAAAAAAAACCACGCCAGTGGTTTTACATGGTTGAGCCCAATACTTCCCACATAGCATTACTGCCAACCATTTCTTGAAACACAGAACCATATTTTACATTTTGTGTACACTTAGAAATGATAATGTGTTGAAATGGCTTTTTAATGCAATTTGTGCATTAAAGGCAACAGTGAGTTTAAACTTATAAATACATACTTCATAAGGAAGAGCAATTTTCAACAGAAAAGTAAATGTTTGTAAACCATACTTGAGACCCGAGCTGGTCTCAGGTAAACAATATCTTGACCTCATGTTAAGAGAATATTTTCACTAACTCACACTTGCAGATATATCACTGTTTAACAACTGTGAACCAACACAGTTATGTGGATTTGTCTCCAGTTAAAACAGCAGTAAGCAACAGGTATGAGTCTAGAGAAAAAAGGGGCGTTTGAGAAGAATTTGGACTATTGGAATCTCTTATTGAGCCTTCTTGTTGTGTAGTGGCCCTAATTCAGTGAAACATCAGTTAAGCATGATGTCCTCTTGATCACTCTAATGACTCGCCCACACTCGCTCTGGAAGATAGAGTAGTTTAGAGCTGAAAGTGCCTTATTGTCCTGGAGATTTATAGTGTTTCTGTCGTAACCATTTGCACGGCAGCACATCATTCTGAACTGAATTGGGCTCTCGTATGAATGTTCTTTTTGTTTTAGATTCAGAAGACCGTATTCTGTCTGTATTCTGTAATGTAAATGTTACATGTATTTGAAGTGCCAGATAATAATCAAGCTATTGTCACTTGTATAAAATCATAATTTGTTTTTTGCATTGATTTAATATGTGATGTAAGGGTACAATAGTGATGACATTATATAACAGGTATGCAGACAAGGTCAGTGTTCAGCTGTAACAAGATATGCATGGTTTCAGCATGTATTTCCTGGCTGCAGGAAGTGTGGATTTAAATGTTATCTCATGTACAGCCAATAGGGGGCAATGTTGATCTGTGATTAAACTGATCACTCACACTGAGACGCCAATGCTGAAAAATCTTAGGAGCATATACACTAGGAAGGTTGGCAAAACAAAAAAAAAGAAAAAAAAAAGAAAAAAGAAAATATGAAAAACAAATGAATAAAACCACCAGAGGAGATAAGCCTTGGCCAGAGCCAAATGACTTCAGGCAGCTTAATTTGAACCTCTAAATCGTGTTTTATGCTGAAATTGTTCAATAATTAGGGAATACAGAGAGGCTTTCGTAAATGTCAGAGCAAATATATCAGCACATGCTATCAGGCTCAGGTGGAGGATGAGAATATACCACACAAGTCATTCCAGGATACCCCTTCCTGTGATTTCCCTGACCTTACCATGTAGAAATTTCATCTACAACAAATCTGTTTACTGGATAGATGCAACCTTTCTTTCTTTCTTTGCCATGTGTATGTGAATCTGAAAGCAAACATACTTGCAAGTATGTTGCACAGGCAAACAGAACTTTAGCCTGATACGACAGATACATTTCAACCTCTAAGGAAATTTCTTCTAAAATATATTCACTAATATCATCAAATTCACCCATTTCAGCATTTGTACTTGGAGTGGGTAGAGATGTTAATAAAGAACACTTCACCTTTTCATTTTTACTTTTTGTTTTTAACCACCATATTATTCCACCAAGCTCAACAAGCTATTGTGATTACACAACACACACACACACACACACACACACACACACACACACACACACACACACACACACACACACTGCATTGCATTGCCTTTTATCAACAACTGAAGGTGAACAATTCACAAAGTACTTCTACATTGCTGGAGCAACAATGATACTCCTTATCTTATGAAAGTGGATACGGCATTAATAAAACATGAGGTCATGTTGCATCCTAGTTTGATGTGTTTTTTTTTTTTTTTNTTTTTTTTTTTTTTTTTTTTTGTATAGCTTTTACAATACCTCATGGCTGGAACAGCTAACAACCAAGTGAGTCACAGGATAACTTCAGTGGGGAGTGGCTTTTGAGGTTTAGGCTCTCTGGCCAATTCAGAGTGACTTTGAAAAGAATAAAGGAATATTATTCACCACAGCATGTTAGATAAATGCCGAACAAATAGAGCAGGAGAAATGTTCCTTTGGGGGACTATTTACTTAACAGAAAATGGACTTTGTCTGTATTCAGCTAAGGGAGTTTTTGAGAGATGATTTGCACATCAATACCCTCACTCTCGAAGTGACTACAGAACAATATGCCTTTTCAATTTAAAAGGCTGCTGATGTGCGTGATTGAAATACATTTTTATTCCTAGGTGCTGCAGTAGGTGTCAGGGTAATTATCTCAGTGATACAGATCCTAGCTGCAGTTTTTTTTTTCTTTTATTATTTCATGGCTATTTCAGGCTAAACACTATGGCTTTGTGTGTTTCCTGTCGTATCTATCTGTGTCAATTCAATAGCTGTAATAGAAAAAAATGAAACTGCCTCTGTTCTTTGTATCACAAAAGAATAAGCGATGGTTCATGACGCAGTGTAGCGCATTAATTTGGCTCAGTGGATTGTGAGTTTACAGCCAGATTCTGACTTGTGCTTATGCTGCATTCATTTCAAACTCGGAACTCGGAATTTTCGACTTTCGACCAGGAGAAGTTAAAGAAAACACCCCTGCAAGTCAGAATTTGGAACTTGGAAAGTTGGACAAGCTTTTCCAATGCGGAGTTCAGATTGACGTCATTTCATTATCTCCGCTCACCCAGTAAACAGTAATCTATCTATTTATAAATTAAATTTTAAAAGCTTTTTCTTTAAATCAGTCATTACACAGACACAGTAACTGGTTAAATATAAAACACTGGTGCTGCAGTAGCTGTTTTGAATAGATAAATTGTTCATAAATGTAGCTTCTTTTTGTTCAACTGAGCAATCAAAACAATCGTTTTCATGGATTTGTCCATGCTGTCTCCCACTTTGTTAGCCCAAATGCATGGTGGTCATAAATGCTGTAAATCTGAGTTTTGACTTTCCAGTTCTGAGGTATAATGAATGCAGCATTAAATTTACCCCTTCTGGCTGAATCATGGTGCTTGGTCTTTTTTGGCTAAAGTGGTCACGGCACATGAGTAAAGGTTGCTAAACTCTGTCAGTGACCCATATAATATATAATTTCCCTACATAATTCATAACCACAGTGTAACAACCTGAGACAGAGATTTTACTGGCTTGGGAAAGCTCAACAGGTGACATAAGTTCACAGCTGAGTGAACACAGAACTTGAACTGAGTGAAACACTGAACAGAATCAGGATCAGGATCTCAACTGGGAATGAAATTCATTGAATGGGGCCACAAAACCAAAGGTGCTAGAGAGAAAAGTAGTTTTTCATGCCAAAAGCACTGAAAGATCAATAGAGTGTAGTTCAAATCAGGAGCTCTCTTGGTGGGAGATTGTTCCCAAAGAGTGTGTTCTTCGAATACCAAACAGGGTGTATATGAGGTTCAAGTTGCACAGTGTGTGTTTTCATGGGGTTAAAGGCTGAGAGAGGCAACAGCAAGAGTTTATCACACACAGTGAGACAGTGACAATGGGTCACAGTGAAGAGGATTTTTCTGGATGGGATGTGTTAAATGCAACAGTGTGAAATAAGTACATTGTGTGTAGTGTTTTTTCACTATTGTGAACATGGCACAGTGGTTTGTTTTTTCTTTGGCCCTTATAAACAGAACAAACAATGAAGCAGATAGCACAGTGGCTTGACATGACTGAGTTTTGGTGGAGATTTGGACCGAAGATATGTTTATTCTGAGTCTAACCAAATTAAAGGATCATACTGGTGTTTTTGTATATTTAGGCCCGATAAATACTCCCCGCATTCACGTTACATAACCATTTAATTTTCCTGTTATGTTGCCACCAAATCCCCTAATATTTCAAAATCAATCTTTCAAGTCGTACACCTTAAAATTCAATGTTTCGCTTACTAAGATGCATGGCCGAATGTAGAAGGGACAGTTGTTTTTAGTTTTTCGGTAAAAGCCGTATTCTCCTAGGACTACTAGCTTTCGCCTTGTTTGTTGTTAAAACCCAGATGCAGCTTCTGGATTAGGGTGAACAATCTGTGGGCTTTTTATCCATTAAATGGAAAGAACAAATATACAATCTTTTGGGGAGATACCAGCTTTAATACTAGTTTTCACTGGGCTCTGTCTGCTGAATCTAATAGAGTTTTAGAATGAATGGAAATTTAAAAAAAAAAAAAAAAAAAAAAAAAAAAAAAAAAAAAGGACAACAGATGTGGTCACATGTCTTAGCAGCGCCCACTGGCTTTTGAGGAAACCTATCAATAATTTATAGCGATAAACATATGGCAAAGAAGATAATGAAGGAGATGGTACATTCATCTTCTAATTTGAGCAGGAAGGAAGACGATGAATTTTCTTTGTTTTCGTTTGTATTCTACAAATTCAAATATTGCAGGAAGTAGTGAATGGACCATAAGGAAAAGTCAAGCTCTGCCTGCTGGCTTCTCACCTGTGATGCAACCAACAGATAACGTGTCCGAATAATGAGACGACATGTTAATGCAAGGTGTAAATGGGCCCATAAGTTGACCTTGAGGGCCCTGCACAAAGATCCCTGAAACAGCTGAATCAGTGTTTCTTGAGCCTTTCAAGGTGACTTTTTGTCCTAAAAGTTCTACTTCATATGAAGTATACTGGGACCTTGTTAGTGTGTATGCTGACTTTCAGAATTATGAGTTTCTTGACTTGTATTTGAGGTTGAAATGTGTTAAAAGCACCAGAAGAGAAAAACAACAGGATCTTGACACTAGCAGTTCTCTCAGCATGTCAAAGGCCCCTTGCAATTGCAGATCATCATCCTTACAGAAGACATGCAAATTGCAGGGTCTTCACAAGCTGTGAAAAGCCGTGTGGCGTGATGTCATTAAGTTCAGTCCCCATCACTTTTTTGGGAAACTGTAAAATATGCATGACTTTTTCTAGAGAGCAGGAATTCTCACAAGAGATTTACCTCACAGGGCAAAGCAGTCAGGGTACATCAGTGCGCTGCAAATTTTAGTGTCAGCTGTTTATTGTCTAGTAGCAGTCAGCCATTTTGCTGTCCTTGCTGTTTTTTTGTTTTTTTTTAAACTTCCCGTGGTGAAGTGCTGATGTTTGTTCGTATATCTTAGAAGCTCAGGATTTAGAAGTGAGAATCTACAATTCAAATGCAATTATTGCCTTTCCTCTCTATCACTGCCACTCCATTATCCAATTAAACTTATCTTTTTATTGAAATCCCTTGCAAGCGACTGACAGAAAGTATTTTCCAATGATCGATTATTTTATTCAAAACATAACTGGACACTGTATTGTTACTGAGTGATGTTAGGGCATGAGGTAAAACTGGAACTTTAAATAAAAATCGACATCAGCATGAATAGGATTTGACTCTTTTTTAATATCATGCTCCTAAAGGCCTTTTTAATCACTGTATTTGTGACATATTTTATTTTCCAATCAATAAATAAATGTCCAATGGCTTTATAAAAGCCATTCAAGATTAAAGTCACAAGAGCTGAAAAACAAATGACCACAGTGAATCTGCTCCTTTGACCTCTTTACAGTGAGACACATTTCTATTAGTATGTATGATGTACAAGTGTTGGCTCAGTGCTCAGGCACAGCACTTATAGCAGCATCTCTATTGATCCAAACTCACCTTTGTCTCATCCAGCGTGAATCCAGAGCAGCATCAGATAATAACCCTTTCCATCTCTGTCAGAAGGCTTGATGACTTAACCACACTGCACCGGGGACTGCCACCAATCTATTTAGCCTGGAGAGAGAGAAGGNTATGTGCGTGTCTGCGTGTGCATACACTGTGGGGGTGGAGAGCAGAATAAGTACCATATGAGCAACAGCCTGACAGTGAGAAATATCAAATCAGAACACAAATGCTCTCTCAAACTGCAGCTATTGATCCAGTTTCAACAGGCCAGCTGAAGACCAATATCTGAACCTGATTTCCTCTCATTGATCATCATCACAATAAATAACAGAGACATATTGAAAAAATATGCATCTTAACAAGTCATCTACCTGCTGTGAATGACTTGTTAAGATTTGCTCTCAGGTCACATAGAGCCACACTTATGCCAATAAGAAGGGCCCTTGGGGAAACTTTGGGCTATCAGAGGAGCACTTGAGTGGCCCAAGTGTCATTCTGGTGTGACATGAGAGCAAAAATGAAGAATGAAAGTGGTCTATTAGTGCACCGATATATCTGGGTCAAATAAATGTGTTAAAAATAATGCTTTTGTACAGTTCTACTGCTGTATGTACAGTACATCTTTAGCACTGAGAGACGGGAGATCAATAAGACCACATTACATGATGAATATTTGTTGATATGATGAAATAGATCCAAAATCTTTTGAAAAATAGACCCTGAAAAATTGTGTAAGTGTTCGTGAAGATTAAATCTTAAGCTCTCATTGGATGTGTAACAACACTTTTAAGCTTCTCAAAGGTGTTTCAAAATTGGGATTTAGCCATATCTTAAGTCATCATAATTAGATTGCTAAGTAATGAAACTTAGAGCAAAACCATGAGTGTTTCAGATGGATGGATTTAGGATGCTGCAGTGCAGCTGTGCTTGTTCTTTGAGGGATTGCTATTTCATGTAAAAATCCATGCTGCTGAGGAAATGTGTTTGAAGAAGTGGGAGGGTGGCAGAGGGGGTATCACTGAGCTTAAGTCTGTATGTGGTAAAATATTCATTTTGATCATATTATCCTTCCATGGAGATGAGCATGTAGAGAAGACCATTTCGATAAGCCAGTTTTGATTGAGAGTAATTATGAATTAAACATTTCTTACTGTGGATCTGTGAGGTAAGGTAAAACTCTTAGAAGAGAGGGGCAGTGCAGTGGAACTGTGGAAGTGGAAGTGAGTCTTTCATTTTAAGACCAGAAAGGAAACCAAAATCACTGAATTCAATCATTTTCATACTGAGTTTGTGTATCAGTGCTGTCAACATTGTCTTCCCACCTACTAACTGTAATGCTACAGGTAAAAATGACCCTAGGAAAACTACAGGAAATGACCATAGGAAAACTAAAATACAGTTTTGGAAAATGGTTGTCAGTAATGTGATGGGTATTGGTCTTAAATATGCGAAATACCAGTATGGTCCTTTAAGTTGTGGCAGAACTTAACTAAAGATGCTTCAGAAAGCAATAGCTTGCATAAGTACTTCTCAATTGCAATCTCCATGTTGGAATCTAAGTATTTGTTTGTGCACACTCTACACTCTTTCTTTTGGGTTTTTTCAGGTCAAACTCATGACAACACAGGTTTTAGATATAAGCTGCTTAACAACAGGATGTTAAGAGGCTATCAAAAAATTACATATAGGCAAAAAAATATATAAGTATCTGAACTGGGCATCAAGACCTGTAATACGAATGTAGCCCATGAACCAGTGACAGACTTGGCCACTAGTGTAATTCCCAAGTGAATTACAGAATTATTAGAATTTTATTGAACTTACAGCCAACTTTTATAATGTCATTTATTATAACATTAACAGCTGTAAATACTGGAGAGTCTTTTATATCCACGATCGATGCAAGTGTTTCAGTTCCATCGTTAATCATCTAGGTACCTTTTATGAAGCAATCTCACTTTATTCATAAAGGATAACGGTATGGCTCCATTAAGGTGTCACACTATTTATCTTCCTTATAACCAGCCCATGATATTACAAAGTGTCTTGGCTTGCTACACTCTTTCTCCCTCTATCTTCCTCTCTCTCCGTTTGTCCCTTTGCCCTCTTTCACATATAAAATAATTGGAAATACATGGAGGCAATAACAAGGGGGCAGTCTATTGGTGATAAGAAGGAGGCTGTAAAAAGGAAAATTGTTCCTTTGTTAAAATTGTGCGTGCGTGCATGTGAGCACACACCATTTGGGAGATAAAGATGGTGTCGGTGTGGTAGAGTAGTAAATGTTTTATAATCTATGGGGAAGTGTTTACAAAATTTGCAAAAATTAAAGATATAGGAATCAAAGCTATTAGTGCATATTTCAATATCATACTGATGCAACACTGAACAAATGTTCTGCTTTTGGTTTGAAGGTTGTTTTTGATTTCCATGCTGGTGTGGTGATGGTCAGTGTTGCAGGATAAAACTACGATTAAAACATGCAACAAATCACATCTTCTGTATCTCATGCAACCGGTATTCCTTAATACAAATCCTAACCAGCCTGGTCATAAAATATACAGCGTATGATTTATTACATCTGAGCCATTGCCAAGAGCTAGCCAGGGAGCACATGTTTTATGAATGTCCGGCTCAGAGTATTTGATAACCTGATAGGTAACCTGATCCCTGGCAAAAGCTGGACCTAATATTATCAGCACATGTTGTCACTGAAGGGGGCTGCCTCTGTCTGAGGTCAAATGAGACTCATTCCTGTTGTTACTGCAAGTTAAATAAAAGCAAATATTCTTATTTTAAGCCCTTCGTAACCAAAGAGCTGAGCGTAGGTCCATTTATTTGTGCAGCTCTCCATTCATTATTCAAATGAAATGGGTGAAAATATTAATTTATCAGAAAAACAACATGCAAATGTTTGGATATCGTGTATATACAAAAATGTCAATCTTTTTTTACATTCAACAGTTGTTTTTGTTTGTTTGTTTTATTCAGAAAATGAACTTGTGATTTTCTGAAGAATGATCCATCCTTGTGCCAGTTTCTTATTCCATTCAGTGTTTCTCCAACTTTTTGAACCAAGTACCACCTTATCACCAACTCCAGGAAAAGTTACAGAAAAACCTGTGTGCTGGTTGGAAATTGATTATAAAGTATGAGCCCCAAAAAGTTACTGAAGCCCACGCTTGCAGACAGGACAAGTTGGATTATTTCAAGAAAAAAAATCAAACTTTTAATTCATCGTATTTAATTTGCCACAATAAATGAATTTCTATAGATTTTAATTATGGATTGTCAGTAGAAATTGTACAATTCTGCTGATGACTCACCTTGTAGTAAACCAAGTCATCGACATACTACAAAGGGCGCTTCAAAGTGCCACAGTTTGAGAACCACAGATTATTCCAACATGGTTTGGCTATTATTAATCACAGCAACAAAGTAGAAGTGCAACATTTGCAAAATAGAGCCAAACACTTTCATAAAGGACAAAATGAGGAAAGAGCAAAGGAGAAAGTTTGTCTTACTACATGCATCATGAGAAAAAATATGTGTTGTTTCTTCTTTTGACTATCCAAGAAATTAATTCCATTGCAAGGATGTTATATTTGAAATTTAGCTTCCTATTTCAATCCAATGCTGAGAAATCAACTCTCCCAAACAATGGACCTCAGGTTGTAATTTTTTTTTTTTCCCTCCAAATTTGGCCAGAATTTCAATGTTCCCCGATTCTCTCCAAATTTTCAGCAATACATAGAGCAAGGAGGTTGTATGCAGAATTTTAGTTTACTATGTCATTTAATGACTGAGAGATGCATTGTCCCAAAACTGAACGATTTAGTCAACAATGGACCTTATGTTTTTTTTTTGTTTTGTTTTGTTTTTTTTTTGCCAAAGTTGACAAAATTTTTGATGTTCCTAAATTCCCTCCACATTTTTAGCAAAGGATACTATTGCGTCAAGGATGTTGTATCTGAAACTTTAGCTTCCTGTGTCATTTTGTGGCTGAGATATGGACAATCGACTATGACCATTTTCATCATAAAAACGTGTTAAAGCTTTGATGAGAAAATACATTGAAAACAGAAAGTCAGAGTCAAAGTCAAAGTGTAACAGAAGTTAACCCAAAAATGGGGAAGGTCTTCAGCTGTCTGTATGAAGAAGGAAAGATTGACATTTTTGGCTCAGAATTCACCTAACCCAAATATAGACCCAAATATAGTAATAACAGAGCAGCTCAAGATCGAACACTTCTTGATAAAGTCCTGCTGCATGGTGATTGGTTAAACTAAATAGAAGCCAGGTAAATACTTTTGAAAAAGGATCTCAATAATAAATCCAAATCCAAATAAGAGATTGGTTTATGAAATTCCTATTTACACTTACTATAATTAAATACAAAATGGTAACGGTGCTACTTCTCACTTTACTAATTTGTGTTCATTAAAACATTTCTCCACTATCTTTTTGTAACATGAATGGCTTTTCACTGAGTCCTGAAATCTGATTGGGCCATGATGGCAACAGAGGTAAGAAAGCTTATGAACTAAGATGCTCACGTAGTGTCCTCATATCTATCAGTGCATCTCTGGTGAATCTCCAGCTTCAGGTTATCATATTACCAAGCTGATCAGATTAAGGTTTTATCTCTAGCCACAACTTTTCCAAAAGGTTACACTGTATTCTTAGACTTAATATGTGCCATGAGGGCCACGGTCTCCCAGCTGCCAGACAAAACTACAATAAGGTGTACACACTGTACCTCGGCCTATACGTGTGCATGATGAGCGTGCAGCCTCGCAAATCTATCACTTTGAAATAATTTAAAGTACTGATTTAGCAAATGAAAAGAAGATACTCTCAACTTGCAACTCCAAACATTTGCGTCCGTGTGTGTTCTTTATTGCATGTGTGAGTGTGCGTGCGTGAGAGAGAAAGAGAGAGAGAGAGAGAGAGAGAGAGAGAGAGAGAGAGAGAGAGAGAGAGAGTATGCATTTCCTCTGTGTGTGTTTGAAGCCTTATATACTATTGCATAGTGGTGATGATTTATTATTATGAAGGTTGATATAGCTATCTATGATGATTTTTGCTGAAAATTCAGTTATGTAGGCTTTGAAATTTAATTTCAGATATGTTTACAATGTTAACTTTTACACCAAAAATGTGCATGTTGCCTGAATTACAAAATGAATGTCAGAGGCAGTTTTGGGATCATTATTTCAAATACAGAGTGAACTTTTTTTTCCCCCGATATTAAAAAACTCAATTTTTTTGAGTGGAATGTCAAAGCCACATGGCCTTGGTGAAGCTGCATCAGTATTCTGTTTGAATGTTAAGTAGGCTTAAGACGCATTCCAGCAGAGCCCTCACACTTTCATTAAGATAATTTGGATATGTGAAAGATAAACAAAGAAAAATATTTCAATGAAGCAAGGATCTACCAGAATCTGTAATTATGTCAGTTTGGTTTCTTTAATGTAAAGATATATGTAATTATCATTTTGAAAGACATGAAACAAACAGTTGCAGAAAGAATGTAGGCGTGTATAATTGATTTGTAAAAGATGTACACCTGAGAGAAGTGCCTCTTTCAAGGCAAATCCTAAAAGATGGTGGTAACAGGTGTTTAAGATTGATTGGAACATGTTTCCGTGACAATATTTGCCATTATCAACACTTTCCATCTGACGCTGCGTTTTATGAATTCCATCCACGGATGTGAAAATGGACAGCTTAGGCACCAGGCTTCAGAACTTGTTAGTGCAATTAGTGCAGAAAATGTTATACATTTAATGGCTTTCAGCACAATAAAGTGCCTAAAATACTAATTTTTCACTTTATGGAAATGTGAGATGAAGGTTCAAGTTGCTCAAAGCAGCATTAGCTCATTACAAAGAGGGTGAGAGGTGCTATCCAAGATGGAACTGAGGAACTGAGTGTTATTCTTCCCTTTTGCTGTTACCTCCAGTGTCCACACACAGCTGTCAAACACACACCCAGCATTTTAAGAAGTTTATTAAGTTTATGACTCAGAGCTGAATCTGAGTTATCACTAAAGATGAACAGAAAAGGTGAGAGTGGATTTCTTTGAGCTTATCCACATGTTATTCTACACCATGCTGAAAAAACTGCCCTGGTATCAAACAAACTGCAGCCTCAGAGGAAGTCTGCAAAAAACCACAACGTGGTCCTGGTGCGCTGCTGAGAATTTCTCCCCAAGCAGGAACAGCTTTAGGAGCACTGTAAAAAAAAAAAAAAAAAAAAAAAAATCAAAGAAAGTGTATCTCACCATGTTTTTTTGGAGTAGAGATTCAAGAATTAGGGGTTGGAAAGACTCACTGCTAGCTGACTTTGAACCCACTACCATTTCTTGAGTGGATCCTCCACAATTATATCTCTCCAAAACAGCATTGATGGATGTGCTAAAAAAAAATACGTCATTCCTTGAGACAAACTTTATTTTTCCCCCCCTCAAACGTGCACTGCATACATTTCAACCCAGAAAATGTCAGCCTCTTATCTGCCTCTTAATGACTTCACGAATTGATGAATTGGAAATGGAATATGGAGGATAATCAAAGCCATTTTAAAAAGAAAAACAATGAATGCGGCATTTGATTTATATATGTAGAATACACTGTATTCTATATTCTTATATTCCTATATGTAGAATTTATTTTTGCCTAGAAAATCTGATGAGAAAATGCATTTATTAGAGTTTTGATTGACTCATATTGTAGTTTATAACAAACAGTAATCCAACTAGTCAATTGGATCTGCGAGAGTTTTTGGTGTAAATGACAACAAACCTTCCAACATCAGCCTCAATAAATTGGCTGAAAAACCATTAAACTGAACTGTTATCTTTGCTAAACATGTTGACCTGCCACATCTTCAAAATGAATGAGTTCTGCCCAGAATAACACGCTGAAGTCCTACCTGTTACGTTAGTTGAAAGGATAAACTAGTTCTAACACAGACACAGACTTGCAGTTAATTTTCAACTCTGAATGAAACATTACATATGTGTCAAACACCATGGCAGCCTGAACAGCCTCTATACAGGCCTATATACATGATAGTCATTTTCTTTTCTTTTCTGAATTACATGTGCTATGACACTGGTTTTCCTGTGACCTCTAGGTGGTAGCAGAGGTCTATTCAGATCCTTCCTTAGCCATGTCTGATTGATGCCCCACTGCACCACATTCACAGTGAAATGGCTCCATGGCCACAACACAGCAGTGTATAGACAAAGAGGGAAGGAAGTCAAAGGCATGGAAAGTAAACTAAGTGAAACTTAAACTAAAGTTAGCAGGAACTCTCATTTTGTCTCCATCTTTAATCCTCTGACATTTTCTCTTTCACTATTATTCCTCCTTCCTCATGCACTTTCACCTTCCCATGCCTAATGACCATGAAATATGTTAGAACATAGTCCCCTGTAACGCTCTTATTGAAGGGGTGTGCGTTAAAGTCGAACATGTGCTCTGTGCTGAGGCCATCTGAGGACAGACGATAGTACATTGTACCGGGTGTTCTGAAGGTGTGGCTTCACGATCACTATCACTTTTTATAAATAGACTGGTGGCTTCCTGCTGGGCAGAAATCATTAAACAAATGACTTTTTAGCCCCAAGCTGACTTTGAAAAACATTTTGGGTTACAGCGCATATACTATTAGTGCAAAAGAACACAGTCACTTTGTTTTATCTTTCGCCTCTTCTGTCCTCTAGGCTGTGCTAGTTCTGGGTTACCATTTGCATTGGGTTCTTTGAGCTGTGTGCACGTGTCTGTCTGCTTGCTTGTAACACAGTTAACGTGTACCATGTATTTTTTTTTTTTTTTTNTTTTTTTTTTTTTTTTCTGACAGGAAAATGGGATTATGTGTGGCTTTTCTGGCTCATATTTTTTTTGATCATCATGTTTTGTTGAATCTGCCAAAGGTTTTTGAGAAATTAAAACAACATATTTGTCACAGTTCTGCATGTCTGGTCAGCCACTCACCTGCCATTTCTGCATGCCTGGTCCTCAGCTACTCACCTGCCATTTCTGCCCGCCTGGTCTTCTGTTCCTCACCTCCGTTCATCAGCCTGATTCATTTCAGGTTCGGACGCTGTCACCAATTAGCACCAATCAAGCATGGATTTAAACCCCAGTCTCACACTCACCCTTTGCCAGATTGTTCTTTGCCATCCCCGATGCGAGACATTCCAGCGTTCATTTGTGGACTGACCTTCTGTTACCAACTCGGCCTGTTTTGGACTATTCTGCTCGTCGCCCCCCTGGTCACCACCTCTGCCTTCTGTTTTTCTGCCTGCCTCTGTGTTTGACTGAGAGCTCTATTAAAGAACTTTACTTGTCGGAGTTGTACTGTGTGCTGCATTTGGGTCCAAATCCCACCCGTCACAATATTTTTATATGTTTTTTTTGTTGTTTTGTTTTTTGCATTCAAATAATTAGCTATAATCATGACAACATTGCAGCATGCTTTATTACTATCTTAGAAATGCCAAAGTGCATTTGCTTTGATTTGTAATGTCAAGGTGCATTTGCTTTGATTTGCAATTTAAATACATACATTATGATACAAGATATTTTTTTCATCAATGCGATGGTGGATTGTGTACAAAATTCTCTAATACCCCCACCTTGGGCCTAACGCATGTGGGAAAGTAGACCTTATTTTTGTAAAGAAAGAAAGAAAAATCACACATTTTCTCCATATGTACAAAATGCCTCTCTGCTTGTCAAACCAAATTTGAGACTTGTTTCATCTCGGAAATATCACTGAATCCTAGCAATCAGGAGAATGACAGAATAAACACAAATTTATTTATGTAAGCATTTCAAAGACTTTTTTGAAGCAGCAAACATTTTCTGTCAAGAAAGTTGTGCATTAGTGAAAGGCAGCATGATCACAAACAAAACATGGATTAATGGGTGATGAATGGCAGTACGCTTAATGGAGGACACAAAATACAACTTATCAACTCCATCTTAGCTCAAATGTCATCATTTTACAAAAACTATTAATCAGTTACAGCTTTAGACATCAGAACATTTTATAATTTCATGTTGTGTTGGGTTTCAACACAGGATTATGAAACACATTAGCTTTAATTGCACCTGAGCTTCACATTCAGAGAGGAACCCTTATGAGTACAAGGGAAATATTTCAATGAATTACTTCTGAAACCAACTGTAGAATATATAGCCGAGCAACAATAGCTCCTAAAGCTGACTTCATCAGAAATGTACTGTAACTGAAGATGCATTCAGTGTATCTGTGTTCATTTGCCAGCAGCATTACAGTATGTGCAACACCAGGTGATAATTCATGCTTCACGGGCCCTACAGCTTTTTCATTATGCTACAGGTTCAAAAAGTTCAGGGCGGCATATTGCAGTGCAAATTGTGGGCAAAAGCATGACAGAAGTGAGTGGAATCAATTACCTTGGGTATGAAACACATCAAAAGAATGAAAATAGTAAGTTACCTTGATAAAAAGGGAATCACGTGTCGGATGGCAACTCATTCTTTGAAGACAAGCTGCAGGACATGTCTCACTCTTTCATCAGAGGCAGTCTTTCTGTGAGGAGACATGGTAGTACAGCAGTAATAAGATAATGGAAATTAGAGGCAAGTTCATTAATGCAACCCACATGTGATATGGTTAACGCATGTTTTCTTTATCATGAGTGAGGATTATATTCATATACAGCCTTTTTAGGTTGGAAATAATTCTACCAAATACTTTGGTCCTTTGAAATATGAGGGGATCTGAAAAAATAGCAAGAAAACTAAAATACAATTTTATGTTTTGAAAATTGGTCGTCAGTTAAGGAACCATACATGCAGGTTTTATATATTGGGCTCAAACATGCTCAATCGTCGGTATGGTTCTTTAACATGTTTCTTTACTGGGTTTGAGAAAATGGTGAATTGTAAGTAAAACCACTTGATCAAGGTTAGTGAATCGTCGTGGTTATGGTCAAATTAACAAAAATGTCAACACACTAATGAGGCAGGACATGAACCCTTGTCTCTGGTGTTAAAGTCAAACGGTTTTTACACACACCCCATCCATCCTCCCTGATTGCTGAGCAAAAAAAGGTAATATTACTTCCTATTCTAGCACAAAATGTTGCCAGTGAAGGCAAATCCCTGTTGCAAATGAGTTTCATATGAATTTCTTACAAGATGGGGTTGCATTGTTCATGGAAAATGCAGCACTGCAAACAGTCTTGCAGTGTAAACCAAGCTTATACTAATAATATTCCACTATGCTTCCATGTTATATCTATGTTTTCTACAATGGCTGAAGTAATGGTCAATATCTATATGATGCATAGTCAGTCATTTCTCTATATCACTGAGGTAGCCAGTTAAGAGCATCCCAGATTCTCTATGCTGCATGATCATACGAACACAGAAAACTACAGCCATTTTCGCTCTGGGACAAACCCAAGGGCTGAATTGTGCGGGTGTTCATAAAATCTGCTTGTCATCAACAGAATGGGACAGTTTGTTGTCTAATAACCTAGCTCAGCTTTCCCTCACCATATGTCCTATGAGTTTCAACTTCACAGCTTTCACTTCGTGCAGAAAATAAGGTCTGTCTCATATAAGCCAAACACATTTCACATTTCGCTCTCCAGCAAGATTCTATTTCTGTGAAGCTGACTTTTTTTTTTTTTTTTTNTTTTTTTTTTTTTTTATAGGCATAGAGGGGAAATATTAGCTTTGCTTACTTATTCTCATGGTTTGATCAAATTTTCAGCCACCGGCAAAACACAACTAAATTCAACAACAGATTGTTACCAGCATGGAACTTGCTGCTTCTTATATTAGCCAACTTCAAATCACATTTTCCTCTTTGGCAGACCTAAAAATCAAACCACAGGGGAAGAAACTGAGGAGGGGGTTCTTATTTTTGAAAACTCACACTGCATAGCACTGTGGAAACAAAAACGATAACCAGCTCGACAGATGCAGGCATATGTTGATTATGTAGCCTTAAAGTGAAACTCCCCTTAAGGGGCCACATGAGCAGGTGCCTGTAATACCACCTGGCTCTTAGCTGCACATTCTGGACTATAAATATTGTTTGATATGACTTCCTCCTCTTGCATTACATCATGACACTACTGCCTGATCTTCTAGTTTAATGAGATTAGATCAATACATGATCAGTTCTCCATAATATCTAATATATGTTACTGAATACGAGACAATGTTGAATGTAAAGATGAATGACTTACTACTGCGTGGGAATGATTAAATTAGAAACAATAAACCTACTCTTATGGGTCATAAATGTTTGCAATTAATCTGAATTGTCTTTTTTTGAAAAATGTTGTTGATCATGAGAAAGTACAATACACTTCCACATGTTCAATTCCAACAGCCTCCAGCTGTTTCAGCGTGGTTACTGTAAAGTTCAGAACAAGTGCACAATCAATTTATAGATGCGGATAGCAAGTCTATGGTCATATCATGTTTATCAGTCGGACCCACCCATTAATAACCTGTGGCCATGCTTTTAGTATCTCATGGACACGTTTTGTTTTCCTTTTCTCCCACAAATGTCACCGCCCAGGCTCCATAGAAAATGAATAGTCAGCTGTAAACTAATTGATGATGAAATAAACAGAATTGGTTTATATAATTTACTTATATTTCTTTTAAAAAATGGCTTTGGATTATGAAAAGCTGATGGTGCAAAGTGGCATAATAAAGACATTCATACTGATCCAATAAAGCACTTCATCACAGGCATGAAAGCTGAATCACTATACATAATGACAATAATTGCTCCAAAAGACAGTTGACTTCATTTTTGAAGCGTGCTGTGTTAACACATTGATCTATGAGTCCGGGAAAGAAGCGGCAGTCTCCAGCAAGCAATCCAGATGGACAGAGAGGGAGAGGGCTGTGTTTTTCTGTGTGCCCCAACATTTCTGACTGAGGTAACATCAACACCTGCTGGTCTGCTGCGCTCACTACATCCACCCCCATCCAGCGAATTTCAACAAAAACGTAGATTAAAAATAACCCTAAAAAAAAATGTCTATGATGGATTTCTGGGGGGGAAAAAATAGCCACTTTCTTTCAGTGAGCTGCATTTTTTTTATGTCTACGCAGAATTGTATGTAAATTTTAAATATTGATTTTAGTATCAGATTTACGTCAATAATCTATTGCAACATATCTGAAAATAGATTTTGAATAAAGCAAATGTTTTGCAGAATCATAGAAAATAAAAATTTGCATAGAAAAAGAGGCAGAGCGAATGTGTACACGCACACACAAAATTTCTCGACTAAAAAACCAAACCAACACCCTTCAACACAATTAAACGGATCCATGCACAATGTTATATAGAAAACACCCAGAATAACACAGTTGATTCAGATATTTCACCTTTATAATGAGTGAGTGTGTGTATCAGCAGAGGCAGCGCTTCAATGAAAATGACAACAAAATGCAGATACATTGTACAGTATCAACAACAAAAACATATGAATAGTATGAGTAATAAATTACGCACAACTACATTATTCATTATTATCTAAGCTTGAAGTTGCTATTGCTGATCATTTCATGACTTGGTTCCTCGTGATACTTTGCTGATGTCAGCACTCTTGCCGATATGCTTGTTTACTGAATAACTTGTAAGTCAGTGGGGGAGCTCTGTGGTTTTGGATACATTCCACGGCTCCAAACATCTTCAGCGCCTTCAACTTCAAAGTTAATTTAGTATTTGATGACTGTAGCGTTGATCACAAAGGGGGTGGAGATCGTATTCACTTTTNCTTTTTTTTTTTTTTTCCTGTCAGCATCATTGTGATCACAAGTACACCATAACCCTTGAGCCACCACTGCTCCATTTACCAAGAAGTAAAAGAGTTTTTGGTACTTATTGCTCCGCTGATTAAAACACATTTTGCTCTGCCATTTGTTAGTTTGTACTGTATTGATGCCTACAAAAATAGTGCCTTGAAAGGATCATACCAGCGATTTTGCATGTTTAAACCCAATAAATAGGACCCGAATACACATTACATTACTGACAAACAGGTTCCAAAACATAAACTGTATTTTAGTTTTCCTGTAAATTTTACTTATTATTTTTATATTATATAATTTTGAGAAACAGTGCTTTGAGAGCAAACATCCCTACATTTTTTTTTCCCCCCCTGCTTTGGTGCTTCTGTGCAGTCATTGGCCAGCTTCATGAGTAACAAAGCACATCGTACAACATTTATTGTACTTAGCGAGTAAAGTTTGTATGATGCTGCGTTTGAATTGTTTTGATGTGTAACTGGATGATGCAGAAAACAGTGGGCTGGGTTCCAAATTACCCACTGGGTATGGAGCGCCAAACAAGCTGTGCTCTAGAGAGAGCTTGTAATAGATTGCAGTGATTCCCCTTGGACATGCTGTTGAGCAGGTGGTGGCTTAGCTGGTGCAACACACGGCAATGAATTTACCATTTCCTGCTCCACCATCTGACGATAAATCATACAGTCTGAAAACGCATTTTAATAACCGTAGAGGCAATTAAATAAATTCAGATGAGAGTGGGAAACAACTCTCTTTGCAGGTTACTTTCTCATTAACTCTCTCTCCCACGAACTGACACACAGGCATACACACTGACACACACACACAACACACTCAATTGGACACTGAGGAGAACTCTTAATTTTATATAAACGATTAGGACAAAAATGAAGAAAGACAAGATGTTCACTGTGATGAATTGATCATCTCAAGCAAGGTTCACTGGCTGTCTGGAAGGTTGGAAAAACCATTTAAAAGCTGGTGTATACTGATATTAAATATCTGTGATTTGTATTTAATATGCTAAAATATGCAAGAAATGGTACCATCATTTGAAATGGAAAAGCTTTATATGGCAAGACTATCCATGCTGTAATAAAACTGTCACTTTTGCAGCAGTTTGCCACAAAAACCAGAGCTTTTTCAATAAAGCTTCCCCAAGGCACCAATTTTCATCTAAAGAGCAAACGTTTTGATGCTAGCTAGCACAACACAGCACAAATAAGGCACCTGTAGGCATTTGTTGTAGATTTGTTGTAGTGCAGTGAAAAAGTCCCTAAATGCACATTCTGAAAAAACGTCTCAGATGACTCGCCGTGTTTTCCTCTTTGGGTTATGTCACAGCCTCACAGGTGGACATCTGAGACGATCACCTGTAATGGTTTTACTTTACAGCTTCTCTGACAGTGAGTCATGAAAGCCATTAGCCGTGCGAGCTAAGGCTCAATGAGGAACCTGATACTTTACCTATTATTTGAGGGATAAAGATGGAAGGAATGGTCTTGTTCTTTAATCATTAGAAAACCATTATGCAAAACTTTCCACTTGAGAGGGAATCATTGGTTAATATCTTAATGTCTTAGTGTGATTCAGGGTGATATTATTCTTGCCTAATGGAGGTCAAAAGGAGAAATGAATGTGGCTTCTGCACTCAGTAAATGTAAAATGTCTTCAGATTTTATGTTCATTTTGAATACATGTTGCAGTGTGTATAATCTCATGTATTATTTATTTACTAAATTGGGGGGTACTGTTATACAAACGGTCATGTTTCTCTGTATTCCTGGGATGGACTTGTATTGGACGCTATCCATCATAATTAGTTTCTCAGAGCTGGAGCATCCCAAGGCTTAATAGGGAACAATCAATGCCAAAACAAACAGCATGTCTCATCTTGTACTCTGCCATGGCGCTCTGCTAGACAAAATTACTGACTCATCTCAAACTTTATCTGTTGTCCCCATAATGTTCTGAATATGCAAAGAAAAATGTTAACCAGTTCACAGAGTTGTTATACTGTAAAACCACATAATGTACATTCTTATTTGTGGTACACATCTGCGCAAAAAAATCACATGCACACATACTCACATGCATACTGGATGACAGACTAGAAGTTAACATATGCACATATTATCATTCTTACTGTGTCTGTCTCTGCTGTCAAGGGTTAGACATAATTGTGTTTATGGTAGAACACATCTACACAGAAATATTCCACCTACACATACTTTAAAAAAATTCTCATTTATTTTCTACAGCCCTCTGCAAGTACTCCACAATGAACCTTGTGAACTGAATGAATCATTCTGTGTTTGCAGGCAGCAGCACATTTTTTTTTTCCTGTGAAATGCATAAGTCTTTTAAATTGAAAATGTCTTGAGTTTGTAGTATCTTTTCACTGTTCAGATGTTCCGACGCACAATGGAATCAATAGAGTGAAGAAAAGGAAAGAGAACAATCTGAAGAATAGCATGACAAAAAAAAGTGCATAGAAATTTTGTAATTATTTGTTTGGACAGTTAAAGGAATAGTTCACCAAAAATTTAAAATGTTTGGTTTATGTTTAACCCTCACAAGTCAAGTTTCCATTTCCACATGACAAAGCAAGTTAGTATAGCTCTGTGTCAGCCTTCCTTGAAATGACTAAAGTGGCTCGAGACCGTTTCTATGGAGACCCAAAAAAGGAAAAAAGGAAAATTATCCTGAACAGCTTGTGCAGCATAATTCAATTGAATTAGAGCCAAACAAATCCACTGTGGATTTTAAAAGACTAATAATTATTAATACTGAACATATTTTTTTGTCAAAGAAATACTATAAATAACAAATGGTCAATCTGTCCTCAGTAATGATTTGAGAGGAAAAACCAGTCATACGTCATCTCAGACACCACAGTGGGACCATGAGACAAAACACAGAGTCGTAATGTATCTCGCCAACATGCTTTAGCATCAAACACTAGTTGGTCCCATGGGAGATGCTGCTCAGGTCAAAACACAGAGACCTATTGGCTTCCCACAGAGGCTGCATTCATGAAGGAATTGGGAAAATGTCTACTGCTACCTCGTTTGCTTAATAATCCACCAACGCATGTCGAGTAACTTTCAGTAGGTCATAGATGGGTATCTTAGCAAACTCAAATTTTCTGAACAAAATGTAAATTCTGTTGTTCACTTATGCCACCATTTACTCCCTGGTACCTAAGAAATGAAAATGCTATCCTAAATTTGTATTCTGACCTTAGTCTTCCTTGTCTTATCGATTTGAATATGAATTAAAGACATATTTACAAGTTGTTACTGTTTCATGGAATATAACCTGATGCAAAGTGATGTACTTTGTTGCCTCCTGGGAAAACTTCACAGGAACTGAAGATTCGCCATAAAAATAGTGTCTGTGGGTACACAGCTCACAAAACATGAATCCAGCTCAAATGATTCCATTACCACCAACTATTTTCTTTCTTTTCTTTGGAAAAGTCCTGATAAGAAAGACTGAAATGAAAGTTGCAGCAGGGCAATATTTACATTTTGCTTCAACAGTCTTGAAGTCAGATGTTCCCACAGCACATGAACACACCACAACATGTCATGTAAGTAGTCACAGAGCACCCTGCAGTAATCTTTTCAAACTGAATGTAATATGGGGATATAGCATGAAAACACTACAATAATCTTTGAATATGGTTGATAAAGAGGCAAGCAGGAACAATATGTTCACTGTTCTGCCGCCAAATGCCCTGCAGACAGATGTCATGCAAAATATACCATATTCATTCGTGAAAAATGTAATGTGTTCCTATATGGTAGAATACAGGCACTAGTCGTATCCTTCCTAAGTGAGTATGTTATGTTATGTATTTAATAAACTGCAGAGTAACACGCTAACCATGTACGACTCAAATATGACTATGAACATTACATTTCCACAGTGTATTACAGTGAAATAAGGAGCTCGGTGCAGAGAAAAACTATTACAGTTTTGTGAGCTGTGACCAGAATGCTGTGCCCCAACATGCCACAGTGACTCCATTTTTTTTTTTTTAGCTNAAAAAAAAAAAAAAAAAAAAAACCTTCCCATTTTGTTTTACTTTTGTTTGCTGTCACTTGCTGCTGCTGTTTGCTGTCACTTTGATGACAAGAAACCTAGCTTATAACCTTGGATGCCCTCTAGTGAGGAATCCTAGATAAATAATCGATACAACCTCGGTTATGTCCAAGATATCAAATTTATTAATTTGTGAGTTTTGATTTAGCCTCTCTTAAAAGCTCAATAACTCCTGGTGGACTATCACATTGATTATAGTGATTTTTTTTTTCATACTATACATTTTATGGAATGGTTTGATGGGCGTGACCTTTCACTAATTGCTGATAGTTCATCAGCTTAGCGCTAATGAGCTGCAGGAATACCGGGAGACTCTCTGGATCAGCGCTGCTAAACATCAGATGAGGCACCATCAGCAGTTAGCGGGTCAAAGGTTTCAAGTCCCACGGTGTTTCCACTGCATGCCCTTGTGCTTGTTCAAACATCTGCTGAGAAATGTTTCAAAGAGAGAGATTACTGTTAAAATTCTAAAAAAGCAAGCTACTTTGGCACAATATGGTCACTTAGCATCTTGAGCTGCAGAAATGCAGCATTGCATTGCTTGCATGTACCCAAAAAACATTGATGAACTTCAATAATAATCCAAATCATACTGCATTTGAAACATGCAAAAGCCAAATAAAAGAGGTAAAAGCAAGTGCTGGGCAATTAGCACTTCATTAGTTGCTGTGATTTCAAATTGAGTTGTAATTAGACAGTGCAAATATGAATTCTCTGCAGACATGCCCTACCGTTTGTGTCCTTCACATGGCTAAGTAAACCTTGACTGTAAGACACTGAAAGCAGCATTCACGCTTGAACACACTGCCACCCATGAGTTCATCCTCTGCTTCATTGACATGCATCGCTACTCACACGGATGCATCTTGTGTGTGCACAAATTAGCATGAATGAATTCGCTCTGTGTTGTCCCAGTTGGAGATCTTACACGACTTTAATATTAAGACAAAAGGAGACAACTTGTTTCCAGGGCTGAGCGCACGTGTACGTGCACTGTAACCGAATCTGCCATCAAACGAGAGAAAATGGTGATGTTTCCCAAATCTTTCAAACCTCTTATATTTAGTCACACAAGAAAAAAAACAAAAAAAAAAAAAAAAAAAAAAAAACCAATATATATATATATATATATATATACATAGACTGAATCTCACAACATGATGCTGACTTAAAGCACACAAGCTAAAGGATCATACCAGTGATTTGCACATTTGAGCCCAATAAATACCAACTGCACACACATTACATTACTGCCAATCATTTTCCAAAACGTACAACTAGAGCAGTAAATTTAACATTTTTTTTCCTACCTTCCAGACTGTGATTGGTTTTGATTCATGCCTAGAAGCTATAAAAATCAACTTGTAGAGACTTGAAACATGCTTGAGGTAAGTAATCTATCACAGCAAACAACATGCTGATTTTATTTCTTGTCAAACTTACTTAACCAATCCAGCATGGAGCTATATGGAAGAAAATGTATGTCTCTGCCAGGGAATGTAGTCCCAGGAGAAGACTGCTTTGATTGAGAAATTAAAATGACCGTGCCTTCTGCAATCATGCAAAACCATTAGCAGGCAAAACATTGAATTTTAAGGTGGGTGAACACCTGAACATTTGGAAAAATAACACAAAAACTAAAATATGATTTTATGTTTTGGAAAATGGTTGGCAGAAACATAACATGCAGGTAATATTTATTGGTCTCAAACACGAAAAATCACTGGTACGGTCTTTTGAACATTAAGAAATGGCTAACTCATGTAAACTTTAATGACTTATAAGTCATCATTAAGAATAGTGAGCGCTGAGCATTGTGTTTGTTAAAACTTAGATAAAGATCAAAGCTGTTCCACAGATCAGTTGGAGTTTCCAGTCATCTTTTATTAATAACACTAAGAGGTTTGGTTTTTTTTTTTTTTTTTTNTTTTTTTTTTTTTTTTTGGACAAGGCACTTTGGACAGACAGCCAACTGAGGACACAGCCTCTTTTTCAGGGTTGCTAATTTGTCTTTGGAGAACCTAATTTGCATTGCAATTATCTGAGAGGAACTCGTAAGTGGATCCTACTGCCTCTGACAATTGAGATGGAGTGGGCATTTCTGCTCTGTGCAATGGATTGAAAGGCAATCAATTGTTGGGATGTGAGGAACTGGTGTTACAAATTTTTCCCATACAGTGTAATTACCTGACACACAGTCTACTGGGGAGCAGTCTATTATTTTTCCAAAAAGAACAGCTTGCAGTTGTAATATGTTTTAAGAAATGGACACTGAGTGTGTTTTTAGTTGACAGATCAGAATTCATTAAGGAGGTCATGCAGCCAGAAATTAGATGGCAACTCAATTAAGCTGTAAAAAAAAAAAAAAAAAAAANAAAAAAAAAAAAAAAAAAAGTTTCAAAGTGTAATTAGCCCCAAACAGCACAGAACTGTACATATACTTTACACCTGCAAAATAAAGACAATGTAATTCAGAAAGCGCCTTACATGCAAAGTCAATTAATGGTTTAAACCAGAAATTACAATGAGAAGTTATCCTGGTAATGTGCAGCAGCCAAAAATAGGCGGAGTAAAGCAACTAGAGCCAGGAAGAGTCAAAATGGGAGGCTGATTTCCTGGAAGCATTATGTATTACTCCTGACCTGTATGTCTAAAACCTGAAGGTGAAGCAGTGCAAATGATTCAATCTGATATTTTTAAAAGGCGCTACATTAGCTTGTATTACTGAGAGAATGAAAGGTTCCATTTGGTCTTACCCAGCTTGAAAGCTGCAGTAAATTGTTCAGATTGATGTCTGCCTCAGCAGCTCTCGATGAAAACCAAAACAAAAATTTTTATTAGGTGTTTCTACAGTTTACAAAGACTTTTATTATTACACCAATCAAATTGTTTTCTATGTGCACGTGGTTGTGATGTCTTATTTATTTATGTCATTTAATAATACACGCGGTGGCATGTGCAATAAGTTGGGTGAATACTCCTATGGAAGCTCAGAGTTGATGTTAAACGGTGTCTTCATCTATCCCCAGGCCCGCAGTAGACATTATGCTATGCCATAATAAAACTGCTTAACTGCTGAGTAATGAGATAATTTCCTGTCCAAACCTTGAGCTCTTCTGCAACTACATTTTGTCTTCCCAAGTAAAAAGCAGATATATAATTGATTAACCAATTACATATCAACATTATCTGCTAAGCTAAGTGTGGCTAATCCTTCTGGCTTATGGTAGCACACATGATAGCAATATGGCCCACTCAGTTGTTCAGCCATCGTCATTCAGAAGCCCTATTATCAAATCTTCTGGATTAGGAGTATCATACCTGTAAATGAATCAATTATAACTTGAACGTACCCCCTTGCCTGCTCCCACACACACCCAACGCCACTCTGTTCATACCTATGTTAGCTAGTTAGTTAATTAGTTGTTCACAAACTTCATAGGCTGTTGTGATTCCCTCAAGCTAATCTGGTTGAAAATGCATAAACACTGAAATAAAACAATGAATATACAACTAATAACCCAAGGTAATTCTACACAACCAAACTGTAGCCATGAGAAACAGAAACAACTCCGCTACCTGCTAACTGAAGCATGCTTGTTAGCAAACTTACTACCTGCTACCTGAAGCTAGCATGGCTATGAAAGAGAGCAAACAGAATGCACAGCATAACAAACAAACCAACAAAGACATATTTACTAGAGATGGCAATTTTGGCACCCAGGATCGATACGTTTGGAAGCTGTTGCTGCCTTTTTCTTCTTCTTCTGCTCCTCCTCCTCCTCCTCCTCTGTGTGCAGATCGCAAACAACATGAAGGTGCATACTGCCACCTACTGAACCGGAGTGTGCAGCATCATATGAACCTTAACATCGATATTCTATTGTCCAATCTGGTATTAAAAATAAACTCATATGAGTTATCTCCTATCTCCCTTTCCCCATTGTCCCCAGTTACCCTCCTAGATCCAAGTTCCTTCCAATACCTATTACGCTATTCTTTAAGTTTTCTCTTTCTTTGTTATATTGTGTACAATTTAACAAAACATGTTCAACATTTTCTTTCTCATTACAATGTGTGCATTTATAGCTATTTCTTTTCCCTACTAAAAACAGTGTACTGTTCAATCCTGTATAATCCAATCTGAGCCTTGATATTATTACTTTTTCCTTTCTATTTCTTTCTTTAGAGTTTTTTATTGTAACTGATTTTTGTATATTATAACATCTTCGTCCATTTCTGTCTTTGTACCATTTATTCTGCCACATCTCTAATCCCTTTCTTTTCATTATTGCTTTTCCCTCTCCTCTTCCATAAGACGCCGGTATCATATCTTCCAACTGTAAGGCTTGTTTGGCATTATGGTTCTGCCTTTGCTGTTTCGAAGCCATTCAAAAGTTCCAGTTTTGAAGCGGGGTCTACGACACTATCTCACATCAGTCACATGACCACCATGTCAGCTTTCCAGCATTCTAGAGTTGCAGTTCAGATTTCTGCCAGCAGGCTGTGCACAACCAATGTTAAAAACATTTCGAAACATTTTGAAACTGTGTGTATCAAATGTATCGAAACTGTTTTGAAGATTCGAAATTGCCATCCCTAATATTTACCTTCTCTAACTTCCCTTTCTATAAAACCAGATGTAGCCATTGGAAACAACCCTGCTACCTGGAGCTAGCTTGTTAGCTGCTACCTGAAGCTAGCTTGTTACCTGAAGGTAGCATGGCTAACAAGCACAGTAAAGAGAATGCACAAAATGGAACCAAAAAAGCCACTGCTACCACTATACGGACTAACTTTTCCTAAATCTACCACTATTTTCCAACCCCTTCCTGCCTCAAGATGTCCTGGCTTATGCCTTTTCAAAATTGTTTGAGGCTTAGTCTTTTCACACTCATGAACAAAGCATATGCTATCATGCTGTGTTTGCTTCAAGTGAATTTACCTGTACAGAGTTTTCAATGGCCACTGCTAAACATAACACTTTATGTCGCCAGGCGTAGTGCCCTTGTAAAAAGCAATTTAAAAATGAGTGTATTCTCACATAAGTAGGTGGTATTTGGCAAAAAGTGTTGTGACTAGTGGTAAATCAGATTTTCATATTTGTAGGAATGTTAAAAAAGAAGTGAGGAGAGTGTGTGAGAACTGTTTGTCAGGTTGAGATTAGGGGAAATAAGCAAACAGAAAAAAGAAAAAAAGGAGATAAAGGATTTACTGGAAGCAAAGGTCAATGAGGGAGAGCGAGTGAGCCCCACCACAGATGAGGAGATAGAAATCAATGAAAATTAGTGAAGGTGAGAACACAGAGAGGAAGAGGAAGAGAGTGGTGGTGAAGAGCAACACATTAGCGTCATCAGGGCAGTGGACAAGGCATAGGCCAACATTTCCCTGGAGTTCTGACCAAATATTCCTTGCATTCATTCCCGCAACACTAAGCCTGGCTACACTTAGTTTATTTCTGTGGCTTGTTAATGTCTGCTTTTTCACTGATTTGGCAACTTGACACCAGTTTATAAGGTTGCCAAATCTTCCTGTCTATGGGCTGAGATGTGTAAGGAGAAAATGGAAGCTTTCATTGGGATGAAAATCCCAACGGGCATGAATAAGCTCCCAGCACTGGTAACTGGTCCACTGATGAGGCCCTTAGAGTGCCTTATACATTTCCAGGAAGATGCTCACATCCTGGAGGAATAATTCCCCAAGTTCCTGCAATTATGGAAAGCCCTTTATACTGACAACACAATGATTTAATTTGATCCTGTACTGCCATGGAAAGAGTAAATGCCAAAAGCCAGTGAAGTGGGCCACTAAGCTGTGATGATGTCAAAATGTGAAAGAAAAAGTAAGAGTAGAATGCTCCCAGCACCCTTGAACAATCAAGTATTTCCAAATAAAATAACATAAAACACAATAAAACAAGTAATATTTTATTATTATGGAGTTCTATCTTATGATGGCAAAATTTTACCATGATTATATCACACAACCAACAAAGAACCAACTCATACAGAGCAGAGTGGCTTAGAGTAAAGAGGGAAAAAAATATGTTATCAACAATAAATTATGAAAAAAAAAATACATTAAAACAACTAAATATGATCATTTTAGTCATTAAAATGTCCATGACTTCACTCTAAAAAATTTTGTTTTACCATTTTAAAAAAAAAGCGTGCTCTGTATGTATCTGCAATCGAGACAAGAACAGGAAGTCCTGAGTGTGCTGGTTGTAATTTGACAGAATTAAATATGAAATTTGACAGAACTAAATGTGAAGAAAGATATGATGGAATCTGCTGAAGGATCCCTTATAAATGAGGAAGAATCAGTGGATAAGTCTATGGATTGTCACAGAATTCCTGCACACGTTCTCATATGCAGTTATCACAGTGATGGGTGGAAGCATTACAGGCAGTAATGAACCAAAAGACTCTGTGGTAAGCAAAATCCAACTTATGCAATGACGTGACAGCAGCACTCACATTCAGTACATCTCTGTATTTTAATACTGCCAAGGAAATGGCAGCTGTTACTTTTTTCCGAGCTTAAAATGATGAGACACAAGCCCGGTTTCTAAAATAAAAAACCCAATTTTAGCCTAAGCCTCTTTAACAGAAGGAGGAGCAACAATTTCAATATAGATGTCAAACTGTATTTCAATCGGGGTATCATTAACTATAGTGTAAGGCAGTAAGAATCTTGGATTTGCTGAAATATATCACATTAGAATTATCAGGATCCAATCCTAAAGCTGCTGAGGTTATATTTGGGGGTACACTGTGCACATTTTTCTGTATCCATATTACAGTAATATGCTATATGATAAAGCTGATATAGCTACACAAACAACTCTGTATCTCATCCAAGTTGACAGAGAGCTCATTGACACTGCGCTCTTCAGCAGGCAAAACAACATTAAACACCTTAAAATAAAAACAACCGCTAAGAGGTAAAAACACCCAAGACAAATTTCCATCAGCCAGCAAGGTCACTTTGCTCAACGTAGTCTGCAGAAAAAAAAGCCCATTAATAAACACCTGGAGGAAATGGAGATAAATACATATATATATAAACAGTCCTTATCTTAATAACCCTTTTTTTTTGAAAGACAAGAACTGGTATAATATATGATTTATTGATATTTTAAAATGAGAAGTATACATTTAAAATGTGGGAATTTGTAAATCAGTGGAATGTACAAAACATAAAATCTCTGTCACTCTGTCATATATGCAGCATTACTTGAATGATTCCATCTAGATTATTTAAGAACTGTGTTCTTAAATTTAAAAATAAACAAAATAAAAAATGAATAGAAGAGGATCAAAACGGAAACATGTGGTGCTAAATAACTTGCTATAGCACTCAGTATGTTTACATACACATTAAATTTTTGATTCATCTGATTAAGGCAATAAATAGATTTTTTTTCAACTGTCATTTTTGAACTCCATATTTAGATTAAAATCAGTGTTGGGTTACTTCAAATAACAGATCTAGAATGTGTGATTAGAAGTTGATTGCCTCAAGTGGGTAAATCATTCATTTTCTTAACCTGGCTTACTTGTCTTAATATGCTGATGAAGCAGCGAGTCGAGTATACTCAGTAAACAGAATCCTGTTAATTTTAGTCCATGTTTAATTTACATTTTTTTTGAAAGTGGAGCTTGAGATCTTTGTCCCTATAGTGCTTTAGGTGAACCACCTTTAGACAGTAGTGTTTAGTTTGTTTCCAAAGGCAATGGGGCATTTCTCATCTGCTAATTATGAGCTCTCATTGCTGTATATGCTTGACCTCAGCTACTGAATGTCATGCTGTTGCATATGAATATAATTAGTAGGAGATAAGGTTCCACTATGTGGTTGATGTAGTTTTAGTAGGTTGCTCTGGTCTCTCTCTGCTATCCCTGCTTTTTCTTTACTGACTTTGAATATTCCCTCATGGTGCATTAGCTGAATTTTTTTTTTTTTTTTAAGGCTAAAATATGAGATGCTGATGAAATGATTTGGATGCCCATCACCTTGTATTTCTAGCAGATGGTTGACCCTCTTCAGCTGCTGTCATGTGCTCAGTGACTCTGGATAAGTAGTTTGTGCCACATGGTGAAAAAGAACAGCTGCGAGGAGATACTGACATGAGAAATGTGGTGAGGGAGAGGAAAATGTGGGTGGAATTGTTTCAAGAAAGTGCAGGTTATTTGTAGGTAGAGGCAATTGGTGTATAAGGTAAAATAATGAAAGTTGCTGAACCTTACAAGCGACAAGGACACAGTGTTACTGCGCTTATGCAAAACTTCAGTTAATAAGAAGAGCCATGCGTGCTAACGAATATGCCGCTGTCCCCCAGGGATGCTGCACAGCTGTTTCCACCTGCCGAGTGTTTTCTCCCTTAGCCTGGCTTTGTCTTCTCCCTGTGAACACAAGAACATCCTGATGGCTATAATTAGCTCTGTCACTCCGCACTCAAAAACATGCTGCCATTTATTTCTCTAAAACCACCCAACAACTTTCTATGTCACTCCTTTCCATCAGTTTCCCCTTATACCTCTCTCCTCTCCTCTCTAAGATTCCACTTTTACATTACAGCATTGGCTAAAAGTATTGCACCCCCCTGTATTTTTGTAAACTTTTCTTTCTGAGTTAAAATGCCACCCTAAACACAAGTTTTTTTTTTTTGTTTTTTTTTTGAGTAAGTACAACTGAAAGAAAAAGCCAATAGTTATTAATAGTGTTAAGTAGGACATATTGTTAAGATCTGAAGAAGAATACCAATATTATTGGTAGAGATCAAACAGTAAATAAAACATCTTCTTTGAGGCAGGGTCAGAGCAAATGGTTTTCACTGACTTGTAGAAATATTGCAGTCATATTACTTACTCTGAAATCCAAATTAAAGCCTAAATAATAGTCGAATATTCTGAATGAATACTCAACTACTTGTAAAACACCAATAAATGAATTTTATTGTGTTTGGAGTTGTACTTTGGTAAAGCTTACACAAAAATACGGGGGGGGGGNGGGGGGGGGGGTGCGCAATACTTTTGGCCAGCACTGTAGAACTAATTCCTTCTTTCTGTCACTCCTTTCTATTTTGCTTCAGATGAGAAAAAGACTTCAACTTGATGTGGCAAAAACTAATGACAGCAATAACAAAAGCACAGACCTATTCCATATTGAGAAAGCAAGTCACAATATGGTTTACCAGCTGGCAGAAGGGCTGCTGACAGAAAACCTACACTAATGCAAAACTAAGTCCATGTAGACAGGAAAACTTACATATCAAGTAATTAAAAATAATAGGTTAGAAGTAGATTCAGTATAACAATCTATATACTAGAAAAGTTATTAAAAAATATACAAGTATTGATTAATAATGTCTTAAACATAACTATGTCATTAAGGTATATTTCTGCTGCTACATTAGTCATGCTATAGATGCAGTTGTTATGAATATGTTATAAATGTTTGAGCGTGGATGTGGTTGTGACCTTTCTCCCACCTTATTAAAATTTAATTTAATTTTAAAATTGTTGAAAGAAGTTAGAAAACATTTGGTTTTATATGATAGTTTGTCAAGAAGCAGGGGTCAAAGATTGAAGCGGTAACAATGAAAATTTAATCTTTCTTTCAGTATTTTACCAAGTATTACGTTGGCCACAAAGTTTCAACTTGTTTCTCAGTTTTGTTCTGTTTACGATTTTTGTTGATGATTTGTCTAAAATTCATCACATACAGTAAGCAAGGTTTGTTGTTTCAAACTGTAAGAGTAACAGATTATAAACACATGGTGACATTATCACTCTTAATTTTATATTGTTCAGCATCAGCATGGTAGGTATATATACTAATATATAGTTTGACCTTTTTAAAGAGTCAAATTCTCAAAATGACATGCACACATGCATGCATACATTAAAAAGGTTAATGGCATGGGCACAATTTGGGTTAGTAAAATAGAAGTTACCCCCTTACATTTTCATGCATAACAGTTATTTTTAATGACTTTTACATCTGATCCTCTGCTTCACTTTTGGATAAGTGGGCACAGCTCATCCCAAACATCTGCTTAATCACTGACCTGACCCTGCTGAATACTCTGTCAGGAACATGCTGAATTTTGTTTCCAGGTTTTCTTGTGATTCAAAAGATAGTCTTCCTCACTTAATAGCCACCCATGACAGCTGTGAGAAAGGTCAATTGACCAAGATAAATTGGTATGACCCAGTAGTAAGAAGGCTGTCAGTCACCAGGAGAGCGCTGACCTGAAGGGAAAATGCTTAGTAAGAATCTGCACAATTTTCTTTATGTTTTCTGTTAACTCAGCAACAAATAGCATATGATACTGCATAATACTGCTAAAGTTATTATTTACCTTGGGGGCTGTGTTCAATAACAGGAGCCACAAGCTGGCAAATATGATCCATAATCTCCCTGGAGTGGTGCAACTTTAGTCTGCTCTCCTCTTAGACCGTACTGGTGGTTTTGCATGTTTGAGTCCAATGCCAACCATTTTCCAAAACACAAAAACTGTGTTTTAGTTTTCCTGTTATTTTGCCAAATCCCTAATATTTCAAAATCAAATATTCAGGTGATACAGCCACCTTAAAATTCAATGTTTCACCTGCTAACATGTCCAAATGTTGAAGAGATGGTGGTTTTTTTCATTTCTCAGTAAAAGCAGTTTTCTTTTGCGACAATATTCCCTGGCAGAGAAATACATTTCCTTCTGTTTAGTTGGATTGGTTAAATTAAGTAACTTTGACTAAAAATAAGAACGATTTAAGGACAATGATTTCCTGTTCTTACAGCTGCATGAAATTAGACCAGATGGATACTCACTTGAATAAAGTTGAATTGTCTGTGCATCATGATGCATGCTCTCTGTCATTGACTACATTAATTCCAGTTGCCTCATGTTGAACTTAAGCTATTTTGTAAGATAAAGGTTTTTTTTAAGGTTTTATTTTATAATGTTATGATAGGGTCATCTGAGTGAGCAGACCTGAAGACACAGTTTCATGTGTCACCTGATCTGTGAAACCACATCAGCATAAACAGGATTTCTGGCCATTAGCTGCTTATCTGCACTTGCCCTAATGGAATAACACAGCCAGTGTGTTTACACCGCCCCCATTTTCATGTTGACATGAAAATAGTGCCTTACGCATGCCAAATGGATGACTGCAACCCAGCACTCAGACCAGTGATAAAGTTAGATTAATACTCAAGATTCAAGACTTGTATTTGTCATCTGCACAGAATAACAGGGTCAGACTGGGCAATGAAATTCTTAGGACAAGGTTGTACAACACACACAAGGAAAGGAAATATAAAAATGTAGGAGTAAAAATGCTTGTGACAAAGGCATACCAAAAAAAAAAAAAAAAAAATNAAAAAAAAAAAAAAAAAAATTATGAATGAATTAATAACAAAACAAAAGGTAGCTTTCATTCCTGTTGTGCAATTTAACAACCAAACAGCTGTGGATATTTAAAAGTGTAAAACCTATTTTTGACATTAACTTTTCGGCTGCGCCAAATTTCAGTTTAGTACTAGCACAGTGATACAGTAGTAAGAGCATGAATAGAAATGTTGAATTGCAAAATTGAATGTTAAATCCCGAAATCAATTTTTTCTGTCATATTCACACTGTGTGACAGATTATCGCGCAGACATTTTATTGCTAGAAGACTGATCTGCTCCTTCAAAGATCAAGGGCATTTTAGTCATCCATCCATGTGAAAGTGTTTTTGTGCCGTCCTCAAATTTGAAACGTTCACGTATATATCTACATTATGTTCACTTATTTGTTTGTTTTCTTAGTACTCATTCATTCTGGTGATACACTGTCTTTTAGATGAAACAAAGAAGTCACATTTCTGACAGAGGTGGACGTGAATTATGTTAACAGCTGACTATATGCCACGGAAGTGACACTTCACATTTCATCAAACCAGCCGGTGTATGGCACACACTGTGAGGGGGTACAAGGCCAGCGCCAGTGCCCTTGGAGTCAGCTGACACTATTTCCCTGTCTACAACATGTCACGCCCTACCTGTCAACTCACAGTTCTTCTCTTGGATACATGAGCGGGACATTGCTCGCTGCCTAACACAGCCTAGAAAGCTGTGTGGCTTGGCATTGCCACCTACAGGCAAATAGGAACAGACTTTGTGGTATGGGGACACATTTGGAAGTGGTGATTCCAGTAGATGGGATAGTTGCAGGTATCATGACACCACTGAATTTTAAGGCGGGCTTATCGCCTGAAAATATGATTTTGAACGATTAAGAGATCTCAAAAAAGAAAAAAAAAAAAAAAANAAAAAAAAAAAAAAACAGAGACAGGAAAACTATATGGTTTTGTGTTTTGGAAATTGGTTGTCAGTATGCAGGTTCTATATATTGGGCTCAAACATGCATGATTGCCGGTATGGTCCTTTAAATATTAAGACATTAGCTGAAACATAAGCTGTCTCTTTCTTTCTTTTGCAGAAGCTAAAGAGTCAAACCACAGGGATGGACATGAAGGGAGGAGAAGGGAGCTGGAATCCTGGAAGCTGCATCCTGGAAGTCGTACAGGATGATGGACGATGTGCTTAGACCTAAACATCACATTAATCCTCCGGCCCTGTGTGACTCCCCCAAGGACACTGTGGCGGTTTCTCCTCCACTACAAGCACAGGGCAAAAGACAGGCAGATTTTGAAGAGAAGGACACCACAGTTAAAAAGTGCAGCAAGTCAGGCTGGCTGGTGTGACTCTAGCAAATGGAGGAGAGAGAGAGAGGAGGAGAGGGAGGGAGAGAGACCACTGGAGCGAGAAGAGCATGAGAGGAAGGCATTAGAGAGGAAGGAGAGGCTGGGAAAGGAGAGACCAGAGAGGAAAAATAGATTTGCAATGGAGCTGAAAGAGAATACAGAGACAGAGAGTGCAGTGAGAGAGGAGAGATGATTGTCATTTCACAGGTCCTTTTGATGAAGGAATAACCAACACACACACACAGGCACAAAACTTGGCTTTTTTTTTTTTTTTNTTTTTTTTTTTTTTTCTCCCCCAGCGTTACCTTTGTTACTTGAAATTCTGAAAATATTCAGTGTTTTCGCTTCATCTCGAGTAGGTTGTGTTTGATGCTTCATGTTTACACCACGTTCACAGAGACAGACTTTTGTTGTGTGTTGTCATGTCACTGAGTATCTGTTGCTTTCAAGCCTTGTTTAGCATAGTGTGGAATTTTTTGAGGAAAGCCACAAAATGTAGCTCAACGTTGGGAAAAGAGGTGCCACCAGTTTTCCCCAGTATAAAACTGACAGAAGAAGAACATCTGGTCACAGGGGAATGTGAATATCACTGACAAAACTTGTAATTATATTAAATCAAATATTCCACAGTCTACATTTCCATTCACAACCAATATGCATGCATGTGTCATTCATTGCTGGGAACTAGCAACAGGAAAAGCTCTGCAGTTAATTATCAGAGGAGATAGGAGTATTTCCTGCCTTAAGAAGACTGATAAAATTATTTTACTCCTAAGTCTAAAAAAAATATATGGATCATGCCAAAAAACGTTGGGCTAGTTAAACCAGTTTCTTATTCTGATACGCTTCTTAAATATGGGCCCAGGTTTTCTGACCAATGTGTTTGTGAATAATTTGTGTAAAATTATACTTTGTCACTCTTGTGGATTTATTCTGTATATCTATCTTACCGATATCCTGAGATTTTTCTCAGGATAGAGTAAGACTACCTTGGTAGTAGGCAACAAGGATCTTGTTAGGGTGATATTATTCCATTACTTGTGTGAAATATGGTGGGAAATATAGTGACACACACTTTTGTCTAACTTGTTGATAGCATCATTACCAACAACAACTACATAAGTGGTTGTAAAGCTATTATAAAGTTATTATTGTTGCAAGATGCAAAAAAAAAAAAAAAAAAAAAAAAAAAAGGATGGTCTCATATTATAAATTGAGACCAGCAAGTTCCTGCAAGAATGAGATGAAATAAATGACTAAACAGAAAAAAACAAAAGCATATACAAAATAAGAGTGGATGAGTTTTTTTTCCTGTATGTTAAGTAAATTTTGTTTATCAACTCTGCAACATGCAGATTAACAAGAAAAGTCCACGCTACCACCTAAGCTAAAGCACAATAAATGATACACGCAGTGAATGTTATTGGAAAAACCAAGATCACATGACTTTCTCTGCAACATTGAGTACCTTTAATGCACATTAAAACTTCAGTTATACTCTGATTAAGGCAATAAATTATTTTTATTAAAAATGTAAATACCTTAATTAGATCAAAGTAACACCTAGATTCTGCAATTGTAAATTGACTTAATCAGGCATGTAAACATTACATTTCCTCACTTGAAAGACTCTCCTCATATTCTGATTATGCAATGCATCATGTATATTCAGCAAACTGTGGAATCCTATTAATTACGTCCATTTATCTGCACACACCTTACACACATTTTTGCCTTAATCACAGTACAGATGGAAAAAAAATCAGTATAGTTGCTTGTAAACATACTGACTGAGGCTCCTTGTGAAGGTCCACCATATTGCCTGCAGCCAGTGGGGGTGGGCACGAAGGTTGAGGTTTGTAGTGCAGAATAGAAGTAAAAAAATAGCAAAAAAAAAAAAAANGAAAAAAAAAAAAAATGCTCTACTACATCACCCTTTCATTTTCCATTTCATTTAACAACTTCATTTATTACCCCACACCATTTACTTCTTCATTATGTTGACAAAATGCCAACATTATGAATGTAAAATTTCAGGAATGCAACATGACTTTATCCAAATTAATTCCTGGTTTTAATCAGCACCAGATTGATGACACTGAAAATGTTGCACTGCAGGCCTCATTTACTCTGCATCTGATATGTGGTACACAGCTGCAGAGGGCTGCTAGAGTTTGGCAATGTTTGGCTTCGCTTCTAACATATTTTTATTCAAGGTAATAATATTCAATAAGGGGCTGGGGAAATACATTTAATAAAATGTATCAATAGTTTTAGTTATCCAAGAAGGACCTTGATTTAAACTGTGCACAGAGTGTTGTTTATGCAGATTTATACAGTAGGTGCTGCTGCTACAACACATGCATAGTGGCCTATAGACTGAAAATAGTTAATTATGTGATTTTTTTTTTTTTTTACCCCTTTTTCTAATCTATGTAATAGGATGTACTGATCTGTGACTGAGATTCTAAGATAAATAACAAAAGAAATAAATGAATTTATTTGTTATTGATTTTCTAACACAAATGCTCATTTAATAATAATAATTTCTAGAGGGTCACACAGCCATATCGGGGTTTTCGCAGAGAAGCCCTGCAATGACTGTTTGTTCTTGAGAGAATTTAGAAAGTCAGATTAATCAAAAATGGCTTTTTATGGCACTATTGTCTCTCTAGTACCAGCATTGGCTTACATAGTGAGACGTAAAGCTCAGCCAGTACCCTGTGCTTTAGGAAATTGCTCTCATTCTTCTTCCTCTTCTGTTCTCTTTAGCAAGAAGTCAACTTTGATAAATGTCTCTGTAACCTTGGCAAAAGTCTCGCTGGGTACATCCCAGCAAGTTCTGCTGTCAACTAAGGGTTGATGTCAAATGCACAGTCCCTACGCTAATAGCATAACTGTACTTTATCAACTACGCAAGCTGTGTTCCATTCCTCACTGTGTGCAACTTATCATTTGTCAGTGACAATCTTTATGAAAGCTGGAGTGTGAAATCTGGAACTATTTAAGACAGTGTTTGGAAATGGTGACTGTAGTTCAATTATACAGAGAGAAACTGTAAGCAAGAATCAGCATTTTCAAACAAAAGCTTTGCACTTTGCATATTGCACTTTTTAATTACCCTTTAAAAGCCATCTAATCTTACTGGACACTATGCCTCGTCATAATGAAGCTTACTTTCTCGAAAGTTCCATTCAGCTGTGACCAAAAAAAAAAAAAAAAAAANAAAAAAAAAAAAAAAAAAGAAAAAAGAAATCAATCCTTGGCTATTTAATTAAAGGCCAAGCACACATTACATCAAGTACTTTCAACGAGACTTTGTTCTTCCTGTGTGTGCAGCAAGCCGCTGTTTTGCTCGAGGTTTATATAAGGGGAAATACTTTGGCATTGCTGGCATTTATTTGGATGTGTGACCTTTTTAACATGCTTTCAATTGGAGGCCATCATGTGCTCTCACTGAAGCAATGGTTTTGTGAAAATGCCACAAAGTGGCAGCGTATAATGGGAGAGTAATAGGGAGGTAGTGAGATATGTCTCAGAAAGACAAATAAAGAGTAAAAAGATCACAGAACAAGCCTACGGATTAAAGGCTTTTTTAGCTCTATTAATGAAAACAGCCTTAGAGCATAGAATGGTTTTGGCTGTACAGGATTTCATTTAGGTTTCCCACCATGTTCCCTGTGTTCCACTAACATCTCCTCTCACATAGACTGTTTAAGCAGTCACCAACAACATGTCCCATGAGGCTTTAGCAGCGGGCTAATAGCCAGGCTGGAGAACATCAGACTCCAGAAATCAGGCAGTTTGACTATTTGACAATTCAAATTACACTGCTGAAAAGCAGCAACTGTGAAAACATACTGAAACACATTGAAAATAATATAAATGTAAATTCTTATATTTTGCAGTTTCCCAACATCAGTTGTTTTTTGTGTTTTTTTTTTTTTTTTAATTTTCGATGTCATGGCCTATAAAATCTACCGCAACCCATTGTGGTTTAAGGTTTATGGTTTTATATTTACATGGTTTTATATCCCTCTTTAACATTTCATTGTTTTTACATGTTTGTAATTTGTCTGCTTCCCCACCTGTCTCCTATTGCACACCTGTTATTTATCTCAGTATCTGAGTCAGAGAGTAGATGGAATCTCTCTTTGAATTGCCTCTCCTGAGGTTTCTTCCATTTTTTCCCCTTATATGATCAAGTATTTTAGGGAGTTTTTCCTCATCTTCTGAGAGAGCTTGGGCTGGATCAGGAACTGCTGATGTGTGCATGTAAAGCCCTTTGGACCATTGTATGTGATACTGAGCTATACTTTACTTAACTTGACAAAAGGACCATTTTGGATGTTTAAGCTCAATAAATATGACCTGCCTACATGTTATGTTACTGACAACCAGTTTCCAAAATATAAAACTTTTAGTTTTGTGTTATTTTGCAAAATTCCCTAATCTTTCAAAATCATTTGTTCAGGTGATACACCCACCTTAAAATTCACCTTCTAACACGTATGTTCAATTGTCGAAGGCAGGGTCATTTTAAACATTTTAAATTTTACTTCTCTGTAAAATCAGTCTTCTCCTGGGACTATATTTCCTGGCAGAGACATATGCTGTTTTCCATGCAGATCCCTATTGGACCGGTTAAATAAAGTTACCTAAACAAAAAACTTAAGATGTTGTATTCGCTGTGATGGATTACTTATCTCAAATGCATTTCAACGCTTTAAAAGTTGTTTTTATAGCATACTCCAAATAACTGAATATATATATCTTAACCTAACGAATGAGCGATTCTGATAAACACATTGTGAGCAGCAAATTTCAAGTAATGCTCAACTGCTTTGCTGAATTTTATTAAAACAATGTACACTAGCACTAATTTTCTTTGCAATTATTAAAATGATGTGCTGAAAAGGTTGCTTGTAAAAAGCATTCAACTTCTGATATGATAAAAGAGCAAGAAGCACAGTTAGTGGGGGGAAGTAAACTGCATCGACTCCTCATTTATCAAAAGCTCTCACTAGCTAGACAATATTGATCTGAAATGTGGAAAGGTAAAGCCAGTGGGAATCTAGAGGCAATCTCTCTTTTATGCATTCTCAAACCTGCACTGCAGCATATTTTTCTCTAATAGATGTCTAGGTGGTTGTCAGAACTGTCAAATCGGGGTGTGTGTGTGTGTCGTGTGTGTTTCATTGTGTCATTGTACTGTATTTGCCTGTGGGTGGGAGGACAGCGGTCACAGCTTTAGGAGGACTGAGTGTCTTTAAAAGCTTTAAATACTTGACTAAACACTCATCTGCACTGAGGATATCAACTAATGCACTTCAGGTTTTAAAGGAGAAAAAAGTAACATTCTTTAAATTATTGATGTTTGAAAAATGTTTTGTTCTTTATGTGTTGCTTTTACGTGTGCTGCTTTATGTAATGCATTCCCAGGTACGTTCACTTGCTAAATGTGTAGAATTAATTGATGGCACTGAAAAACCTCCTGTGGTGTTCACATTATGTTAGATTTACTGCACATGTGCCCCGCTGACAGGAAAAAATACAGCCTGTTGGATGTAATTACAAGAAGAAGACAGAATTATTTTGTGCCCTCCAGTATCTCAATACACAGCAACTAACTCAAAATATTAAAATTAAACTTTCTCACTTTTTTGATTTTTTACTCTTCAAATTCCAACAAGGTATATATGTGAGCATAGAAACTGTGACAATCATGCACATTCAAACTTTGATTCTACTCTGACAAGCAATAAGTTTGTTTTTTTTTTCAGATGACATGTTGACACCATAATCAGATTGAAATCAGAATAAATCAGTACTGGTGTACTCCTAGAAACAAATCTAGCTTCTGCAATAGTAAATTCAAATGGCTCAAGCATGTTAACAACCTATTGGTTTATAATCAGCATAATCAATTACACATGTATTTCATCATGTGCTGTACTTCACCTCGTAAGCACATTAAGCAACAAGTCAGGCATATTTAGTAAATGATCGAATCCTATCAGTTCCACCCAAGTCTACATTTTTGCCTTAATCAAGATACAGCCAAAGACAGATTGCACATATAAACATAGTAAATGACATGATATCATATTCTATCACATTTAGTAGTCTTAAAAAAAAAAACAAAAAACAACTTATTGGCTTGGATGTGGTAGCTAACATTTGACTGAGTTTTGTGGATTTAAAGAAATAACAGTTTTGGGATTGTTACAACCCATGTCACTGTCTGAACGCTTGTCCTACTCGTGCTCTGCTGGATTCTGTAGTAGCGCTGTGGCAGCATCCCCCAAACTCACCAATTACTGCATGCTGTAAGCCTAATGCAACAAAACATATAGGACTGATGGTCACAATAAGACCCAGGTTGTACGAAAAAAGAGTTTTCCCTTTAATGGCCTCTTGTTTTGCCTTCACCATCTCGTCTTGCAAAGGACAGTGACAACCATTGTGCAGCTAATTGGGACACATTTGGGGTCTGCAATTGACAAGAAATGCCAGAAAGCAGGTTATTCAGAGTAAAATTGGGAAGCCACAGTTTACTACAAGGTCAGACAAAATTGACTGTCATTTCTTCCTGCCTTGCACAGGAGGATGCATGTGTACTTTGCTGGTAATAGGACTAATAGGATCCAGGTGATGGGCAGTTGTCATATTCTGTACACCCGCAGGCAAAGAAGATAAAGTTTTGATGAGCTGTGCATATGGGAAAAACATTAATCTTCATCATCAATTATTAAACACCCTGCTTCACTCATTTATGTTGCCAATACATGTTTTCTAATGAATTAATTTAAGCTATTACAGTCTTTGATGAATTAGTAATAGTGAGTAAAAAAAATAATTTTGTTTAATTATTTAATCAGGTGGCTATACTGTTTCTTTAAAATTCATCCTCAAGAGTGCTGGTGAAACAGTTGAAAGCACACATTAATTTGAAAAGCCTCCCAGTAGTTTGTGTTATTGTGTTGAAACGATTCTTTGACATTTGAAACTTTAAACTAGAGAGCCATCGAACGGCAAGTACTTACAGCAACACATTTAGATATTTCACGGTATATACAATACTTTACATTAATAGCTATACTTAGACTCGACATTGTATTTTTTAATTTAGTCATTTAAATTAAATTTTTAAATGATTAAATTAAATCATTTAAACAGTGCAGCAGTGTAAAAATTTCTTATGTACAACATGATTTAATTGTCTAAATCAAATATGATATTTTCTAATGTTTTTTTCAAATAGTTTTTTTTCTAATATTTTTCTAATTTTCTAATAAGATTTTGTCATTAAGTATAGCTACAAAATTAAATGGAACACCGTTCATTCGTTATTTCAAATTTGTATAATGATTCTGGTTTTTCTAATTATTTTTTACTTATTTATTATTATTTATTTACATTTGTTTTTGGACATGAGTACTCTAATTTTGCAGTGCATCACATGAACAGAACTTGATTAGGTGTTACATACTTCTAAGTAGGGCTGTCACAATATCAGATTTTCACTCCATGATTATTGTGGCCAAAAGAATTCGTGATAACAATATTATTGCGATATAGAAAATTTGAAAAAAAGAAAAAAATGCTTTCAGTCAAATTCACCTTTAACTTTGTTTATTACACAGCTAACTGTTGTGCATTTTGTCTTATTTTTGGCAAATGAATTACACTCAAAATATGTGTGTAGGGAGGTGGAGAGAGCCTGTAACCATAACTGCACAAAAGCTACAAAAAGAGCAATTACACTTAAGGGATAGTTAAAGGCAAGCAGATGAACTGATAAACAAAAGATCCACAAGGCCGAACATCTGCCATCAATACAATGTCAACTGAAACAAAATCACTTGCAGAGAGCGCAACAGTATTACCTGATCTGAATCCCTGGCTTTCTCTTGCTTCTTTGACGCTGCCTAACAAATAACCAGGAGAGAGAAAATACTGTCAAGTCCAATGCCATGATAACTTAGCTTTAACAACACAACTAAGACCTTAATGTAACACTTCTTGTTTCAGGGCTAGCAAGCTAACTGCTACTTACTGTCTCTACTGTGGCGAAATCTGCAGGATGATGGAGGCGAAGGTGGGTGAACCGTTTGGTGGTATTGCTCCCTTTTGCGGTTACTTTCAATCGGCATTTCCTGCAGACTGTGGTGTCCACCAACCCTGTCTTTTTTTATGGAAGCCAAAAAACTCCCACACTGGCGTGTTAACTTTTTTCGGGTTATGGTAGGGTGTCTCGCTCTCTCGTCTGTCATCTCCTCTAACATGATTTTGCGCGGCAGTAGTAGCCATACATGGTGGTAGTAGCTAGCTAGCTAGTTACTGTGTCACATCAAGTATGTGTGTGAGGTGTGTGTGGGACATTGGGGGAGGGAAACAAAGGAAGAACGGAAAGAAACGGAAATTATTCAAGAGGTGCTGGACTATTTACACCATATTATTATATGTGTATTATGAACATGATATCAATATTTCATTTTATAAATATCACGGTTATCGTAAATACCGGTATAATACCGGTATATCGTGACACCCTTATTTCTAAGAAGAAAAAAATGTTGTCAGAGTAGTCACAAATGATGAAATGTGTATGTCCTTGTAGTTTAGCATAAACAAATAAAGCAAAATAAATGTCTTTTTTAAAATAACTTCATTTTATGAGATAAACAAGGCAGATAATAACTATGAATTCCTTTTCACATAATGTCTCTATAACTACAGACAAGCACGGTCTTACATCAGACAGAAACAAACATGAGAACATGCCAGAGTGGAGAAAGGTTAATTAGGATCAGTGGATGGAAAAACTACTGTACATGTTCAATAGAAAATAAGTATGGTGCATGATAATAAAGAGAAAAACTTTAGCATAATTCACTTTTTAAAGGTTATAATATACAGTATATAACCTTAATTTCTTAGTATGAACCAATAGAGGAAGATAGTGGCCTTAGAATTGTAATTAAAAAAACCCAGTAGTACACACACGTGCACACACACATACACACACACCCTTCTGGTTCGTAATACTATCAGACAGCACCCTCTCCCTCGGCCT